>JBBFKN010000012.1:15440001-15574027 GCA_039654755.1 Calcarius lapponicus | reverse complement strand
CTTTTCCTCCTCCACACCACCTGGAATGTCCCCAGCAAGACCTGGCAGCTCTGAACACTCTCAGCCCTCTAAAAACCACCCCAAACCCCATCCTGGAAGGTTGAGCTCCACGATACAAAAACACGGCTGTAAATCAACAGAAATTTGGGGTTTTGTTTGTTTTTTTCTGCTTTTGTTGGGGTTGAGATTGGAGGCACCTGAGATGTTTAAACTTAGGTGTTTATTGTTTCTTATCAGTGCTACAGCCTCACAGCCATGAGTTCTGTAAGTCTTGTATTAGGAAGGTATAAAATGGTAAATTATTTTTTGTTATAAGGTTTTTTTAAAGCTAAACTATTTAATTAAGAAATGATAGCAGGATTATTTTCCTTTTTAACCCAAGAACTGATCTCTCAAAGCCCACAGTGTGGACTTTCCTGTTTAATTATAAAATACCACCCAACCCATGGAGGAGAAGGAAGAAGAAGGTGAAGAAAAACAACTCTGCCCTAAAACCTCCATCTTGCTTCCTATTTATTTCTATATTCTAAAACCCCAAACTTTAAGTTTTCCACCCTGTGATATTATACACTTCTAACCATCTCCACGTCCATAATCCTAATGCTATTTATCAGTTTTGGAAACCTTCTCCACAGCTTCAGGTTAAATGCAGTGCTCTGCACAGAAAGTTGAAAATTCTCAGCATCCAGGGCCAACATAAATCAGTTTGGTTTATGGTGATTAATTTGGCTTTAAACATTATTCCCCACCCAAACCCATGAAGAAGAAGGAAGAAGAAGGAAGGAAGAAGGAAGGAAGAAGGAAGGAAGAAGGAAGGAAGAAGGAAGGAAGAAGGAAGGAAGAAGGAAGGAAGAAGGAAGGAAGAAGGAAGGAAGAAGGAAGGAAGAAGGAAGGAAGAAGGAAGGAAGAAGGAAGGAAGAAGGAAGGAAGAAAGATGGAAGAAAGATGGAAGAAAGATGGAAGAAAGATGGAAGAAAGATGGAAGAAAGATGGAAGAAGAAGCACAACTTGCTTCTGTCCTCAAACCTCCATCTTGCTTCGTATTTATTTCTATATTCTAAAACCCCAAAGTCTAAGTTTTCCACCCACTTCTAACCAACTCCACACCCATAATCCCAGTGCTGTTAATCATTTTTGGAAACCTTCCCCACAGGTGAAATGCAGTGCTCTGCACAGAAAACTAAATATTCTCACCATCCAGGATTCCAACATCAATCAGCTGGGTTTGTGGTGATTAATTTGGCTTTAAACACCATTCCCCACCTAGAAAAGCTGAGGTTTTTAAGCAGCCTCTCACTCACTCACAGCATCAATCTCGTTGAGGATCTTCCACTGCTCATAGAGCACCCCCAGGCACTCTGCTGTCTGGATTGTCCTCTTCAGCTGGCTCGTCCACACCTTCAGCTCCACGATCTCCCTGCTCCTCAATGAACTTCTTCAGAGCCTGGGAAAACTGGGGAGAAAAGCCCCAGGGAGGTTAGGAGGAGGTGATGCCTTTTTGGGCACCCTAACAACACTAAATTAAGGGGATAAAAAGTAGGTATATTTGTTGAATATAAATATTCAGGTTAAATATATAAATATACATTTATATCAATTTATATCAATATATTCATATAAATATTTAGGGCAGAAAATGTCCCCCAGGAGTACACCCAAAAATGGACTGTGGGTCACAGGTTTCAACACTTTTATAAATTTGGTCCATTTGCATATTGAGGGTTAATGTTCTAATTACAGCTTCAGGTAATGAAGTCATTGACCCCAAGTTTGCTCCCCCAACTCCCTTTTGTTCACATCTCTTGGGCCTGAGGCAGTTGAGGTGCCCTTGATTGCCAGGCCTGGAGAGGAATTGTTGTGTCTGCCCAGAATGGGAAAGCAGCAGCTCACACTGAATATGGAGTTTAGAGTTATACACTGAAGAACTGCAGAATTACAAAGACATGAAAAAGATAAAAGCTAAAATCCCAAGGCATTGAGGGGTCAGGAGAGCTGCAGCTGCTCAGAGCATCCTTGGGGGGCTGTGGAGCCCTGATGCCTTCAGATTTTAACCTTTATAACTTATTTTAACCTTTATAATTTACTTTAACCTTTATTATTTTCAAATCCTGTACTGCATAGTGCCTAACTCTAAACTCCATATAAAGGGTTAATCACCATCTTCACATTTTGGTCAGACAAAACAATCTGGGCTTGGAACTCAAGGAGAAAAGTACAAACAAAAGTGAACTGGGGGCAGTGAACTGGGGGTACCTGACTGCATTACCTGGAGCTGTAATTGCAGAATTAACCCCTGATATGTAAATGGACCAAACTTATTTCAGTCTGAAAAACTCATGACCATCATTTCATCTTGGGTGCAGCCTCTGGGAGGCTTCTGACTGCCCAAGGTGTATCTATTGAAAATATCTACTCTTATTCTCCTAATCTTGTCCAGCCCCTGTGATGCTTAGAAAGGCTGATCTGGAACAGAGCTAAATGAATAAAGCAGGTATTTATTGAAAAGCTTTTCAAGGATACACCTTGGGAGTACAAGAGTCCCACCCAGGATGGATCCAAGATGGGTCCCAGCCATGAGTTTTTATACTTTTATAAGTTTTGGTCCATTTCCACATTGGGGTTAATTGTCCAATTACAGCTTCAGGTCATGAAGTCCCATCCTCCTGCTCTGCTCCCCTCAATTCACTGTTGTTTATGCTTTTTGGTCCTTGATTCTCCAGCTGGAAAAAGATTCTATTCAGGTCTAACTACCCTGCTTGAAAACCAGATATAGTTTATATCAGAATATATTTTCAATAAGGCATTACTTATGTTCTAGTGTTATTATTTCCAACATTTCTGTTTTGCTTTTTCAACTGCACTTTGGAGCATTTTCTCATTCTATTGGACTGTATTTTTCAGTTGAGTCTTATTTTGAAAGTGTAAGTTATGTAAGGCTTCAGAAAGGAATGTTGGGGGATCAGCCTGGCCAAGGAAAAGGAAATTTGCTGCAATAATTTGTTAAGACTGAAAAGGTGATGCATATGTAGTGAAAGCCCATGCAGATGATTCTGCAGTGATTAGGACAGAATATGAAGGAGATATTGGCTTGGAGAGAAAAGGATAGATGATAAAAGTGTTGAGAAAAGGTAAGGAATTCTAAAGGAATTGAATGTGTCAGGCAGCACTGCTAGAACAAGAGGACACAGTCTCAAGCTGCACCAATGGAAATTTAGGTTGGATGTTAGGAAAAAGTTTTTTACAGAAAGAGTGATAAATTTTGAAATGGTCTCCCTGAGGAGCTGGTGGAGTCACCATTCCTATGTGTTTAAAACAAGACTGGATGTGGCAACCAGGGGAGGGAGGAAAGGTATTTTATTGAAGGGAGAGTAATCCTTGGCAGGATTTCCTGTACTTGGAACAGATCCCACGGCCTCTCCATGTCTGCAGCCCCTGCATGGCACACGGATTGCTGGACAGAGCTGTGCTCCAGCAAAGGCAGCTCAGACAGAGTCCCTGTGCTCTGTGCTCCTCCCAGCTGAGTTCTGTAAGGCTGGGAGCAGAGCCTGAGTGTCAGAGCTGAGTTGGACTCAATGATCTTAAAGATCTCTGCCAAGCTGGTGATTCTGTGAAGAGAACTTACTAACACTTTATGGTGGTGCTCACAAGGGGTCCCAGGAAGAGGGAAGAGATGAGAATGTTGACTCCATGTCTCAGAAGGCTTGATTCATTATTTTATAATATATATTATATTAAAAACTATACTAAAAGAATAGAAGAAAGGGTTTCATCAGAAGGCTTGCAAACAAAGGAAAAGAATGGAATGAATTACAAAATCCTGTGTCTGACCAGAGAGAGACACAGCTGGACTGTGATTGGCCATTAATTAGAAACAACCACATGAGACCAATTAAAGATGCACCTGTTGCATTCCACAGCAGCAGATAATTCTTGTTTACATTTCATTTCTGAGGCCTCTCAGCTTCTCAAGAGAAAAATCCTAGCAAAAGGATTTTCCATAAAAGACGTCTGCGACAACACTTCATACAAAGCTCAGAGTCCCACGCTGAGCCAGCACAGAATCCAAGCAACCCAAAAGCTAAAACTTAAGGCTAAGCACTCCAAGGCATCAGCCCTGGCTCCCACATACCTGTTTGCCCCGGGGTGAGAGCCCAGAGTCCCCTCCAATCCTGCCCAGGAGGTTGTACTCGCTCTCGCCGTGGCGGCACAGGTAGATGGTGCGCGGCTGCACGTGGATGTTCATCAGGTAATAGACAATCTTGCTCTGGATGTAATCCTGCACTCGGTTCACCAGGAACCGCTGCCCCCACGTTGATCACTTTGATGAAGGAGAGATCTCTGGAGTGGATATAAAATAAAAACACCCACACGGTGGTTTGTTTGAAGTAATAGACAGTTTTACTCTGGATGTAGCCCTGTGTGACCGTGTTCACAGGGGTCTGAGGATGAGGGAAGGGATGAGGATCTGACTCCATGTTTCAGCAGGCTTGATTTATTATTTTATGATATATATTACATTAAAAACTATACTAAAAGAATAGAAGAAAGGATTTCATCAGAAGGCTAGGGAGGAATAGAATAGGAAAGAATGATGACAAAGGCTTCTGTCTCGGACAGAGAGTCTGAGCCAGCTGGGCTGTGATTGGCCATTAATTAGAAACAACCACATGAGACCAATCACAGATGCACCTGTTGCATTCCACAGCAGCAGATAACCATTGTTCACATTTTGTTCCTCTCAGCTTCTCAGGAGGAAAAATCCTAAGGAAAGGAGTTTTCATAAAATGTGTCTGTGACAGTCCTGCACTTGGTTCACCAGGAACCACTGGCCCACATTGATCACTTTAATGAAGGAGAGATCTCTGGAGTGGACATAAAAACACCACACATGTGGGTGTTTTTATTTTAATTGTCTATTACCTGATAGACAATTTTCTATCTAGAACTGTCTATCAGGTAATAGACAATTTTACTCTGGATGTAGTCCTGCACTGCGGCCTGTCTTTTCCACCACTTTCCTAAAATCCTCTGATTTTATAGATCCCCACAGTTCACCAGGCCCACATTGATCACTTTAATGAAGGAAAGATCTCTGGAGTGGATATAAAATAAAAACACCCACATGGGTGGTTTGAGAAATGAGGCAGGAGCACCAGGTGTCACCCAGACACTGCTCCTCTAAGAAAGGTAGGACAGGCTCTGAACTGCTGGGCTTAAAAACCCTGCCCTGGGAGGGCACAGGGTGGCTCCCCCTGGATCCCTGGAAATGACCAAAGCCAGGCTGGACAGGGTTTGGAGCAGCTTGGGATAGTGGGAGGTGTCCCTGCCCATGGCTCTTAGAGATGGGCTTTGAGATCCCTCCCAACCTAAACCATTCTGTGATTCTGCAGCACACACACAGAGAAAAATCCCTTCAAATCTCACTGGGGACCTGTGATTCACCTGCACACAGCCTCACCTGGGGAGAGCAGAGGTGTTGGAGCATCCTGACAGCAAAGCAGCTCCTGTGCCCAAGGACAAAGGGATGTGCCAAGGGATTTGCTTACTTGTCATAAGCATCCGGGTCCAGGGGCTGGTAGGTGACCTTGTAGCACTCAATCCTCTTCAGGAAATCGTCCATGACATTCTCCCTGTGCCTCTCTGGGTAGTCAGGGCTGGAAACTTTCACCTCCTGCCCAACAGACATAGCGAGTTAAGCAAACTCAAGAGGGAACAAAAGATGAATAACATTTCCCCCTCTTTTGAAACAAATCCACGTTGTTTAACACTGCCCCGAGGAAAAACCTGCTCCTGGAGAGGAAACAAAGGGCGACTCTTAAGGCACTGAAGTGGTTGGCCCTGACAGACAGCCTGGCTCAGAGCTCTGCCCTCCCTCCCTCGCCAGCACAGCGCTTCAAGGTCACCCATTCCCGGCTCCACTCGATTTCCACATTCTCACATAACGGCATCTCCGGCTTTTAATAAACCTGCAAATCCCAGCTGCTTATTGGGCAGGTGAAAGGCAAGAGGGAGGCGTTTGCAGAGATCCCCAGGAGCTCCCCGAGCCCGTGACCTTGCACTGAGCACCCAGACTCCCAGAGCAGCCCAGGCTGGGAAGGGCAGCACCCACCAGGATATTGGCAGCAATGACCTCTGGATCATCACAGACAGACTCCACGAAAAACACCTAGGGAAAAGGCAAGGGAGCACATTTCAGAGCCAAAACTCCCTGTGCCAGGAAGCCACAGCGACTGCAAATTTAATAACACACACAACTGAAGCACTACCTTGAAAGCGTTTTCCTTAGCAAAGTTTAAGATCAGGTCCCGGCGCTCCCGAGTCGTGTTGGTCGCATCAAACACCTGGCCAGAAAACGAGGAAGGAGCACTAAGCAAGTTTATCTTAAGACTTTTTAACCCTAAATCAGGTCCCTGGACACTCCAGCGTTGAACTGCCCCCGATGTAAAACTATTTTTAGTGCAGAGGATCTTACAGCTATTTGCCCACACTCCTCCAAGAGATAACTCTTCACATCTTCCAGAGCCACCAGGGCGCAGCGTCTGCGGGACAGAAATAGGGATGGTCACAGCTGATGGGAAGCATTCCCACAGCAAAGCTTCTGAGCCAGCAGGGAGGGATTCAGACACCTCCCTCCCACCCCTGCACCGTCCTAAGAGCCCCAAAAATCTCGGGGCACCTCCACTGTGAGCTGAGCTTTGTGCCACCCCAAACCCCCACAGCCAGGATCCCTGCACAGCCTGTGCTGTTCCTTTTCCCTTCCCCAGGGACTCTGGGTTATTTTCTGCCCCTCACACCCACAGCCTGCCAAAAACTCCAGTGCCCCCAGCCCCGGCAGGGACTCACTTGCGGATTTCCATGGCCTCTTTGTTGTCGTGCCTGAAGAAGTCGTAGGACTTGTAGGACTTCACTGCCTCACGCCGATACACCCCTAAATTAAACACTTCACACGCAGAGGAGGGGAGGGTGAGGACATTCCACTGTCAGAGACGTCCCAGCACGGGGCAGGGGTGTCCCCACACCCACCCACCCACCTTTGGTGGGCACCCCGATCCAGTTGAGGTAGCGGGTGAGCTTTTTGGACATGTAGGTCTTGCCCCTGGCAGGCAGCCCGATCATCACGATCAGCGTCGGGGAGTTGGTCATGTAGGAAGCCCATGCTGCAAAAGGAAAAAAAAAACAACCCCAAAACCACCCCAAAACAGCATCAGGGGCGCTGGAGAGCATAAAGTGAGACTCAGCACAGCGTTATCCCATCACCCCGCGGATAAAGCACCTCCGAGCATCCCAGGACGGGCTCGCCCCGTGTCCTTGTCGTTTATGAGCTGCTGGGACCGCTCTGTGGTCTCCAGGTGTTTGTTAATGAGGCAGCACCGCTGCCTAATGGGGCTTTCGGTGTTAACAGCATTTCCCGCCCGGGCAGCGCCGTCAAGGGCGAACCAAAGATGTTTTTAACAAAACGATCACGTTCTCTCGGGGAACAGCCCGAGCAAGCTCCCCAAACGGCCGCGGAGAGGCGGATTTGGGGCGAAAAGCACGGGATGGGGATGGATGCAGCATCCAGGAGGTTGGGGACAGGGGAAGGCGGGAGGGGACAGCAGGGACAGGGAGCAGGACGGGATCCGAGCGGGAGGGGACATCAGGGACAGGGATCCGAGCGGGAGGGACGCGAGGCTCGGGGCGAACGCGCAGCCCTATCCCCCTCCCGGTACCCGGCACCGGTTCCGTTCCTTTCCGGCCCCGGGGGTTACTCACAGCACTGCTTCTCGCCGGCCCTGCCCCGCGGGGCCCCGCCGCATCCCCGCGGCGCCGCCGACATGGCTCCGCTCCGCCGCCCCGCCGCATGCAAATCGCATGCAAATGAGCGGCGGGGCTGGCGCGCGGCGGGGCTGGGGGAACGGAAAGCGGGCACCGCACACGCGGGAAAAGGGGCGCGGCGGGGCGGGAAAAGCGGCCCGCGTCACGCGCGCGGGGGCGCGCGCTGTATGCAAATGAGACCGGGAGGGAGGGAGGGAGAGCTGCGCGCTGTATGCAAATAAGGTCTGGAGGGCGGGGCAGCCGCGCGTTGTATGTAAATAAGACCGGGAGGGCGGGGCAGCCGCGCGCTGTATGCAAATAAGACCGAAAGGGCGGTGGGCGGGGCGAGAGGGGAAGGGGAGCACGCGCGCCATGCAAATGAGACGGAGGGTGATGAAAGGGGAGCGGAGCTCGCGCCTCTATGCAAATTCAGGCGGGCTATGCAAATCAAATGGGAGGTAATCATCGCGAAAGGGAGGGGACAGCAAATCACGGCCACACCTCGCGTTACGCAAATGAGATGGCAAGGCGGTGCCCAGCTGTATGCAAATCAAGCGGGCGGTGTCACCTCCTCTATGCAAATCAGACGCCCGGCGTGCCGTACCGACGACACGGGCTCTATGCAAATGAGCCACGCGCTATGCAAATGAACGGGCGCCATGCAAATGAGAGGGCGCGACGCGCGCGCTCTGATTGGCCGCTTGCTGGAGGTTGGGGAGGGGTGGGGCTTGGCGGTGCTCTCGCGAGAGCGGGGCGGGCACGGGCCGGAAGCGGAAGCGGCGGCGGCCGGTGCGGCGGCGGCCCCGAGGATGCTGCGGCTGCGCTGCAAGGCCCGGAGCGGCTCGCACGCGCTGCCGGGGCTGTCGCCGCACTCCCGCCTCCGCGACATGCAGGCCGCGCTCGCCGCGCTCACCGGAGTGCCCGCGCCCGCGCAGCGCCTCCTGCTCGGCTTCCCGCCGCGCAGCCTCGACCTCAGCGACGGCGAGCGGCGGCTGGGCGAGCTCGGCATCCACTCGGGTGAGGGCCCCGCGGGGAGGAGGGCGGCGCTTTGAGGGCTCTGCCGCCTCGCCGGCTGTAATTACGTTAATTAAAGAGGCCGTGGCGCACACGCCCCTCATCAACCGGCGGTCGGGCCGGTTCCTGCTCCCGGGGGAGGCGTCAGCGTCCGGCTCGGCAGCGCTTCCTGCTCGCCGCCGGTGCTTTGGCTGCGTCCCGGGGGTCCGGAGGGAGAAGCGCGCGGGGCTGGAGGGGACGGGGTCCGGGCCAGGCCAGGTGAGTCCCGCGGGGACCGTTGTGGTGCCGGCGGCTGTTGGGCGAGGCTGTTTCCCGGCGGGATACCGAGCTGGGGGAAACGGGCGAGGTGTGCGAGGCCGGGCTGGACAGAGCTCGGAGCAGCCCGGGCTGGTGCGAGGTGTCCCTGTCCCTGCCAGGGGTGGGACTGGGTGATGTTTAATACCTCAGACCATTCTGTGATTCCCTTCTGTGACCCTCAGCAATGCCAGCACGGCCGTGTTGTTGCGTTGGAGGAGCAATTCTTGAATTTAATTCTCTCCTTTATGTCCCTCCTCCTGCGTGGCAGGTGACACTCTGATAGTGGAAGAGGACACATCCAAACCCGAGCCCGGCTCGCCGGTGGTGGCCAAAAAAGCCATGTCCCAGCCCGTGAGGGAAGCCGTGCCCGTGCTGGCCAGGAGGGTGGTGCCAGCAGACAACTCGTGCCTGTTCACCAGCGTGTTCTACGTGGTGGAGGGCGGCGTGTACGACCCCGGCTGCGCGCCGGAGATGCGCAACCTCATCGCCCAGATCGTGGCCAGCGACCCCGAGTCGTACTGCGAGGCCGTGCTGGGCAAAACCAACAGGGACTACTGTGACTGGATCCGCAGGGAGGACACCTGGGGGGGAGCCATCGAGGTGTCCATCCTCTCCAAGTTCTACCAGTGCGAGATCTGCGTGGTGGACACGCAGACCGTGCGCATCGACCGCTTCGGCGAGGACGCCGGCTACAGCAAGCGCGTGCTGCTCATCTACGACGGCATCCACTACGACCCGCTGGAGCGCCGCCTGCCCTCCTCGGACCTCCCTCCCCAGACCATCTTCCCCAGCAGCGACGACGTGGTGCTGGCGCAGGCGCTGGAGCTGGCGGACGAGGCGCGCAGGAAGAGGCAGTTCACGGACGTGAATCGCTTCGCCCTGCGCTGCATGGTGTGCCAGAAGGGACTGACGGGGCAGCTGGAGGCCAGGGAGCACGCCAGGGAGACCGGACACACCAACTTCGGCGAGGTGTGAGCGCTCGGCAGCGCCAGAGGAGGGTGCCATCGACTACCTCAGCGCTCCGGAATCAGATTCTGGAGTCCCCAGATAAGCTGTTTGTAATCATAAAATTCCGTTCGCAGAGCTTGAAAAGCTTATTAACTAATTAACCGAATTAACTTCGTGGTGGCCAACGCGCAGGTTTGGGAGTAGGGGATTGGGAGTAGGGATGGCACTTGGGCTGGTGGTGGACAGTGGCAGCCACACCTTGATTTCATCATCTTCTGTGTGTGTGTGTGTGTGTGTGTGTGAACAGACAGGCACAGCCAGGCTTGTCCAGCAGTGCTGTAAAATCCTCCTCTGAGGTGCTGAATGTGTGATCTGAGCAGCCAGACACAGCCAGGCCTGTGTAAAATCCACCTCTGTGGTGCTGAATGTGTGATCTGAGCAGCCAGACACAGCCAGGCCTGTGTAAAATCCACCTCTGAGGTGCTGAATGTGTGATCTGAGCAGCCAGACACAGCCAGGCCTGTGTAAAATCCACCTCTGAGGTGCTGAATGTGTGATCTGAGCAGACAGACATAGCCAGGCTTACCAACACTGATGTGAAATCCTCAGCCAGGATTTTACACCAACACTGCTGTAAAATCCACCTCTGAGGTGCTGAATGTGGGATCTGAGCAGCCAGACACAGCCAGGTCTGTGTAAAATCCTCCTCTGAGGTGCTGAATGTGTGATCTGAGCAGCCAGGCACAGCCAGGTCTGTGTAAAATCCTCCTCTGAGGTGCTGAATGTGTGATCTGAGCAGACAGACATAGCCAGGCTTACCAACACTGGTGTGAAATCCTCAGCCAGGATTTTTCACCAACACTGCTGTAAAATCCTCCTCTGAGGTGCTGAATGTGTGATCTGAGCAGCCAGACACAGCCAGGCCTGTGTAAAATTCACCTCTGAGGTGCTGAATGAGCAGAAAGACACAGCCAGGCTTACCAACACTGGTGTGAAATCCTCAGCCAGGATTTTACACCAACACTGCTGTAAAATCCACCTCTGAGGTGCTGAATATGTGATCTGGGCAGACAGACACAGCCAGGCTTGTCCAACACTGCTGTAAAATCCACCTCTGAGGTGCTGAATGTACATTTTCAGCGGAATTCAGTTAATCTGAGGCTTTAGGAAACACACACATATCAGCATCACTCACCCTGAGAATTGGGCTCAGCTCTCAGAGGGGAAACTGCTCGTGTGGTGCATGATTTAGAATGGAAATACCGAGTACAATATCAAAAAGACAAAATTTGTAGTGGGAAAAGGATCTCTGAGCTGCCCTATACCATCAGGAATAGACTGTGTAGTTTGTGTGCAGAGAATTTTAGGGAAAGCAATGGCCTCTAAGCTTTAAGGTAGCCTTTAAATTAATGAGTAGATGGATAAGTGTTGAATAAAACTTATTAATCCTCCGTAGGTAGTTTTTAGTTGCTTGAAAAATAACTCTCAACCCCCCTGGTGTTTACACTGCATCAGAGCATAAGCATGTTGCCTGGAATACTTGGGATTCTTCTTCATAATAGCATTGGAAATTCCTGCAAGAGGGAAGTGAGTAGTTAGGGAAGTGACTTAATTTGCATCTGCTAAATGAATACATTGAATATTTTACTTGAGTAGAGCCAATTAAGGCCATGGTGTTACTAAGCTGTTCCAGTTTCCAAATACTGTGAATGAGCACTTTAAGGTTGAGTTCTCACTCTTTGCTGGTAACAAGTTTTGCCCTCTGAAGGCCAAAGCCAGAAGGGAGGCTTTGAAATTCCATCTGCTTTCTGCCTTAATGTGTTTGATTTGTCACCACTGACTGTGGAGTAGCAACACTTTAATTGTGATAATGAAATATCACAGCTGAATATTCAGATGAAAAGAAGCTGGGGAAAGTGCCCCACTCCTTGGACTGTTCAGAATCAGGGAAGGTGAAATTGGTTTAATTGGAATTATTTTACCTCACAGTGGGGTTGTGAAGCTTAACAGCAAGTGCTTTTGAGGGCTTTTAAAAGGTGCTGTAAAGGTGCATATTACTGAAGGGGATTTATGTTGTTTTTTTTCTTTGAAATGCCTGCAACACATCCTTGTTTCTTGAATTATTTTAAAATATCCTTTGCCTGCCATTCTTCTGTTACTGTTTTGAGTGACCTTCCTTGCACTTTTAGACTGGGGAACAAGAAGGAGCATCCTCAGACTGAGGCAGAAATAAACCCACGTGGGTTTAACCTAAAACCCAGTTTGAAAGGGCTCTGTTTCCTCAGGCACCCGACCAAACTGGTGCAGCCACACCACCTTTTCTGCTAAAATCCCATTTCTAGTTCTCAGCAGAGGCTCCCAGTTGGATCTTGAAATACAGGAGGGTTTTACTGAAGAAAGAACATAATTACTTAAGTGCTTTGCTGAATTAAGGCATGAATAATTAAACAGCTCTAGGATCACCCAGAGCACTGTGGACTGGGTTTGTTTTTAATTCAGTATTAAAACACACATTAGCACTGTTGGGAGTTCCCTATAGAAAGCCACTTAGCTCCCAGTGTTAAACCCCACTCTGCTTTTAGCCTGTCATTAGGAAAAGAAGATAAAAAACCCCCCAAAACCCAACATTAAACCCAGCCCTGTAGAAGCTGATGCTTAAAAACCTCCAGAAATACCTGACAGTTCAAAGGAACTTGAAGATGACACTGTGTTAGAAGTACTTGAGCTGAAATACTGGCTAGGAAGGAGCCCCAGGTGTGCTCTGAGCTGTCCCAGGGGAGCAGGGACACGCCTGGGACAAGGAGCTGATCCTCCTCACATGGACACAATACCTACCTCAGAGAGGTGCACCAGGTGTCTTTGAAACACAAGTGGAAGATCCATATTTATTGTCTGCCTTGACTTTGGGGAGCAACCCTTAGATTTTAGCTTTGTGTCCTGGATGGATTTCTCTAAGTGTGTGAAACCTTTTTTTTTTTCTTTTTTCTGGTATTTCTCAGTTGCAGTATTTGAAAAATGAGCTTTATTTAATCCAGAGTGTTGAGCTTTGCTAGATCATGTTTGCATTGGGAATCTGCTACCAGAGAATTGGTTCCCTTGGAGGGAGACGTGTCACTATCACTGCTTGGATGTTCTCTTTTGTTGCCTAGAAAAATAAAATCTCTTTGGTTAAAAAAGGTATACCTGTAATTTGTGGTGGTAAAAGTTGATATTGTTACAGGCTGACAAAGAACAAGTCCTTGACTGCAAGAAAAATTTCTCCTTACTCTCCTAAACTTTCCCAAACAAAAATTACCTCCATTATTTAAAACATGTCTGGATAGGTTTAAAGTACAAGTCTTTCTTTTAAAAAATTCTTCCTAGAGTGTTTTTTAGTATGTTTTAACTAGGATTTTCCTGCTCTTAATGACACAGTCAGGGAATTATCCCAAAAATGGCATTCATTTAGAGGTGGGATGAACTCTGAATATCAAAATGGGATGAGATGAGCTTCAAGATCCCTTCCAAGCCAAACCACTCTGGGATTCTATGAAATATGATACCTGAGATACCAGGACTGAGCTGTAAAGAGAGTTTTACATCCCTCCAGAATCTTCTATACAAATTATTAAACCAACTTCACATATATTTGTGTCCAGTATTACACAGATCGACTCCATGGATGCAATAGACTGAAAGAGCAGTCTGGGGAGAATATCAGTAATAACTTGAATTTCCGAAGGACAAACCAAAATTCTGAAGTTCTGAGCAAACTCCTATCAGAAGAGCACTGAGAGAAGGAACATCCTGTTCCATATTGTCCCTTTCACAGGGGGGGCACTGTGACAGTTTGGGGACAGCGTCCTGTGTCCATCCTGCTCTCCTGGAGAATATCCCAGCTCTGGAACTGGGATCTGTTCTGGGGCAGCTGGGACCTCTCTGACCCCACAGTGTTGGGTTTGCCCTTCTTGGCAGGGGCTGAATGAGGAGAGCAGAAATTCTCTGCTGCTGCTGCTGCTGGAGGTTCTGAGCAATCAGACTGACACAGGCTGAGTGCTGAATCATCTGTGTGTGCCTGATTTCACCGCAGAACCCACCCATGGGCCAGCCCTGGCAGCCTCTCCCTGCCAAGGAAACTCTCCAGAAGAGGAACTCAAAGTTGTCAGCTTGCTGTTTGGAAAATTGCAGCTGCCGTGCAATTGAATGTCTGCCTGCATTTTAAATCACACTTTGCATCCAGCTCTAAAGCTGCCGTCAGGTTTGTTCCAAATAAAATTCCTTCAGATTGGGTGAAATCATTCCTGCTGTTTCAGCTGTCTGAGCACCAGCTCCCTCTGAAACAGGAATAACACAGAGGAGTTAACAAAATCAGGTTGTCCAGGACCACAGTGCCCTTGTCTATTATTTTTAATTAAATCTTGAGGAAAATGTTGGGGAACTGTTAAAGCTTGAGAGCTGCCTTCTCACTTCTGGTGTTAAAGGTAAGCAAGCTGTGGGAACACTTCAGCTCCCTTCTCCAGCTCCTTTCTGTGAAACAGAGATAATAAATATTACATAAATAATATTTATATAATAAGTAAATAAAACCTTCTTTGACCATAGGAATGTTTGATAAATGCTGTGCAACAGGAGGCACTAACTGCATTCTCCAGCTATTTTTCGTGAAACTGAGAAAATATTATATAAATAATGTTTATATAGATATTATATAAATAATGTTTATATAATAAATAAATAAATATTAATTTAATAAAGAAATAAAACCTTCTTTGGCCATAGGAAGGTTTAATGAGTGCTGTGCAACAGGAGCCATTAACTATGTGCAATTTTCCATAACTGATTTGTCAGCAGACAGGCTGTGCCTGCAATTTGGCTGAAGGAAAGTGCCCAGGAGTCCCACAGAGTCACAAAAACCTCCTTCCCTTGACAGCAATCTTATCAGTGACGCCTGTGGATGCTTTTCCTTCAGGGCCAGGCCTGAGTCACTTGTGCCCTGGTGTTTAGGAACAGGGTGAGGCTCAGCAGGGCTGTGAAGCTGCCAAAGTCCTTCCAGGGCACTGGGAAGTTTTCTCTGCATCATTTGACTCCTGGCATATCCTTCATGCCATCTGTGTGAAATCACACCTTCTTTTGGGCCGCAGCTATTTGTATTTGTTGAAGGGAGAGGAATGTGGAAAAAGAACAGGTTCTTTCTGGGCTCCTGATTCAGAGGAGCTCCAGATTTCCCCTAATGGATCCTGACACTTTCCTGACCCACAGGGGCTGCCCAGGCTGGAGCCCTGCTGCTGTCAGACACCCCTGCCCCGTGCTGCTGCTCACTCACACCCTGCTGGCACTGCAGGAACAAAATCACCCCAGCTTTCCCTCCCTCCCTTCTCAGAGCAGGGCACAACTCGACAAAACCCACGCAGCTCTAAAGCTTCCACTTCAAATTAAAATTAATTCATCAAAATTTTGGGTTGCAGCTATTAATATTTGTTGGAGGGAGAGGAATGTGGGAAAAGAACAGGTTCTTTTTGGGCTCCAGATTTCCCCTAATGGATCCTGACACTTTCCTGCCAGCTCTGCCTGTTGGGCTGCCCAGACTGGAGTCCTGCAGGTGACTGCAGCCCTGCCCACCCCTGTGCTGCTGCTCACTCACACCCTGCTGGCACTGCAAGAACAAAATCACCCCAGCTTTGCTTCCCTCCCTTCTCAGAGCAGGGCACAACTCGACAAAACCCATGCAGCTCCAAAGCTTCCACTTCAAATTAAAATTAATTCATCGAAATTTGAACAAAATCACCCCAGCTTTGCTTTCCTCCCTCTCTCAGAGCAGCCTCAGAGCAGGGCACAACTCGACAAAACCCACGCAGCTCTAAAGCTTCCACTTCAAATTAATTCATTAAAAGCTGGGGAAACCTGTGCTTGGGACAGCAAACAGCTCAGGCAGCTGCTGGGGGTGCATCAACCAAACCCAGTTCATTCATTAATACCATGTTCAAACTCTGTTGGTGCTGTGCCATCCAGCACAGCTCCTGAAGCCCTGGCACCAATCCTGCCCTCACTCCCTGGTTGTGGCAATGCTCCAGCAGCTCTGGCTGCTTCCCCATCCCTCCCTAGGCCAGTGTGGGACAGCAGGAAGGGCTGGGGCTGGCTGGGGCTCTCAGCTTTGCTGATTTGCTCTCCAGCACTTGTTCCCTTCTGGAACAGCACTTGGCTGGGCTCAGCATTGCCAGTGGGAGCCTCTGGCTCATCTGCTCTCCTTCCATCTTCCCCTGGCTTTAATTAGCTGATGTTTCCACTTCCCTGTTCTGTGGAGCAGGGAACATGTGTGGTAACAAATCCTTTTGCTAAAAATACCAATTAAAAAAAAAAAAAAAAACAAAACATTCATTGGAGCGTGGAAATGTGAATGAATCCAGCAGCTGTGTCAGCCCTGGAAATTTCCTGCAGGGTGTTTGCAGATTTGCAGTGAGCAGCACCTTGTCGAGCAGGTACAAATCCATGCTGTGTGTGGGGAATGGCCAAAGCATTGTTAATCAGCAGGAAAAGCTCCAATTTTAACAACAGAGCCCAAAGTCAGGGGGAGAAGAAGGCTCTGCTGTTCTCTGGCTGCCCCTGGGGACATCTGGGCCCCTCTTTGAGGAGGCACCAGGGGCTCAGGGCAGGAGATGCTGCTGAGAAATGCCCCAGCAGAGGTTCTGAGACAGTGTCAGTGTGAGGACGAGCCTGGTGGGCATCTTGGGGGGCTTCAGCTTTCACCAGCAGAGGTTCTGAGAAGGTGAAGATGAGCCTGATGGGCACCTTCAGCTTTGACCAGCAGAGATTTTTGAGAAGGTGTCAATGTGAGGATGAGCCTGATGGGCATCTTGGGGGGCTTCCAGAGCTTCTGAGAAGGTTTCAGTGTGAGGATGAGACTGATGGGCATCTTGGGGGGCTTCAGCTTTCATGAGCAGAGGTACTGAGAAGGTGAAGATGAGCCTGATGGGCACCTTGGGCATCTTCAGCTTTCACCAGCAGAGGTTCTGAGGAGGATTCAGTGTGAGGACAAGCCTGATGGGCATCTTGGGGGGCTTCAGCTTTCACCAGCAGAGATTTTGAGAAGGTGTCAATGTGAGGATGAGCCTGATGGGCACCTTGGGGGGCTTCCAGAGCTTCTGAGAAGGTTTCAGTGTCAAGATGAGCCTGATGGGCATCTTGGGCATCTTCAACTTTCACCAGCAGAGGTTGTGAGAAGGTGTCAATGTGAGGATGAGCCTGATGGGCATCTTGGGGGCCTTCAGCTTTCACCAGCAGAGATTTTGAGAAGGTGTCAATGTGAGGATGAGCCTGATGGGCATCTTGGGGGGCTTCCAGAGCTTCTGAGAAGGTGTCAGTGTGAGGATGAGCCTGATAGGCACCGTGGGCATTTTCTGCTTTGACCATCAGAGATTCTGAGAAGGTGTCAGTGTGAGGATGAGCCTGATGGGCGCCTTGGTCATCTTCAACTTTCACCAGCAGAGGTTGTGAGAAGGTGTCAGTGTGAGGATGAGCCTGATGGGCATCTTGGGGGGCTTCCAGAGCTTCTGAGAAGGTTTCAGTGTCAAGATGAGCCTGATGGGCATCTTGGGCAACTTCATCTTTCACCAGCAGAGCTTCTGAGAAGGTGTCAATGTGAGGATGAGCCTGATGGGCATCGTGGGGGGCTTCAGCTTTCACCAGCAGAGGTTCTGAGGAGGATTCAGTGTGAGGACAAGCCTGATGGGCATCTTGGGGGGCTTCAGCTTTGACCAGCAGAGATTGTGGGAAGGTGTCAGTGTGAGGATGAGCCTAATGGGCATCTTGGGGGGCTTCCAGAGCTTCTGAGAAGGTTTCAGTGTGAGGATGAGCCTGATGGGCACCTTGGGGGGCTTCCAGAGCTTCTGAGAAGGTGTCAGTGTGAAGATGAGCCTGATGGGCATCTTGGGGGGCTTCAGCTTTCACCAGCGCTGCAGGAGCCGCCCGGGGAAGGAGTGCCCAGCCCGGGGAAGGAGTGCCCAGCCCGGGGAAGGAGCTCGGAGGGGGTTGCGGTGCCCACGGGGCACGGAGCCAAGTGGGGCAAACGCAGCTGCAGGTCGGGACAGGCAGCGGGAGCCGGGGAGCTGCGCAGAGCCGGGCACGTAAATAAACCCATGCCGAACCCTCCCTCCCCAAAACACTTTCTGCCTGCCTTTCCAACCTCCTCCCTTCGCAAGCAGCGAACTTTTGGCCTCTGGGAAGCTGCGGTGGAACGCAAGCAGCGACCTGTCCCGGGCCAGGCTGCTGGCGGGGCTGAGCCGCCGCATCGCGGGGAGCAGAACCCGGTGATTACCGAGGGCAAGGCCGGGCTCGGGGCTCCGCTGTCAGCCAGCAGCTATGCGGCAGAACAGGATGGCGGATTAAGGAGTCTCCTATCGCCAAAGCCGTGCCCGGGACAGCAGGGGACAGCAGGGAGGTGAAGGGGCTGGGTGGCACCGGCAGAGCCGCCCCAGCTCACACCCAGCACGGACGGGTTCGGGGGTTCAGCCACGCTGGGAGCAGCAGGAAAAGCGCCGGGCAGGGCTGCGGGATGGATCGCAGCCGGCCTGGGGGCAGGTGAGGGGCCGGGGAGCGCCTGTCAGGACGGAGCTGCCGAGCACTCCACCTTATCTGCGGCGGAGCGGAGTTAATGTGTAACCCGGCTGTGTTTGGTTAGCCCAGAAAAGCAAAGAAGTCCTGGGACAAGGAATTGGGCAGCACGGAACGACGGACAGCCCGGGTAAAACTACAAAGCGGATTAATAATAATTTCTGTTCCTGCTGGTGCTTTGCTCTCTGTGCTTTTCCTGCTGGATGGGCTGGGGGGCTCTGGGTGCCTGCAGGGCTCTGCTTTGCAAGGGTGAAATGTGGTGGGGGATTCACCAGCAAAGCTGGATGAGGTGGTTTGGAGGTGGGAGGAAAGCTGGGGAAACAGCTGTGCTCGAGACAGCAAACAGCTCAGGCAGCTGCTGGGGTGTGCTTCATTTACCTGTTGAGATAGGGGGAAATTTAGATCTGACCTTGACCCCTTTGAGCTGGGATCCATCCCCTGGGCTGCCCAGAGCTGGGATTGAGCTGGGATCCATCCCCTGGGCTGCCCAGAGCTGGGATCCATCCCCTGGGCTGCCCAGAGCTGGGATTGAGCTGGGATCCATCCCCTGGGCTGCCCAGAGCTGGGATTGAGCTGGGATCCATCCCCTGGGCTGCCCAGAGCTGGGATTGAGCTGGGATCCATCCCCTGGGCTGCTCAGAGCTGGGATTGAGCTGGGATCCATGCCCTGGGCTGCTCAGAGCTGGGATCCATCCCCTGGGCTGCCCAGAGCTGGGATTGAGCTGGGATCCATCCCCTGGGCTGCCCAGAACTGGGATTGAGCTGGGATCCATCCCCTGGGCTGCCCAGAGCTGGGATTGAGCTGGGAACCATCCCCTGGGCTGCCCAGAGCTGGGATTGAGCTGGGATCCATCCCCTGGGCTGCCCAGAGCTGGGATTGAGCTGGGAACCATCCCCTGGGCTGCTCAGAGCTGGGATCCATCCCCTGGGCTGCCCAGAGCTGGGATCCATCCCCTGGGCTGCCCAGAGCTGGGATTGAGCTGGGATCCATCCCCTGGGCTGCCCAGAGCTGGGATTGAGCTGGGATCCATCCCCTGGGCTGCCCAGAGCTGGGATTGAGCTGGGAACCATCCCCTGGGCTGCCCAGAGCTGGGATCCATCCCCTGGGCTGCCCAGAGCTGGGATGGTGCCTGCAGAGGGGAATTTGCTTTGGGTTGTGTTTGGGGCTGGCCAGCACAAAGCCTTGCCCAGGCAGGAGGGGTCTGGCTGCTGTACCCCAGGCAGCAAAACCGAGGTGTTCTAATCTGGGATGAAGAGTTTGGAGTGGTGCTGGCTGAAGGAAAGTGGCCTCTTCTCTAAAGCAATTAGCATTAATTGCTAGCCGGCACCTCTTTGATGGCTCCGTGGGCTTTTAAAGGACAGTTATGGCAACGGCCACAAGAGCTGAGGGACCTGGCCTTTGGATTTTGATAAAAAACGGCTTCTTCCAAATATGTTTTTGATAAAAAATGGCTTCTTCCAAATATGTTTTTACTTGGGGAAGAGAGCTACACCACTGAAACCCAGCTATAAAAGACCTTTTTGAGTACTGTGTCTTTTAAATCAAACGCTCAGTCGTGTTTTTACTTTGTGGCTCTTACTGCTGTGGCAAAGAAGGAACTAAAATCCTTCTGAATCATTAAAACTGGGGGTTTCAACACTGATTTTTTTCCCCTTTCCCGAGCTGGATGAGTGTGCTGGAGCTGTAATGTCAGAGAACTCATGGGTAGGAAAAGGAACTTCTTGTTTCGGTGCAGATCCTCTGCAGTGCTCGGCGAGCTCGGGCTGGACTTTGCCTCCCATGAGCTGGGGCTCAGTGGGTGCCAAAGCCCTGGCAGCTGCTTGAGGTCCCTGCAAATGCTGGTTTTGAATGAGAGAAAATGATTTCTTTAGTGGTGAGGGGGATCCTCATGGAGAAAATGCCTCCCTGCTGGCCCCAAGCAGCTGCACGCTCAAGTTCCAGCACGGCTTTCACTTCCCCAGGAGGGTTTTGCTGTCTGAAATTTGGGAGGGAGGCAGCCAGGAGCAGCACAACGACCATGGCCAAGCCTCCTGCTACTGAGGAGCTGATATAAATCTAAATTTCACATTGTGCATGCTCCAGTGCAGAGGCCTGAAGCCCCCCAAGCTCAGCTCTGCTTCCTCACAGCTCAAATCCCTGGCTGGGAAGGGATCTGAATGCGAAGAATCCAGGGAATTGCTGTTCCAAAGCCACCACTTACTTCAACGTCACTTAAGCAGTAAATAATGCAAAGCTGAGACTGAAATCTTAAACTCCTCCTGCGTGGAAGGATTAGACCTGGCAGGGCGTGGGTGTCGAAATCTGATTTTTGCGGCGTATTCCAATTACAAAGGAATTCTTTCAGGGTCTAACACTCTGAACAAGCAGCCAGTTCTGCTCACTTTATCTCTGCATCTAATTCCCTGATCCTGCTACAAGGGAAAAAAAAAACAGCAGCAGTGTGTTCCTGCCTGCAGGTTACAGCACAAAGGGCTCCTGTGTCTCCTGAGGAGCAAATCCTCTCGCGTGGGTCCGTGTGTCTTGCAGGGGCTGTTGCTGTTTGTTTTGCTGCTCCCTCTCGCCCCCACAGCCCAGTTCCCTCCCCAAGAACAGGGTGGTGCACGTGGAGGAGACTCGGTGGTGGTGCCAGGAATTTTTGGAAGCTCAGTGCTTTGCACCCATCAGCAATGGCACCTTCTGTGGGTGCTCAGCAGTGCTCTGGGCAGGCATGGCTGTGCCCTCTGCCCCCTGGCTTGGGGGAAACCCAAATCCCTCCCCAAGAACAGGGTGGTGCACGTGGAGGAGACTCGTTGGTGGTCAGGAATTTTTGGAAGCTCAGTGCTTTGTATCCATCAGTAATGGCACCTTCTGTGGTGCCATTGGTGGCGCCAGGAATTTTTGGAAGCTCAGTGCTTTGCATCCATCATCGACGGCACCTTCTGTGGGTGCTCAGCAGTGCTCTGGGCAGGGATAACTGTGCCCTCTGCCCCCTGGCTTGGGGGAAACCCAAATCCTTCCCCAGGAACAGGGTGGTGCACGTGGAGGAGACTGGTTGGTGGTGCCAGGAATTTTTGGAAGCTCAGTGCTTTGCATCTGTCAGCAACGGCACCTTCTGTGGGCGCTCAGCAGCGCTCTGGGCACCCTGCCCCAGTGTGAGAACCCCAAATCCAGGCTCTTTGTCACCCTGCTGCCACACTGGGGTCCCACTGGGAAGTCTGTGAGCAGAGGGGACATTGGGGTGCTGCTTGAACCCCCCAAGCCCGCCCTGCTCCCCACAGGCTGTGCCAGCCCTGTGCCCAAGCGCACCCAGGCGTGCCCCAAAGGCCCAGGGCCACCTCCCTGGGGACACCTCCCTGGGGACACCTCCCTGGGGACACCTCCCTGGGCTCCCGAGGGAGGGTGGCAGAGGCAGCTCCTCGCCAGGAGGAAGCTCCTGGCCGAGCAAGGGTGTGAGTAACCAGCAGCGTTTTGGGCCAGCGCGTTCACGAGTTCAAGCTGCAGGGCTGGCACAGGGTGTGGCAGAGGGAAAGGTGCCATGAGTCGGGGCTGGGGCTGTGCTGGGATTCCTAAGCCAGGCTTGCAGCTTTCCTTGTGCCTTATCCACCCCTGTGAGGTGAGCAGAGGGCCACCAACACGAGCTGGCTGCGCAGAGATTTCCCCAATCCCAAATTATTTTGAGGAAAACTTCAATAATTATTTCTAAAAGCCCAGCTGTGCCTTCTCCTAGAGACAGAAGCTGAGGATGGAGCACAATTCCTCCATCCAGCAGCTGAAGGTGGAGCACAATTCCTCCATCCAGCAGCTTCAGAGCCTGCCTATCTCCTTCCCAGCATGCTTGATCACCCCTGGGGGAGCCTCACAACTCAATTTTTCTCCTTTTTCCTGCTCCAGCCAGGACATTCCCGCTGTGCTAGCCTCCAGGGCAGCCCAGGCTATGCCTAGGAAGGAGCTGGGGATGGCTGGCTGCAACTCTGGCAGCTGTGACAGCATGGTCAGCACGGCCTCCAACCACTCCCAGCGGGTGAGTAACCCCAGGGTGCCCAGCCCAGCTCGCCCCTCTGGGCTGGGGAAGGATTTGGGGCAGATCTCAGCCCAAATCTGCTCTCTGGAGGTGCTTTGGGGGCAGCTGAGACAGCAGCAGGACCAGGTGGATTCCTGAATTCCTGCCCCAGAGCACTC
Organism: Calcarius lapponicus; assembly: GCA_039654755.1. NCBI lineage: Eukaryota > Metazoa > Chordata > Aves > Passeriformes > Fringillidae > Calcarius > Calcarius lapponicus. The sequence continues at coordinate 15,551,229 of JBBFKN010000012.1, read as the reverse complement.
CCAGCCTTCCCATCCTGCCAGGTGTGTGGGGAGCCCTCGGTGCTGCAGGGGCTGCTCTGGGGCACGACAGAGCCCTGGAGAGGGGAGACCTGGAGAGGGGATCCCTGGAGAGGGGATCCATCCTCAGCAGAGGGGAGCCCTGGAGAGGGGATTCTGTCTCTGGAGAGGGGATCTATCCCTTGGAGAGGGGATCCTTAGGGAGGGGATCCCTGGAGAGGAGATCCTGTTCCTGGAGAGGGGATCTGTGGAGAGGGGATCCCATCCCTGGAGTAGGAATCCTGTCCTTGGAAAGGGGATCCTATCCTTGGAGAGACGAGATTCTGTCCCTGGAGAGGGGAGACCTGGAAAGGGGATCCTGTCCCTGGAGAGGGAATCCTGTCCCTTGAGGGGGGATCCTGCCTCTGGAGAGGGGAGACCTGGAAAGGGGATCCTCTCCCTGGAAAGGGGATCCCTAGAGAAGGGATCCTGTACTAGAGAGGGGATTCTGTCCCTGGAGAGGGGATCCTGTCCCTGGAGAGGGGATCTTGTCCCTGGAGAGGGGATCCTTGGAGAGGGGATCTGTGGAGAGGGGATCCTGTCCCTGGAGAGGGAATCCTGTCCCTGGAGAGGGGATCCCTAGAGAAGGGATCCTGTACTAGAGTGGGGATTCTGTCCCTGGAGAGGGGATCCTGTACTAGAGAGGGGATCCTGTCCCTGGAGAGGCTCCTGTGCTGCCAGGGGTGCAGGGATCAGACCAGTTGGGTAACTGGGTCACGCTGGCTCTGAGCAGTGACAACACCTGCAGGAGACAGCGAGCTGAGCTCCTCCTGCCTGGCACCAGATGAATCCCCCAGTTAAGGCAGGGATGAGCTTGGGCCATGGGTGTAGATGTGTAATTTTTCACTATCTGTCCATTAAAGCTTGTTTGTCTCCCAACACTGATCCCAAGATTGATGGGCTAATTACATCCTGCCTGACTTGGAGCATAATTGATACGTGTGAGAGCAGCTCAGTCCTGGCAGCTTTTCCATTTGATGTATTGCAAACCAGAACCAAACCCTCCTGAGTTTAATGGGGATGGAAGAACTGGTTGTGATACTGCCTGGTAAAAGATTTGGATAAGGTGTCTCTGCAAAACAACTCCACCTGGGATAATTCCTGCCCTGTGCTTGCTGATCTGATGCACATTCCATCCTGTCCTGCGCCTCATTTTGTTCATGACAGATTGCAGGAATCACCTTGATATCTGATACTGCAATAACATCTCCTGGTGCTCAAAATACAACAAAAATTAAACAACTCTGGCTCAGGAATGAAGGAGAGTTCATCACCTGCACAGAACCCTTCAGTGTTGGTGGTGTTTTCTAAGGTTCAGCATTGCTGAGCACTACAGGTGTCTGTACCTACAGATTTGTTACCCAACTGCTCACATTTCAGTTTAAAGAACTGAAAGTTAGAGGCCAAGTTCAGAAAAATCCACCTTCTGACCCACAGAGGAGAGTAATATAAAAAAGGCTTTAAGTAAATATATATTTCTTATTTTTAGAGTAAATATTTTTAGATATTTTATATGTATATATAATAAATATATACATATATATTTGTATTTCTATATACTATAGATGCGCACTACATATATATTTATATATATTTTATATATATGTCATATAAAGTTAACATCTCTTTCTTATATATATATACATATATATTATAAATATATGCATATATATTGATAGATTTTTATATGTATATATAATAAATGTGTAGTTATATATTTATAATATAATAAATATATACTTATATATTTATATTTCTATATACTATATATACACACTATATATATGTAGTATAAAGTAAACATCTTTTTCTTACCTGCTCTGCTTTATCTTCTTTTTCTCCAGAGTGACAACAGCTATGACTATTTATCTGTGGAGGAGAAGGAGTGTTTGATGTTTCTGGAGGAAACCATTGGCTCCCTGGATGCAGAGGGGGACAGTGGGGTCTCCACAGATGACACCGACTACGGGGAGCCCTCCAAGCCCAGGAAAGGCCCTGTGCCCCGGGGTGAGCTGGAAACCCTTCTGCAGATACAATTTTAATAGAAAATATAAAAATCTATTTATTTCTTTCCCCAAATCGTTTCATACAGGCCTTATTCTCAAGCAAGGATATGTACAATACACGTCCTGTCTAGGCATGAATATTTTACAGAATTTTCTGATACCACAACTCCATGGCTTCAAAATTCTACAATATATAAATACCTTGCAGGGATCCTGCTTAGTGTCAGTAATCACAGTAATTAATGAGGCTCTGTCAGGCCCAAAGGATCCAATTTCCCCAGCAGTGATGGATCAGAGTGGGGGGGTACCAGTTGTGGGTTTCTCTGGGTCTGGATTGAAGGCACTTGAGATGATGGTTCATGTTCAGACTCAGGTGTTCATTATTTCTTATCAGTAAAACAGTCTCACTGCTTTGAGTTTGGCAGCTTTTCATTAGAAGGCACAAAGTGGCCAACAATCTCTTGGTACAAGGTCTTTAAAGCTAAACTATCCAATTAAGAACTGACACGTGGATTATTTCCTTTTTAACCCAGTAACTGATCCCACAGAACTGCAATGGGGACTTTTCTGCCCAATTACAAAATGTCACCCAAACCCATGGAGAAGGAGGATGATGAAGAAACCCAGGATGACACCCTGTGCCCTCCATCTTGCTTCCATCCACAACATGCTAAAAATCCCAAACCCTCAATTTCCCACCTAAATGATACACCTACACTGCTCTCTGTAATCTATTTCACACTTTTGTGGATTCTAGTTTATCTTGAAATCTTTAGGAAAGATTCCAGTCTATCCTGAAGTCTGGGAAACTTTCTCCATGGATGAGGGTCAAAGTCAGTGTTCCCCTGGGGTCAGGACACCCCAGAGCAGACAGAGAAATATTCCCTGTGTGCTCTGGGTTTCCACATCAGAGGAGCCAGGGGAGCCCTGGGTGCCTGTGCTGGCCCAGACGGGGTGAGGGGTGTTCTGTGTCCAGAGCATGACTCCAGCTCCCTCTCTTCCCAGATTTGGGGAACGGGACTCCCCCAGCAAGCAGAGCTCAGCAGCGTGGGGCTGAACAGAGGAGCGGCAAAATCATCTCTGCCCCAGCAGCTGCTCCAGGCCCAGGTGGTTCCAGCCTCCCCAGGAACATCCCTGCAGCAAACGGAGCTTCTGGCAGCAAAGGAGGAGTCCCCACGGTGCCAGCAGGAAAACCTGCCCAGGAGGTGCCCAGGGAGGGCAGGCTGGAGCTAGGAAGCCACACCAAGTCCGTGATTATCCAACCTCCAGACCCCTTCCAGGATGAGCTGGAGTGGTCACGCAGCCAGCGCTCAGATGCCAGGGGGGAGGCACCCAAGGAGACCAAGGCTTGGACTTCGTGGGGCCACCTGGAGAAATCCACACTGGAGGAGGCCCCTCAGGACCCCGATGCCAAGCGTGGGCCTCCGACCGCCCCCAAACCACGGAAGTTGCCGCCGAACATCATCCTGAAAACCAGCAGGACCAGCCCCGTGCCAGAGCACAGCCAGAAGGTGAAAGCAGCACCTCCACCCTCAGCCACGTCCCAGGCCAGCCCTGCCGGCGACAGCGCTGCTGAGAAGGGCAATCCAGGCCACCTCGACCCCAAGGAGAAGGAGAAAGCCCGAAGGGAGGCCCTGGAGAAGCTGGGGCTGTCCCAGGACAGGCGGGAGCCCAGCGCCCACCTCCATCCCCACCCCAGGGAGACACCGCAGCCCGGCGGGGGCCCGGCGCTGGGGATCCGCCAGATCCCCTTCAAATCCAACACCCTGGAGCGCTCTGGGGTGGGGCTGGGCAGCTCCATGGGCAGCGCCAAGGAGCAGAACGGGCGCGGCGGCAGCAGCTCCCTGGGCAAGATGTCCTTCATCGAGCGCCTGGCGCCCAGCTTCCTCCGCAGCCGCCCCCGGCCCGCCTCCCTCGGGGCAGGCAAGGACTTTGGGGGGCTCAAGGAGCAGGAGGAGAAGGACAAGAGCAGCAAGAGGAGATCCCACCCTCTGCCCAGCTTCCCCAGGCCGCCGCGCCCGGCCGTCAGCGTGAAGATCTCGCCCAAGGGCGCGGCGGATGAGAACCGGCGCGAGGCGCTCAAGAAGCTGGGGCTGCTCAAGGAGTAGCTGGGTGGGGCTGGTGGAAAAGGGGATTTTCACCCCAAATCCAGCGGCCTGCACTGCCTGGGGCACGAGCATCTGCTGCCAGAGGTGCTGGGAGCTTCACACTGAATGAAGGAAGGCGGCGTGTACAGAATATTTTGTATATAGCGGGTGTACATGGGATATTTATACAAAGCAGCTCTCAGCGTGGATGGGGTGTGTTCTCCTGCAAGGGCTTTGCTGCATTTGGGGGGTCCATCCAAACAGGGGAGCCGTGGAATTCGGGGTTTGGCTTGTTTATGCCTGTGGATAAAGCATCTCTGGGAAGAACTGCTGGACTTTGCTGCTCCTTTAGGACTTTTATGGGGTTTTTTAAAATTAATTTCATCACAGCCTCTGAGAGCTGAGCGCTCACCTGCCATGTGAAAGTGCCTTGCAAAACCATCACTGCCTGCTGAGTGGGCAGCCCAGACATGCCACTGCCTGCCTGGCACACTCTGCTCTCCCACCCAGCCCTGACCACCTGCTCCAGCACCTGGAAGAGCCTTGAACTGCAGGAAGACACAGCTGAGGAGGCCAGATCCAGAAGTGCTGCCCAAAACTGGGCATTTGCAAGGCTGGGACAGCTCCAGCTCCTCCCCTTCTGAGCTGTCCTGGCACCTCTGATGCTGCCAACACCTTGCTGCTCACCTTGGGGAACAGAGGTGGCTGATGTCCCTAATAAACCTGTATGTGATCAGAAAGTGCCATGTGGTACAGATTTGTGTCACAGTCGGGTAAATAATAAATGCCCCCTAAATATTTAAAAACAAAAAAAACAAAAGGGGTTTAAAACAAAGAGTTCTGAGAGAAAGGATGAGCCAGGTTGGGTCTGCACCACGTAGAAAATGGAATTATTTGATCAGCACAGGCAAAGTCTTCCATGGGATGGTGAAAGGTGGCCTTGCCTGTGAGGAGCAAGGAGAGCTTTAAGTCCCTTCCAACCCAGAGTGTCCCATGGTTCTGTAATTGCCAGCTCTCCCTGCAGGCACAAAGAGGGAACGTGGAATTCCTGGTGCTCCCGTGTTTGCTGCCAGGCCTGAGGTTCCCCCCAGCCCCAGCTGCTCGGGCTGGGCACTTCCACCTGCAAATGTTTGACTTTAAAGGCAGCAAGAGCACTGTGAGGAGAGGAGAGGAGAGAAAAGGGTCAGCCAAGCTCCTGCCTGCGTTAAAGTTGTGTTTTCATCCCTATGCTCCTCCTCTCTGACCATTCTTTTTTCTGCTCTGACTGCTCAGCGCCTGCAGGGTGCAAGTCCCAAGGGAAATCTCACCTTGTTCATCTAATGAGAAAGGAGGAGAGCATTAAGGACTCTCTCAAAGCATTTTTTGCCCTGAAACAGAACCTAAACATTTCTTAAAGCCAGGTTGTTTTGGAAACAAAAGGCTTCTCTTCCAATCCTTGGCTTTAGTCAGAGCCATTGTGTGCTGGTGTCATGAAGGCTGAGTTTTGTTCAGATTTCCAAGGAGAAATCTCACTCCCAAAGATCCCCTATCACTCTGTGACGTGGTGATGCTCACAAACAGGAGCTGGTATGACGTGGGAACAAAAGAGAACAAATTAAAACAGCAGCCAGAGAGCAGCAAGGTCATTCCTCTGGGCACGAACTCCGCATTTCTGTGCCTCTCCTGGAGCTGCCAGATGCTCTGGGCAGAATCCCTCCCCACAGGCAAGCCCCATTCCACCAGCTCTTTAATCCTGCCGGGGGAATGTGGAATTTTACCTGCTGGATGTGTTTGTAGCCCTTAGAAACGGAGCTGTTTGTGCCCCAGGGCTGGGGCCTGATGCAAGAGCAGCCCACGACTGTGCCTGGTGCCACCCAGAGCCGAGCCCTGCTGCTGGCACAGGGATCCTCCTCCTGATCCCACTCCTGCTCCTGGCACAGGGATCCTGCTCCTGATCCTACCCCTGCTCCTGGCACAGGGATCCTGCTCCTGATCCTACTCCTGCTCCTGGCACAGGGATCCTGCTCCTGCTCCTTCTCCTGCTCCTTCTCCTGCTCCTGGCACAGAGATCCTGGTCCTGCTCTTACTCCTACTCCTGCTCTTAATCCTACTCCTGCTCCTGTTCCTGGCAGAGGGATTCTGCTCCTGTTCCTGCTCCTGGCAGAGAGATCCTGCCCCTGCTCCTTCTCCTGCTCCTTTTTCTGCTCCTGCACAGGGATCTTGCCCCTGTTCCTGCTCCTGCTTCTGCTCCTGCTCCTGGCACAGGGATCCTACTCCTGCTCTTACTCCTACTCCTGCTCTTAATCCTACTCCTGCTCCTGCTGCTGGCAGAGGGACTCTGCTCCTGTTCCTGTTCCTGCTCCTGGCACAGAGATCCTGGTCCTGCTCCTATTCCTGCTCCTCTTCCTGCTCCTGGCAGAGGGATCCTGCTCCTGATCCTGTTCTTGGCACAGGGATTCTGCTCCTGTTCCTACTCCTGCTCCTGGCACAGGGATCCTGATCCTGCTCCTGCTCCTGGCAGAGGGATCCTGCTCCTGATCCTGTTCTTGGCACAGGGATCCTGTTCCTGTTCCTACTCCTGCTCCTGCTGCTGGCACAGGGATCCTGATCCTGCTCCTGTTCCTGGCAGAGGGATCCTGTCCCTGTCCCTGTTCCTGCTCCTGCTCCTGGCACAGAGATCCTGCTCCTGCTCCTTCTCCTGCTCCTGGCACAGGGATCCTACTCCTGCTCTTACTCCTACTCCTGCTCTTAATCCTACTCCTGCTCCTGCTGCTGGCAGAGGGACTCTGCTCCTGTTCCTGTTCCTGCTCCTGGCACAGAGATCCTGGTCCTGCTCCTTTTTCTGCTTCTGGCACAGGGATCCTTCTCCTTCTCCTTCTCCTTCTCCTCCTTCTCCTTCTCCTTCTCCTTCTCCTTCTCCTTCTCCTTCTCCTTCTCCTTCTCCTTCTCCTTCTCCTTCTCCTTCTCCTTCTCCTTCTCCTTCTCCTTCTCCTTCTCCTTCTCCTTCTCCTTCTCCTCCTGTTCCTGCTTCTGCCCCTGATCCTATTCCTGTTCCTTCTCCCGCTCTTTCCCCTGCTCCTGTTCCTGTTTCTGCCCCTGCTCCTGCTCTGGCAGAGGGATCCTGCTCCTGCTCCTTCTGCTCCTTCACCTGCTCCTGCTCCTGGCAGAGGGATCCTGCTCTTGCTCTTGCTCCTACTCCTGCTCCTGCCCCAGCTCCTGCTCTTTCCCCTGCTCCTGGCAGAGGGATCCTGCTCCTACTCCTGCTTCTGCTCATGCTCCTGCTCCTTTTTCTACTCCTACTCCTGCCCCTGTTCCTTCTCCTGCTCCTGGCAGAAGGATCCTACTCCTGCCCTACTCCTACTCCTGCCCCTGCTCCTGCACCTCAGCTCCACCTGGAGCTCCCTCAGGTGCCTTCCTGCTGCTCCCTGTGCCTGCTGCTGCTGCTGCTGCTGGACACTTTCTCCTGCTGCTGCAGGGGTTGGCATCAGGCTGGCCAGCCCCTGAATAACTGAATTCATGGCTCAGCTACAAACCAGCATTTCCCTGCTCCTTTCCCTGCCTCACATCTCTTGGATTCCGAGTGTCAGCACCCTGTGCACAACTTTCCTGTGGTGCAGCTCTTTAGAGGATGCCCTGCAGCTCCAGGGATGTTTGCAGAGGCATTGAAAGCCTGGCTGAGGACTGTGCCAGCCCCAGAAGAATTCAATTCACGGCTCAGCTACAAACCAGCATTTTCCTGCTCCTTTCCCTGCCTCACATTCCTTGGGCTCTTTCTGAGTGTCAGCACCCTGTGCACACCTTTGGGGTGGTGCAGCTCTTGAGGAGGATGCCCTGCCCTTCTCTCCATGCAGAGCAGCCCCAGGGATGTTTGCAGAGGGATTCAAAGCCTGGCTGTGGCCTGTGCCAGCCCCAGAATTGTTCACAGAGGTCTCAGGTTGGGGGAAGAGATGAAGATTTAACTCCATGTTTCAGAAGGCTTGATTTATTATTTTATGATATATATTACATTAAAACTATACTAAAAGAATAGAAGAAAGGATTTCATCATAAGGCTAGCTGAGAATAGAAAAGGAAAGAATGATAACAAAGGCTTGTGGCTCAGAGAGTCCGAGCCAGCTGGGCTGTGATTGGCCACTAATTAGAAACAACCACATGAGACCAATCCCAGATCCACCTGTTGCATCCCACAGCAGCAGATAACCATTGTTTACATTTTGTTCCTGAGGCCTCTCAGCTTCTCGGGAGGAAAAATCCTAAGGAAAGGATTGTTCATAAAAGATGTCTGTGACACCAGAAGAATTCAATTCATTGCTCAGCTACAAACCAGCATTTCCCTGCTCCTTTCCCTGCCTCACATTCCTTGGATTCTTTCTGTGGGTCAGCACCCTGTGCACACCTTTGGGGTGGTGCAGCTCTTTAGAGGATGCCCTGCAGCTCCAGGGATGTTTGGAGAGGGATTTAAAGCCTGTGGGCTGTCCCAGCCCGAGCCTGTTTGGTATTCCCAGCCTGTCCTGGAAAGGTGCTGCTGCTGCTGCTGCAAGGTCAGGGATGGCAAGGGCTGAGTGCAGCTCAGTGCTGCAAGCAGTTCATTAACATCAGTTAATTGTTCAGTGTAATTGCCTCCACGGGTCAGCCTCTCTCTCTAAAGAAAGCCTGCATTAGTTTGGAAATTAAATTGCCTGTAAGGAACAGAGGCTCTTGGTTTGTCATCACCATACAATGATGGGATGGTTTGGGTTGGAAGGAAAGCTCCTCCGGTTTCATCCCCTTTTCACTATCCCAGCTTGCTCCAAGGCTGGCTGGGGGCAACACAAACAGAATCTCCCCCCAGGTCCAGGCAGAGCCCAGCAGAACTCCTGGGGTCTTATTTGGAGCCCCTGACATCAAAATCAGGCTTCATACTGTGGCAGGGGGTGGAATGAGATGAGCTTTAATGTCCCTTCCAACCCAAACCACTCTGGGATTCTGGGAATCTAATTCTGGGCATATTTAACTTGATTTGTGCCTGGAAGGCAAAATCCCAGCAGAGCTCAGACACAAAACAGCCAGGAAGAGAGATCACAGCCTTGCAGAAGGAACAAGTCTCAGAAGGGTTGGTAAATGTACCCTCAGTGTCTTCAGGCAGATTATCCAGACTGAGTTTATGTGTTAACAATGTTAAAAACAACAAAGAAAACACCCAGCTTTGCATTTTGCCCAGAATATTCATCTAATTCCCAGCCTGGCTCAGACCTGTCATTTCCATGTCTACATGAGCCTGTCAGGACCTCCTGTCCCGGTTAAAAACATCCTTGTGCACATCTTTCATTACAAAACTCAAACTCAAAGCAGTGGCTGGTGGGACTCTGGCAGTGTCAGGGAGCAGCAGCTGCACCCAGGAATAATTTGTGTTAATTACAGTTAATTACAGCCCCTCCAGGGCTGCATCAGGGGAGCCTTGAGGCTGAGAGGGAGGTAGAGACCCTCACCCTGCCCTGCAGGGTGGTCCCAAACCCACCAGCATTTAACAGCAGGAGCACCAGGACTGGCTCTGCTTTGAGATATTCTCAGCTAAATTTGCATCACTGGCAAATGGAGGAAAGCAAAACCCAAACCAATAAAATCTGGTTGCTCTAACACAGCAGGGAGAGGCTGCAGTGCCCCTGGTGCGGCTGCTCTTTGCAGGGTGTTGGTCCTGTGGGGCCAAACACGGTTGGGGTGGCAGCTGCAGTGATGGGGTTGGGCCTTTTTTCATTTACAGTTCCACTAGAAACAAAGAACAGGGGCAAAAAGAGAGAAAAAAAAATATCGAAGAGAAGCGTGGTGGGGCTGGAGAGGGTCCTTGTCTCCTTGTGAAAGGGCAGAGCCTCAGTCCTGGTTATTGCCCAAACCGTGCTGGAACGGGGCTAAAAAGCCTCAGACACCTCCAGCATCTCCCACAGGGCTGGAGAGAGCCCAGATCAGTCCTGGAGAGCCCAGATCAGTCCTGGAGAGAGCTCAGCTGCAGTGAGCCCAGCTGGATCCTGTGGAGATCCCAGCTGGATCCTGGAGAGAGCTCAGCTGGATCCTGGAGTGATCCCAGTTGGATCCTGGAGTGATCCCAGCTGGATCTTGGAGTGATCCCAGCTGGATCCTGGAGAGAGCCCAGCTGGATCCTGGAGAGATCCCAGTTGGATCCTGGAGTGATCCCAGTTGGATCCTGGAGTGATCCCAGTTGGATCTTGGAGTGAGCCCAGCTGGATCCTGGAGAGAGCTCAGCTGGATCTTGGAGTGATCCCAGTTGGATTTTGGAGTGAGCCCAGCTGGATTTTGGAGTGATCCCAGCTGGATCCTGGAGTGAGTCCAGCTCAGTTTTGGAGGGAGCTCAGCTGGATCCTGCAGTGATTCCAGCTGGATCTTGGAGAGCCCAGCTGGATCTTGGAGTGATCCCAGTTGGATTTTGGAGTGAGCCCAGCTGGATCTTGGAGTGATCCCAGCTTGATTTTGGAGTGATCCCAGCTGGATCCTGGAGAGCTCAGCTGGACCCTGGGGTGATCCCAGCTCGATTTTGGAGAGAGCCCAGCTGGATCCTGCAGTGATCCCAGCTGGATCCTGGAGTGATCCCAGCTGGATCCTGGAGAGCTCAGCTGGATCCTGCAGTGATCCCAGCTGGATCCTGGAGCCCAGGTTTGCTGTTCCCCAGCTTGGTTCAGCAGCATCCATTGGAATTTTTCTCTCTTTTTGCCCCGTTCTTTGTTTCTAGTGGAACTGTAAATGAAAAAAGGCCCAACCCCATCACTGCAGCTCCCACCCCAGCCGTGCTTGGCCCCACAGGACCAGCACCCTGCAAAGAGCAGCCCCACCAGGGGCACTGCAGCCTCTCCCTGCTGTGTTAGAGCAACCAGATTTTATTGGTTTGGGTTTTGCTTTCCTCCATTTGCCAGTGATGCAAATTTAGCTGAGAATATCTCAAAGCAGAGCCAGACCTGGTGTTCCTGCTGTTAAATGCTGGTGGGTTTGGGACCACCCTGCAGCTCTCCATCTCCCCAAGATCTCAGCTCTTTTCTTCCCAACGCCCCTGGATTTGGAAGCCCAGGGGGAGACAGGCAGGGGCAGTGTTGCTCCTTGCAGAGGGGTTGATGTGCACAAAGCCAGCCCTGGCTGGCTCCAAGCAGGGGTTTAATCATTAACTGGGCACCGAGGAGCAGCCAGGGGTTGCTCTCATTAATTAATTACAGCTCTGAGCACGGACAGGCTGGGCTGAGGTGCTGGCAGTGACCTCCACATCTGCACAGGGATGGCAATGGTGGGATGGAGCCTCTGCCTGTCCTGGTGCTGCTCCAGGGAGGAGATTCCCCCTCCAGCACCTTTGTCAGAGGAAGGAAGAGGAATTTCCTTTACAGAAAGAATTTAACTCTCCTTTAATTACCTGATTAATTTATCTTTCAATTTAAACTTAAAATTAAGTTTAAAATTAAGGTTTATTTTTTTAAATTAAGATTTAATTCATTATTTTAAAATAAATAATTTTTAAATTAAATATAACTTTTAAACTTTTTAAACTTCAATTGGATTGAATTTGACTCTCCTTTAGCAGTGGAAGGTGCAAGGCAGTGGTACAAGCAATTCTCCTGGAATTCCATGATTTTATGATTCTCTGAAATAACACTGATTATTCCCAGGGGGTTCCCACCAGCACTTTTATCCCGTTTTATTGCTCCTACAAAGCCAATCCTGGTGCTTTGCTGCTCTCAGGGCAATAAATGCCCTCAGTTCTGCTGGAGCCCAGCCAGGAGTGGGGAATTTATGGCACAGGTTTGGTACAAAACACAGCAATTACTGCAATCCAAGATTAATCACATCACCATTAAAAGCACAAAACTGCCCAGTGGAAATTTATCCCCAGCCAGGGAGATTCCAAAGGGCTTCAGGGATTGTCTCACACAGAAAACAGAGGGGAAGATCAAGGCCCTGGAGCCCACAGGACTGAGAAAATCTCTAAATCTCCCTCTGAACCCTTCCCACTCCTCACCCAGGTGTAGGAATGTGCAAGCTGTTGATGGAGTGGCCAAATTATTAATTTTTTATCTGCTTAAAAAGCTAAAAAGCCCTGTGGTGGTGTTCACAGGACGAGGGAAGAGATGAGAATCTTGACTCCATGTTTCAGAAGGCTGATTTATTATTTTATGATCTATATTATATTCAAAGAAAATGATATATCAAAACTATACTAAAAGAATAAAAGAAAGGATTTCATCAGAAGGCTTGCAAGGGAAGAAATGGAATGATAATAAAATCTTGTGACTGACCAGAGAGTCTGAGACAGCTGGGCTGTGATTGGCCATTAATTAGAAACAACCACATGAGACCAATCCCAGATGCACCTGTTGCATCCCACAGCTCAGATAACCATTGTTTACATTTTGTTCCTGAGGCCTCTCAGCTTCTCAGGAGAAAAAAATCCTAAGGAAAAGATTTTTCATAAAAGATTCTGTGACAAAGCCCAGAAGTTTCTCTCCTTATTTTGGTACAAAGACGCCTCACAGGACCTTTGAGACTTCACCTCAGACCTGGGGCTGCCCACTGGACAGAGGCCAAGAGGTCCAGCCTGGGTAATTCACTAGAAAAAGGAGAGAATAAAGGAAACAACAATAAAGGAAATAATTTTGTGGGGTGTTTTAGCCGGAGCAAGAACTTCTTACCCCTAGCTCAGTTTTCTCTGTAGGAGCTTTGTTATTTTACCTTTCATTAAACCTTTTTATGTTTCCAGCACTGCTTCAGAAGCCATCCTGCTGATTTTCTGCCATTTGAAGTAGCAGAGCTGTCTCAGGTGGGATGGGTTCCTCTGAGAGCTCAACCCATTACCCAGGGAATGCTGTCCTGCACATCCTGGGGACACTCGGGGTGCTGGGGCCAGCCCAGGGCCTCTCAGAGGTGCCACAGGTGGGAATTTTCCATTTTTAATCTATCATTTTTAATGGAAGGCAAAGCAGCCCCGAGGCCCTGGCGGTAACTGAAACGCCTCTGTAGCTTCGGAGCTATCTCTCAATAAATAAACAACAAATAAACTCCTCTCAGTCCTTTGGTTGGTGCAAAAGAGGAATTGTGTTTATGGAACAAGCTGCCCTGGGTTTGTTCTTCACACCCCATGGTCTGAACCCACCCTGGTCACATTTCAGGGACTGGTTCAGAGCAAAAATGGAAGCAGAAATCTTCTTTTTGACCCCAAAACAGGATCAAAACACAGACACGAGCTCAGGGAAGGGCCAGTCAAGCCACAGGGGTCTGAGGAACCTTTCACAAAGTTCTTGGTGGGAAGTTCTGCCTGGAAGTGGCTCACAGCAAACACAATTTTGTGACATCCTGCATGTTTTATATCACAGCATTTTGTCTGCAGAGCAGGGGAATTCCTCTCAAACTCTGCAATTTCTGCTCCTGGCCTCTTCACCATTTTTTCCCCCCTTTCCATGGTGTCACCACATCCCTAGAGAGCTAAAAAAGACCATTTTTGGGTCCTTTTGATGACACCTCTGCCACTCCTCTGAGCATTCTGACCATCTCCACTTTGCTCAGCAATGCACATCGAGACCTCAGAAGATTTTTAGTGCACCCATTTTAAAATCTACACATCAATATATGAAAAAAAAAGAATCAAGAGAAAAGCAAAGACTAACTGAGCTGCAAGCTGCAAAAACAACTTTATTAAACAAAATCTGAGCTGGAGGAAGAGAAAATTTCCAGCAGAAGCACCATCACAATTTAAGGTAGGTGAGTCTCAATTTGCCCTTAAAATACTGTTTTTTGGAGAACAGTGCTGTTGTAGAGTGATTACAGGAGAAAGATTTCACCTACAGGATGTAATAGTTCTGAAATTCAACATAATTATTTCTATAAAAATAAAGGTAGTGACTTACGATGATTTTTCTCCCCACTGTGCCCTTATGTTGTTGGTTGTTTTTTTTTTCCTTTTAAAGCTATAAATTAAATTACTGCATTTTTTGGCCAAGAACAACAACAACAAAAAATGATGTGGATGGGGTAAAATACACCCCAGTTCTGGATGGTGCCAAAATGGATCCTAAAAACATTTTCACAAGATAAGACTGAAATAAAGACAGAAAAAACCCAACCATACATGGTTTACTCCTGGGATTTCTCTAGCTCTTTATTATCTCTTTCTGCTTTATATTTAATGCCTCTTTGTGGGTTAGCATTAAAAAGCAACTCCTTGCGTAAAAACTAACATTAAATGAGTTTAAAATGGAGCTGAGGGTTCTGTCCTGCAGAACAGAAATAAGGAAAAGAGGGATTGCACTGCTGGACATCAGAAAAGATGAAATCAGCATAGGGATTGCATTTTTACTGATTTTTTTAATTTAAAAAAAAAGCCATTCAGCTCTTTACAGGGCATTTTTATTAGCTCTCATTGCTCCAAGTCCTCCAGTCCAGTGGGATTTGTGACTTTGAGTGAAAATCCCAATTTTTTAACTATCCTGTGTCTGTTGGCTGCAGTGAGGGAACTGCTGAAGCTCTGAAGTGAGCAGAGCTGGGGGGACTGGACTGTGCCCAGTGCCCAAAACCAGCACAAACTGGGGGGACTGGAGCTGTGCCCAGTGCCCAAAACCAGCACAAACTGGGGACACTGGAGCTGTGCCCCAAACCCCAATCCAGCACAAACTGGGGACACTGGAGCTGTGCCCCAAACCAGAACAAACTGGGGAACTCCAGCTGTGCCCAGTGCCCCAAACCAGTACAAACTGGGGACACTGGGGCTGTGCCCAGTGCCCAAAACCAGCACAAACTGGGGGGACTGGAGCTGTGCCCCAAACCCCAATCCAGCACAAACTGGGGACACTGGAGCTGTGCCCCAAACCCCAGTCCAGGACAAACTGGGGGGATGGAGCTGTGCCCAAATCCAGCGCAAACTGGGGACTGGAGCTGTGCCCCAAAATCAGCTCAAACTGGGGGGATGGAGCTGTGCCCCAAACCAGCACAAACTGGGGACACTGGAGCTGTGCCCCAAACCAGAACAAACTGGGGAACTCCAGCTGTGCCCACTGCCCCAAACCAGTACAAACTGGGGGGACTGGAGCTGTGCCCCAAACCCCAAACCAGCACAAACTGGGGACACTGGAGCTGTGCCCCAAACCCCAAACCAGCACAAACTGGGGACACTGGAGCTGTGCCCAGTGCCCAAAACCAGCACAAACTGGGGACACTGGAGCCCCAAACCCCAATCCAGCACAAACTGGGGACACTGGAGCTGTGCCCAGTGCCCCAAACCAGCACAAACTGGGGGGACTGGAGCTGTGCCCCAAACCAGCACAAACTGGGGGGACTGGAGCTGTGCCCCAAACCAGCACAAACCGGGGGGACACACAGGGCTCAGAGCAGGCGTGTGAGATCTGCAGAGCACCATTAGCTCTTTTTTTCCTTTTAAAATTCCCTTATTTTTGGCCCAGGACAGGTCAGAGCCTCGGGGCCAGCAGGGAGGCAGAGCCCTGCCCTGGGTGGCCACCAGAGCATTGCAGATGTTGCCACAATCTCTCTCTTCTCCCTGATAACACAGAAATCAGCAAAATCCCCTCCCCACGGTGAGGATTGCCCAGGGGACACTCAGGAGGGCTGGACATGGTGCTTCTCCTGCTTCTAGCAGCTCTGCTGCCAGGTAAGAGTCAGCAAGACACGAGTGGCAGCCCCTGACAGGAACAGGTCAAACTGGGGACCAGGCTGGACCCTTCCCTGCACACCCAACATCTCCACCTGGGTTGGAATCCTGGATGCTCAGAATTTTTAATTTTAAATTTTGAATTTTTAAAATTGATGATGATGATGATGATGATGATGATGAGAGGCACAGACTCACCAGAGAACATTACATTTGGCCTAAGGCTGTAAAGAAAGCTTCCAAAATTGACTAATAGCACTGGGATTACGGGTGTGGAGCTGGTTCTGTGTGTAATGTCACAGGGTGGAAAACTTAAAGTTTGGGGGTTTAGAATATAGAAATAAACATGAAGCAAGATGGAGGTTTTAGGGTAGAAGCAAGTTGTTCTTCTTTACCTTCTTCTTCCTTCTTTACTTTTTTCTTCCTTCTTCTTCAGCTTTTTCTTCCTTCTTCATATATTTGAGGGATGTTTTGTAACTGGGCAGAAAAGTCTGCATTGAGGGCTTTGAGAGATCAGTTATTGAGTTAAAAGAGAAAATAATTGTCATTTCTGAATTAGATGGTTTAGGCTTAGAAGACCTTGGAACAAGGGATTGTTGGCCATTTTGTGCCTCACTAATAAAAAGCTGCAGAACTCACAGCTGCGAGACTGTAACACCAGGGGCACTCATGGGGGGGAAACACCACATCCAAAATGGATTTTTTTGTGATACCAGGGGCGCTCAGGGAGGGGAAACACTGATGGGATAAAGGGAGACATACACATTTGTATTGATGATTATTGGTTTTAGCTTTATTGATTTAACTTACACATTCTTATAGTAGTGGTAATGAAGTTCATGCATATTCTCAAATCACCATCATTAGTTACAAGCTACATGTTAACCCCTCCTTAGGTTGCTTATGCTTGTGGCATCTTCATTAAAAAACTTGTTTCTCACACTCTGTCGTTGCTTGTTATGATTAGCTTCAAAGACTTTATGTTTTTTCTACTGTGCTTCTCATCATTAAACTAAAGACACAGTATTATTGTTTTTCTTGCAAGGAAAAAAGCTGAGAACTTGGTTCTCACAGCTGCTTCTTCACTGCTTAGCTAGCTGTATATGAGCATGGCCTTTTTCTATAAGCCATGTCTGAACAAAATCCCCTACAAAACACCACATCCAGAATAGATTTCCTGTGCTCTGGTGCCCCTCAGAACCCCAGCCCTGCCTGGAAGGAGCCGTGCTGGGCTCTGCTGGCTGGCTGGCAGTAACCCAACCCTTGTCTGTCTGTCTGTCTGTCCCCCAGAGCCCGTGGCCAGCGGCCTGCACAGCTCCAGGGTTTTGGCAGGAAGCCTTGGAGGCTCCATCACCCACCAGTGCTTCTACACCCCCACCCCGGCCAACCGACACCAGCGGAAATATTGGTGTAAAATCTCAGCAAACGGGCTCTGCTCCACCATCATCTCCAGCAGCTTCACCTCCAGCCGCCACCAGGGCAGGGTGGCCCTGAGGGATGTCCCCCAGAATGGCACCCTCACGGTGACAATGACGGGGCTGAGGAGCAGCGACGCGGGCACCTACAGGTGTGGCATCGGCAGCACTAACCAAGGGCTCCACGCCAGCCTCACCTTGGCTGTTTTGGCAGGTAGGGTTTTGTCTGGGCTCCTGGGAGAGGTTTGGGGTCAGGTGCTTCAGCTTTTTGCTGTTTGCCAGTCTGGTATTTGTGGGGCGCCCAGATGAAGGAATGATGAATCTGACTCCATGTTCTCAGTAGGTGAATTTGGTTTTTTATGATCTGTATTGTGGTGGTGTTGGCAGGGGTCCTAGGATGAGTTAAGAGATGAGAATCTTGACTCCTCTCAGAATCTCTGCTGGTCAGAGTGACTCTGAGATACGTACAAGCCTCTTTTTGCCAGTCCAGCTGTCAAAGAAGGAGTCAGGATTCCTCTGTTCTCGTTCTCAAGGTTATTTATTGTTTCTTATCTATAAAATTCCTTCTCTGATCCGCTGAGATCTGTCTGGCAGGTCGGGTTGAGGCACACTGCCTGCCTCAGAGGTGGTGTTGTCTTTTTATACTAAAACCTACGTGTACAATATTTACAATAACTTCCCAATACCTATCACCCGTGTTAGACAGTGAGCTTCTGCTCTAAACCAATCCAAAAATGCCAACATCACCCAGAAGATGGAGGCTAGGAAGAAGAAGGAAAAGGGACAAGGCACGCTCAAATCCCTCCATCTTGGGACCCCAAGGCCCCATTCTAAAAACCCCAAAAAATCTATTTTTCACCCCATGACAAACTAACTATTATTCTACTTAAACTCTCTTGACTTGTAATTCTTCATATAAAGGTGGTAATTTGCTCCATGGGTCAAAATCAAAGGCACAGGGGTCTGGGGCTCTGTGCCAAGGTCTCTGAGCCCCCTGGGCAGGGGCTCAAGTCCTCCAGGGCAGCCAGAGGAATTGCCTGGGTTCTGACAGACTCCGTGTTTCAGAAGGCTGATTTACTATTTTATGATATATACTCTCTTCAAAGAAAATGATATATTAAAATTAAACTAAAGAAAGATAAAGGATTTCATCAAAAGGCTAACAAAAGAAAAGAATGGAATGATGGTAAAATCTTGTGACTGACCAGAGAGTCCGAGACAGCTGGACTGTGATTGGCCATTAATTAGAAACAACCACATGAGACCAATCCCAGATGCACCTGTTGCATTCCACAGCAGCAGATAACCATTGTTTACACTTCATTTCTGAGGCCTCTCAGCTTCTCAAGAGAAAAATCTTAGCAAAAGTGTTTTTTCAGAAAATGTCTGTGGCACTATATTATATTAAAGAATACTAAACTAAACTATACTAAAGAATTCAGAAAAGATACAGACAGAAAGCTAAAAAGATAGTAATGAAAAACTGAGGACTCTTTCGAGAGTCTAACACATCTTGGCTTCTGATTGGCCAATAAATCAAAATCATTCACAGCAGAAACCAATAAAACAATCACCTGTTGGTAAACAATGTCCAAACTACATTCCAAAGCAGCAAAACACAGGAGAAGCAAATGAGATAATTATTGTTTTCCTTTTCTCTGAGGCTTCTCAGCTTTCCAGGAGAGAAATCCTGGCAAAGGGATTTTTCCAGGATATGACTGTGACAAACCAGATAACAGAGTTTTATAATATATTTTTATATAAAGTTATTCTATAACTTTATAATTTTGGGGTGTAAATACACCCAGGTTTGGTCAAATCAGCTGTTCAGAAACGTGAAAGGTTTCTCTTTCTGCTGCCTGTTGGAAACACAGGTTTGGAGGTTCTGGGGAAGAGCACAGGGGAAATGTCTGAGTGAATGGGGTTTGGAGAGGTAAAGGAAATACTGATGGAGTTGCAGGGTGTGAACTATATGTGTGGATATTTTTTGAGATATTTTAAGCTAAAGAGATGAATATTTGTTATCCCAGAGCAGAGCTCAGCAGCATGGCCTGAGATAAGTTGTAGAGCCAAAAGGATGGGGCAGGTTTGGGGGCTCTGTGTGCTGACAGTGCCTGTCCTGCTCTCTCCCTACAGATGAAACAGTGCCAAAGCCAACCCAGCTCATCCAAGGGCAGCTCCACGGCTCTGTCACAGTCCTGTGCCACTCTGGGGACACCCAAAGTGACCAGAAGAGGTTCTGGTGCAAAGTGGGCAGAAGCAGCTGCACTCCCATCGCCAGCTCTGACGGCTTTGTGGGCAGGAGGTACCAAGGACGCATCGTTATCACCCCCCAGGAGAGCTCTGGAGCTTTCAAAGTCCTGATCAATGACCTAAAGGAGGAGGATTCGGGGCTGTATCTGTGTGGGACAAAAGGATTGAAGGGTCAGGACAGCCCACAGGAGGTGCTTCTGCAGGTGGCCACAGGTAGGACAGGGCATGGGGAGCTCGACGCTGGGTGAGGGATATGAAATTCTAACTCTGTGCCCTCCCTGCAGCCTCCACCCTTCCAGGAGACCCAAGTTTCTCAGTGGCACAGTTGGGGGCTCACTGTCATTATGTACAAATCACAAACAGGACAGGACTGCTGGGAACGTGCCTTGAGCTGTTTGATTTTCCAGCATCTGTCTCATTACATGGTTATGACAATGGGAACGCAGCCCAAGAACTCAATGTTATAACTTATTTTAAAAGTTTTTTGACCAATCACACAAAGCAAAAGCACATTGACAGTATTTATATCTGTACAGTATATATTCTCTATTGACAGTAGTTCTATCCAACCATTATGAGCACAGGTACCTTCGGTTAAAACAATGTTTGCTTATTTTGAATACAATACCTGCTTGTCAGCCTTAAAACACAATGCACAGAGCTCCATTATTAAGCTTAGAACTCCCTAGGTATTATATTATATTATATTATATTATATTATATTATATTATATTATATTATATTATAATTATATTATAATTATATTATATCATCTCACTAGATATACTTTTCTGCACCTTAGGGAGTTATTCTATCCAAGCATTAATACACAGATCATTGTTCTGTTTGTCCTTACTTTTCTACTTCTTACATAATTTTTCTGCTGACCAACCTCATGGCTGCTGCTTAGCTCCAATCCCAGTTCTGCTGTCTCTGAGGCTTTTTGCAGGTTCCCCAAAACCCTCTGATTTTATGGATTCCCACACATGGGGGGCTCAGTGCTGTGTGAAGGATATGAAATTCTAACTCTGTGCCCTCTCCTGCAGCCTCCACCCTTCCCAGGAGACCCAAATTCCTCAGGGGCACAGTCGGGGGCTCAGTGTCCTTCCAGTGCCACCACGACCCCCAGGGCACCTACGAGAGGATGTACCTGTGCAGGTGGAGGGCAGGGAGCTGCCAGGTGCTGCTGGACACCGAGGGGTTCGTGCTGGAGTCCCACCGAGGGCGGGCACGGATGTCCAACAGCTCCACGGTGCTGCTGGGGCAGCTGAAGGAGGAGGATGCAGGCTGGTACTGGTGTGGGGCCAGGAGTGGGCACACTGAGCTCACAGCCCCCCTGAAGCTGCTGGTCCACAAGGGTAGGTGGCATGGCCTGGGTGGTCCCCTGTGGCATTGGTGTTTTCTGGAAAAATCCCTTCGCCCAGGATTTTGCTCCTGGGAAGCTGAGAAGCTTCGGAGAAAAGGGAAACAATAATTATCTGATTTGCTTCTCCTGTGTTTTGCTCATGTGGAACGTGTTTGGAGATTGTTTCATTTTCATTGCATCAGTTTCATGAGAATTGTTTTGACTCTTTGGCCAATCAGTGCCAAGCTGTGCTGGGACTCTTTCCAGAGTCAGAAGTTTTCATTATTATCTTTTTAGCATTCTGCAAGTGTCCTTTCTGTATTCTTTAGTATAGTTTAGTTTAGTATTCTTTAATATAATATAGTATCATAAAATAATAAATTAGCCTTTTGAGAACACAGAGTCAGATTCATCATTCCTCCCTGCCACAAGGCACCCCACAAATACAACAGTCCCCAAACCATTCTACATTTTCCTTTCATTATTAGCAAGCAGCTGGGGTGATGTGCACGTTTTCAGGGGTGGGAGAGCTGAGCTTTCCAAAGAAATGGAATAGGTTTGGGTGATGTTATTGATTAGTTATGATGCAAAGCCCCAGGATGTGACATCCTGGTCCTGGCAAGCGCAGCACAGGGAGGTGTTTGGCTCTGAAGAGAAGCTGAAGGTTATTTTGCAGTTTGAGAAACTGCAGAGGGTAAATAGACAGATCCATGGAACTGCTCCTCTGGCAAAGGCACAACGAGGGGGGTTAAAGCAGGAGTGCTTGCCAGGTATTCAGGTTTTCATCAGGGCTTTTACAGCACTCCCAGGAATGCCTGAGTCTGGTGGTTTTTCACGTGAGATGACGGGTGAAATGTGTAAATCTGTGGTAAATCTAACACATTGCCCCTGCCAAAGGCTGGGTACTAAAGCCCCGAAATAAAAAATAAAATAATAATAATTAATTATTTAATAATAAAGAATGATAAATAAAAATAAATCATCCATAAATGATAAATAAATAATAAATAAATAATAAGTCAATAATAAAGCCTTTCTCTGTAGAAACCTGCTCCTCACGGGACCCAGGAACAGCCACTCCTGAGAGAGCCACAGCACCACGTCCTGCTGGCCACAGCACAGCCAGGCACAGCAGCAGGGCACACGGGATGGGCACTGTCCCCAAGGACACCTTCATGGGCACTGTCACCTCTGGCACCACCATGGGCACTGTCCCCAAGGACACCTCCATGGGCACTGTCACCTCTGGCACCACCATGGGCACTGTCTCCAAGGACATCATGATGGCCACTGTCACCTCTGGCACCACCATGACCACAGTCACCCATGGCACCATCTCCCTGCTGCCCACTCCCACCCCTGGCACCTCTGCAGCCTCCCCAGGTGACACCTTTCAGGAGAGGTGAGTCCACAGCCTCATCCTTGGTGTTTTCCAGCCTGTCTGCCCCATCCCAGGGCCCTGTGGAGGTTGTGCACAGCTAAAACACCTCATGTGCTAAACAACAGGAGTAGCAAACAGAGAGAAGAATTATTTTCTTCTTCCTCTGAGCTTTCTCATAGAGTTTCACAGCTGCCCAGGAAAATCCTGGGAGAGAGAATGATGTCTCTCTCTCTGTTCAGAAAATGTGAATATCACACCAGAAGCCCACAGGCAGGAGCTTGATGTTGAACCAGGAGTGAGCTTTGGGCTTCAAGGTTCATCCAAAGGCTGGCAGGTTTTGGGCAGGAATTATTCCCTGGTCGTTCCCCACACCAGTTCCTGTGTCTCACCCCAGTGCAAGCTGTTCCCAGTGGATTTCCCTCCTGTGAGCAGCTCCAGCTTCTCCCCCAGCTGTGGCCACCAGCCAGCCCTGCTGGAGGGATCCTGCAGCTGCTCCAAGAATTGCAGGGACAGCCAGAACCCAGCTGGGCAAAGTCCCCAAATCCACTTCAGTACCAAGGTGGGCACCTGGGATCCTCATCCAAGTACCAAGGTGGGCACCTGGATCCTCATCCACCCCATCCTCCCCATCCCCAGCTTCCCCCAGTCCACATCATCCTGGCAGAAAGAGGGAAAAGAGCTTCCAAAAATGTTCAGGTTGTAACAACCCACCACAAGGATATACTGCTTGTGAATTCATATTGTGCTTGTGAATTTGTGTCGTGTAAACAGCTCATTCTCCCTTTGGAGGGGCTAATTCAGCTGGCAGCACAAACCCCACACAGCAGCTGTAGAAATCACTTCCTCATAAGCCAAACTCCAGATCAAATGATTGTGACTCTCCTTGACTCTGTTGACTTTGCTTTGATTCAGAGTTTACAGCTCCTTGGTACTCTTTAGCATGAAAACAACCAACTGTATGAACCACAAAGGTGACTCCAAAGCTCATGTAATCCTGGTGCTTCATCTTCCCAGCTCCTCAGGTGAACCACAGCTGCTCCCAGTTGTGTTATCAGCTCTGCTCTTGCTGATTTGCATCACCATCATCATCCTCACCCTGACCAAAATCAAGCTTCAAAAGCAGACAGGTAAATTGGCCAGGCAGCACCTTTTGGGGCTGCAGTGGATGTTTTGTAAGGGCTTTGATCGTGATTTCCAAGAGCTGGAGTCTGACCCGTGGAACATTTCCATCTCCCAGACACGTGTCTGTCCTGGAGCCACAGAACGTGACTGGACCTGCAAGCAAAGTCCTTGAGAAGTTGTTTGGTTTTGTTGAAAACGTGCTGAAAAGCAAAGCAAATGAAGGAAATGGAAATCTGGGGTTCTGTGTGCGGAGGATTTGTGGCTCTGGGGGTGACAGAAAACCCTGGAGGAAAGGAACTGTGTGGTGTGAGCGGCTTCACCCTGGGCAGCTTCTGGGGCCAGATCCAGCTCATTCTGTGCAAAGCTGACAAAGACAGGCTCAAAAAATCCTTTCTAAGAACTGATTTGCAAAGTTAGGTGCATCTATCTCAATCCAGACCGTGTTATATCCATAGAAATAAATTTAGGGACAGAGAAACTTCGGGGATGACAGCGCTGAGGGGAAACATGCAATTCACAAGAAGGAAGCTGTGAAATATGGCCTAATAATCACCTAATAATGGCCTAATTTGGTGTCTGACACGCTGGAATACTTCAAGAGGTGTTCCCTGCTGTGCATACCTGTGTTTTGTTTTACAGGAGGAGGAAGAAGCAGCACAGGGAGCCTGGAACCAGCTTTGGCCCGTGCTGGGCTGAGCCCTGGAAAGGAGGAAAAGAT
Source organism: Calcarius lapponicus (assembly GCA_039654755.1). NCBI lineage: Eukaryota > Metazoa > Chordata > Aves > Passeriformes > Fringillidae > Calcarius > Calcarius lapponicus. The sequence continues at coordinate 15,527,261 of JBBFKN010000012.1, read as the reverse complement.
GGAGGAGAACCCAAGGCCAGGGGAGGAGCAGGAATTCAGGATGGGCTCTGGCAAATGTAGGTGGGTGCTTGCTGAAACCGGCACTGCAGGTGTCCTCTCCCTTGGTAAAAGAGAATAAAGTGACATTTTAAGCAGGGGATTTGTGGCTTAGTGAGGAAAACCAGGTCTGCAGTCCAGGAATCACAACCCACAGCCTAAGAATCACATTCTGCTGCCAAACTCCTGCCTTTACTCCTTCCCAAGAATCCTTAAGGCGTGGATTTCATAAGACTTGGATTAAATCCTACATCAAGTTTATATATTTATTGTCGGGTCGATTATAATTTTTGATTGCAAGCAGTAAAGCTGTTATCTCCCTTCCTGCCTCTTTCAGTAAATTCTGATTTCATATCTCCTTTCTCAGCATTACACAAAAGTAATTCTTGTTCACGGTGTTGCAACCATGTCATTCTCTTTTGTTCTGTTGTGCAGGACAATCTCTGCTATCCTTGGAAATATCAGGATAACCAGCTTCTATGTAAGTCTCAGATTGTTGATGCTTTTTGGAGAAAAGCCCCTGTAAAAATAATCTCAGAAAATATTTTAAATATTAATATTGTAATTTAAATATTTCTAATCTGGAGGAATTTGTACCAGTGAGAAGAACTCCACTGAAAAAAAAAATTAGTGGAATTGTGGCTCAGAAATTTGGTGATTTCATGTTCTCACTCCAATGCACTCAGAGCCAACAGGGGTCTTCTGGTCCTAAATATAAATAATAGAAGGAAAAATTACACTTCCCCATAAACATTGAAAATCAACTAAACTATCAACATTCTGTGAAAAAAACTCCTAAAAGGGGGAATGAAACCCAGAAATTATTGGTGCTTTTTCTTCCCAGACGTCTGGGTTGGGGTAAAGCCTGGGAGAATTCTCCAAACCCAGCAGGAGGTTGACTCCAGAAGTCCCCTCTGACCTGGGTTTTTCCACCTTTCTGTTCTCATTTTAAATATCATTTTAAATACCAAGTTTGGCATAAACCCAGAAATACCTATGAAATTACTTCTACAAATACCTCAGAGAGGCAATGCCAGATCACAGCTTCTCTTCTGTTTCATTATTTTAGTTACCTTATGGGGAAAAATTACTTTTCAAGGTGGCTGATGAAGACTTGAGCCAGAACCTCCTGTGAAAGCCCCTGGGCACCTGAGCTGGGAATTTTCTCTGTGGGAAGCCAAGCCCCCAGCACCTCCCCCTGCACTCCTCAGAACCCAAATCCCCTTTGCTGAGAGCTGAACCCCCACGCTGCCCAAATTGCTCCTGTTTTGCAGAAGAGAGAATAAAATAATGCCCTGAAACCAACTATTTGTGGGTTGTTTCTCTGAGGGAAAGATAAAACTGGGGAGGGGGGGAAAGGAAGGACTTTTGTGGCTTCAGGGTTGCTCATATCAGAGAATCACAGAATTGGAAAGGATTGGGCTGCTCAAGAAATAAGAATTTTCTGTGTTTTTTCTTAAGATCCCGATCCATTGGAGTAATTTTCCAACACATAAACCACGTCTCATTTCAGTTTCTCAGACACCCACATTCCCAAAGTGCTGATTTTCCTTCCCCTCTGCTGCAGGGAGCTCCACAGCCTCAGAAGCAGCTGAAATTCAGCCCAGCCCCGAGCAGCAGAGTTGGTTCCACGCTCAGATCAGGGCTCATGCTGCAATCTGCACTCCCCAAATAAAAGCAATCCGAAGGTTGTTTGTTTTCTGGAGATGCCAAAATGCTTTGGAACCTGGAACTTGGCAGGGAAAAGCTTCCTCGTGTGCTAAAGCAAGGAAATACATTTCAAATATATTTGCATGAGGCAAGGGGTTGGTTTTACTGGAAACCTTGAGGGTGAAAAGGGGGGTTTGGCTTAAAAAAAAACCACCTCTTCATTCACCTTGGATTAATTTTTGCTCCTTGAGATGCACCAGGTAGAAGTTCCCATATTTCTGCCAGGTTTTCCTCTGCTCAAGGCCATGCCACCTTCCTCTGCAAGGTGTTAAAAGCACATTTCCATCCCTCTGCAGGGTCCAGCAGGGAAGCTGATCCCTTGGGAGAGTGGGAGCTCCAGCAGAGCAAACACAGCTGTGACCAACGTGGTCCAGCCAGCACAAGTGGTGGCCACGAGACCAAAAAAGTCCTGCCAGCATGACCTGGGGAATGTTTGGAATGTCCAGGGAAGCAGCTCTGGTGGGAGGCTTGGAGGGGATCAGGGTTTGTTCCCATCCAGGAGAGGTGGTGGAGGCTGCTCTCTCTGTCCAAGATCCCCACCAAGCACAGAGACAGCCAGGAGATCCTTCCTCGCCCCAAAAGCTCCTTCCTCGCCCCAAAAGATCATTTCTTACCCCAAAAGATCCTTCCTCACATGAAGAGTTCCTTCATCACCCCAAAAGATCCTTCCTCACCCCAAAAGATCCTTCCTCACATGAAGAGTTCCTTCCTCACCCCAAGAGATCCTTCCTCACCCCAAAAGCTCCTTCCTCATCCTAAGAGATCCTTCCTCACATGAAGAGTTCCTTCCTCACCCCAAGAGATCCTTCCTCACCCCAAGAGATCCTTCCTCATCCCAAGAGATCCTTCCTCACATGAAGAGTTCCTTCCTCATCCCAAGAGCTCCTTCCTCACCCCAAGAGATCCTTCCTCACCCCAAGAGATCCTTTCTCACCCCAAAAGATCCTTTCTCACCCCAAGAGCTCCTTCCTTGCCCCAAAAGATCATTTCTCACCCCAAAAGATCCTTCCTCACCTCAAGAGCTCCTTTCTCACCTCAAAAGATACTTCCTCGCCCCAAAAGATCCTTCCTCATCCCAAGAGCTCCTTCCTCACCCCAAAAGCTGCACATTCACGGAAGAAATGGAGCTCAACACCTTCAGCTAAATGAAATGTACTTCCAAGGCTGGCTTTAGGATCTGATAAATCTGTTGAAGATCCCAGTTCTGGGTCGGGCTCTTGCTGCTCCCAGGCACTGCAGGAGCTGCCATCCTGTTCAAGCACATCAGTTTTCACTGAGTGGGTGAGAAAAGCTCCGTGTGACCCCCCCAGTCAGAAGGAATTCCTGTTTTTTGCATCATAAGAACGAGGCAGAGCAAGGAATCACAGCTGCCCTGGCTGCTCGGGTCCTGGCACAGAGGTGCCCAAAACTCTCCAGGGACTTGACCCCACAGATCCACCAAGCTCCTTCCCAGAGGAGGAGGAGGAGGAGCCCTGGAGCTTTCCACGAGCCCCCCAGCCCTGGGGTGGCTGTGACCAGAGGGGACACCCTGGAGGGACAGCAGAGCTGGGCTGGGCATGGGCTGGGCATGGGCTGGGCAGTGGCTGGATATTGACTGGGCATTGGCTGGGCATGAGCTGAGCTTTGGCCGGGTTTGGCTGGGCTTTGACTGGGCATGGGCTGGGCTTTTGCTGGGCAATGGCTGGGCAGTGGCTGGGCTTGGGCTGGGCTTGGGATGGGCTTTGGCTGGACAGTGTCTGGGCAGTGGCTGGGCTTTGGCTGGGCATGGGCTGGGCATGAGCTGGGCATTGGCTGGGCAGTGGCTGGGCATGGGCTGGGCAGTGGCTGGACAGTGGCTGGGCTTTGGCTGGGCAGTGGCTGGGCATGGGCTGGGCAGTGGCTGGGCATTGTCTGGGCTTGGGCTGGGCTTGGGCTGGGCATTGGCTGGGCTTGGGCTGGGCATTGTCTGGGCTTTGGCTGGGCTTGGGCTGGGCTTTGGCTGGGCTTGGGCTGGGCATTGTCTGGGCTTTGGCTGGGCATTGGCTGGGCTAGGGCTGGGCATGAGCTGGGCATGGACTGGGCTTGGGCTGGGCATGAGCTGGGCTTGGGCTGGGCTTGGGCTGGGCATTGGCTGGGCATGGGCTGGGCAGTGGCTGGGCATGAGCTGGGCATTGGCTGGGCATTGGCTGGGCATTGGCTGGGCATTGGCTGGGCTTTGGCTGGGCATGGGCTGGGCATTGGCTGGGCTTGGGCTGGGCATGGGCTGGGCATGAGCTGGGCTTGGGCTGGGCATTGGCTGGGCTTGGGCTGGGCATGGGCTGGGCTTGGGTTGGGCAGTGGCTGGGCAGTGGCTGGGCTTTGTCTGGGCATAGGCTGGGCTTTGGCTGAGCTCTGGCTGGGCTTTGGCTGGGCTTTGACTGGACAGTGGCTGGGCATTGGCTGGGCTGTGTCTGGTCTGTGTCTGGGCTCTGGCTGGGCTTTGACTGGACAGTGGCTGGGATTTGGCTGGACAGTGTCTGGTCTGTGTCTGGGCTCTGGCTGCGCTCTGGCTCCCAGCCCCAGGTGGGCAGAGCTCACCTGGCAGCGCTGCTGGATGTTGTTCCTTTAAGGCACAACAGGTGGAAAGGCAGGGCTGAAGGCGCAGGGAGTATTTAAAGCAGGCTGGCACTGCCACAGCCCCACGGGGACACAGGACACTCACAGAGCTCCCAGGGTCAGCCTGAGAGGGAAACAGAGAAGTGCCAGGAGGAGCCTGGAGTGTAAGTAATGCTGCTTTGGCATCTTTGGGAATGCACAACCTTTTGTAGGGCCGTGCTGAGATGGGGAAGGAGAAGAACACGAGTCTTGAGCCACTTTTGAGGAGCCTTCCTCACACGGGAGGGAAGCAGTGATTTGGAGCCATTGCATGTTCAGAGCTCACTGGTGGGAGGCTGATTTCTTCTGGAAGAACCATAGGAACAGGCTTATGGTTTCTTCTCTGCAGCAGATTTTTAATATTTAATTTCTGGGGAAAAAAAGCCAACATAAATTATCATTACAATATTTGCATTAAGTTTTAACATAGGAAAGAAAAGTCAGTCATTATTACTGTAGTAATCTAAATTTTGCGACCCGGCCTGAGGTCATTACTGGCTTTTGAACCCCAACAGACACATTTTGAAATTTTAGAAGAGAATTGCTGCAGTTGTACTCTAAAGGAGCTGCTTTGGAAGCTCCCTGAGAAGTTTGTACAGTTACAGAAGGATAAGCAGAACCTGAAACTTAAATGAATGGACTGGATGTGGTGTCCTAAAAGTGAAATCTGAGGAGCCTGGCAGAGCCCTGTCCCACTCAGTGAAGGTGTGGGTCCTACACACCTGAATCCCTACTCTGCAAAAGGGAACATTCCTATAGATGTAATAAATTTATGAAGTACAAATAATCACCTAATTGCAATTGTTAATGAATCCACAGTGGCACCATCCATCCCTCCAGACGGAGGTGAACCTGTGCTCTTGGGCCATGGGATGTTCCTGCTCCTTGCAGGCAGAGGAGAATCAAACTAAAATAATTTAATAGCGCTGAAGTTGGTTTCACTTTCCAGCCCAAGGCGCAAATGAACCATAAAGTTCTGATCTGAAAAGCAACAAGTGGGTGCATGGAGGATCTGAAAGGAACACAAAATCAGGTCTCAGGTTAGTGTACAGTGGATCCAACAGCTGAAAGGAACATAAAATTGAGCCAGCAGCACAACCTCAGCTGGGATTGCAGTCACTGCCATGAGAGCTCCCTGCTTATTTTATTTTATTTCTTTTTCTGAAATGTGGTGCTCATATGTTGAACTGACACAAAAATTCTTAGTTCAAAGGGTCCCAAGCACTGCAGGCATTCCTAAAACCTGCTGATTTCTTGGTAAACCCTGATAATCTTCAGCAAGTTCTGCCCAACTGTTTCTACTCAGTGCATCACCAAATGAGCCCCTCTTATTTATTCTCTCAGTATTGTAAAGGAGGCATCTGCTTGGAACTGGAACATTTTATTTATTATATCTGCACGTGTTTGGTCAGCTTGATCTTTTATCTGGAAGCTGATTGCACTTTCTTAACCCCATGGAAATGGGGTGGATTGGTGGCTTTTCCCCATTCCACTACAGCAAATAAAACCCATGGCAAGGCAAGATCAGCAGTGACCTTGATGGGCAGTTGAAGATGCGAATAATCCAGGATGAAATTTGTTGCTGTGCCCTTTTTCTGGGCACAGAAGCCTCCAGCACCTCCTCACAGCACAACTCTCTCTACAACAATTTGTATCTGCTCAGCTTCCCCATGGGTCAAGAGGATTTGAGGGGCCAAATATTACATATATATAAAATATATAGAATATATGCAATATATTACATCTCTTTTTATTATTTCTCAACTATTTGAATAGCAGCAAACATCCCACAAAAAGCCAGAAGGGATCCCAGGCTGGAGTGACAAATGTCACAATTAAACCTTCGTGTTTTGTCAATGCCATGGCATGGCCTTGACACTGGTCATTGTCAGGAGCAATAGTTAATATCTAATGGGCCAGACTGGGCTGATCCCTGGCAATCCCTGGAATTCAGCAGAATTTGGGAGCTGGACTCTGGTGTTCCATACCCAGAGAGAGCAGCTGCAGGCTCAGGTTTGCACAACTTGGGCGTCAGGTCCTGGTCTCTTCCAAATCGTCATAAATCTGAATATTGTTCTTCCCAGGACTGACAGGATCCCAAAACCACAACAGAAATATGGGGAAATCTTGTAATGGAGGAGATTTGGAAGAGCCAGCCTGGGCAGAGAGCACTGCTGCTGGAAACCTGGAAAATACCAAAATTTAGGCATAAAATAGCACTGGAGAGGAAGGTGATGGTCCCAAGGCATGTCCAGAGAAGTATCCTGGAAATGACCATCAGCCAGTTTTAAGGGTAAAGACACTAAAACCACATCTATAAAGAGATGAGGGGGGTCTGCCCTCCCCAGGGCTTTACACACAGAATGTGTAAAATGTCCTTGTCACCCAGTGGAGCTGCAGCAAGGTTTAGAGTCCAGCAGTAAACAGATAAATAACGGTGTTATTCCTTCTCAGAACCACACGAAGACAACAACAACAACAACAAAATTATCTGTCCTGAGTTGGAAAGCAAGAGGAAAGGTCATTGTGTTGTAATTTTTCCATTTACATTTTAACAGCAGCTGAGAAAACAGGGCTGGGGACAGCTCAGAGCTGTAGGTGTTGGTGGTCCAAGAGCACAGGAACCTCTGGTTTGGGTGGGCACAGATCTTGGAAACCCTTCCAGACCTGACAGAACAAAACCAGCTGAACCCCAAAACCAGCTGAACTGGTGGGCTGTATCCCAAAACCAGCTGAACTTTTAGAAGAAATCAGAAAAGGAGATTATTTCAACTTTGCCAAGCTGAGCTGGGTCCTGCTTGCACCACAGGCTGGTGAGGTGACCATCAGGCAGAGGAGCTGCTGTCGGCCAGGGGCAAACATCAAGGTTCTCTTTGTGCCAGCTTGTTTGCTTTGTGCAGAATTTTGTTATGTTTGCCTTGCTGGCTACTTCTGGGATGTGTTTGAAAGAGAATTTTTCATGCTCAATGAGTTAATTATTAGCCATGGACAAGTGGCCATTGAGCAAGGAAAAATCACAATACAAGGAAGAGGCACAACAGAACACCTTTCATCTTAACAGGGAAATAAAAGATTTTTTTCTTCTGCCGGGAATTACCCTCAATAAAATTGTGTCACTTGATGCCCTGAAATCAAATTCTTCTGGTTGTTTATAAGGGTTTTCCTTGGCACCTCTCATCAGCTCCCGTAGGTGCCTTCTGTGAAGCTGGAACAGGCAGGTGGATCAAGAGGTGTGCTCAGGAAATGCATATAAAATCTGATTTTGGAGGTAAATCCCTACAGCTCGCTCAATTCCTCAGCAGCTGAGGAAAGAATTAAAAAGTAGAGGTGAAAATATCATCCTTATTCTCTTTTGTGTGTCCTTGGAGAGACCAGGGGAACAAAGAGTCACTAAATACAGGCTCCAGTCAGGAATTCTGTGACAGAGGGAATATTGGGGTGCTGGGATGAGATCCACAGGCAGTCCTGTTCCTGTGCAGCAACCCAGGCAAGAACAAAAATATTATTAATTCCCTTTTTCCCATCCAATTCCTCATCAGGAGCATCTAAAAACCAAATTTCTATTTCACATAGCCACAACCCTCAGATCCTCCAAGCACAAAGGTTATTAGATTAACATTTTGCAAATGTGATTATTCAATATTTTCCCCGTCTTTTCCAGGGAATGCAAGGAAAATGACTTTACTGGCGTTCCTCTTCCTGCTCACCGTGGTCCCAGCTGGGTGTGTGAGGAGCAGACACCCCCCCAAGGCAGCCAGTGAGTGTCACCTGCATGGGGCACAGGTTTTGGGGTGGCCAAGGACCAGGGGGGGCATTGGGAAGGGAGGGAAGAGAAAAATATAAAGTTAAAAAGATAAAAGTGGATATATTTCATGCAGGGCCTTCAGGTACATTGAGGGCAGATGAAGCCTCCCACGAAGCTACACCCAAAATGGGCAATGGTCAAAAATTTCTTGAAACAGAGGCCAGACAAAAAGTAAAAAAATATAAAAGTGGATGTATTTAATGAAGGGCCTCCAGGTACATTGAGAGCACACAAAATGGATGATGGTCATGAGTTTCTCGAAACAGAGGTCAGACAAAATTTAAAAAGATAAAAGTGGATGTATGTCATGAAGGGCCTTCAGGTACATGAAGCCTCCTATGAGGCTACAGCCAAAATGGATGATGGTCACAAGTTTCTCAAAACAGAGGCCAGATAAAAAGTTAAAAAGATAAAAGTGGATATATTTCATGGGCCTTCAGGTACATTAAAGGCAGACGAAGCCTCCCATGAGGCTACACCCAAAATGGACAATGTTTCCTGAAAACAGCTTTTAGAGTTTCTTGAAACAGAGACCAAACAAAAAGTAAAAAAGATAAAAGTGGATGTATTTAATGAAGGGCCTTCAGGTGCATTGAGGGCAGATGAAGCCTCCCATGAGGCTACACCCAAAATGGATGATGGTCATGAGTTTCTCAAGACAGAGGCCGGACAAAAAATTAGGATAAAAGTGGATGTATTTAATGAAGGGCCTTCAGGTACACTGAGGGCAGATGAAGCCTCCCATGAAGCTACACCCAAAATGGGCAATGGTCAAAAATTTCTTGAAACAGAGGCCAGACAAAAAGTAAAAAAGATAAAAGTGGATATACTTAATGAAGGGCCCTCAGGTACATTGAGGGCAGATGAAGCCTCCCATGAGGCTACAGCCAAAATGGGCAATGGTCATGAGTTTCTCAGACTGAAATAATTTTGGACTGAAATAATTCTGCAATTCCAGCTTCAGGTAATGAAGGCAGATACCCCCAGCTTGCTCCCCAAAATTCACTTTTGTTTCTGCTTCTGGGGCCTGAGGCAGAGGGTGTCCTTGAGCTGCAGGCCTGGAAGGATTGTTTAGTCTGACCAAAATGTGAAGAGAGCTTCTGACACTCCACATCCAGCTCAGACTTCTACACCAGTACAGTAGAGGATCTGAAAAATACAAAACCTAAAATCTGAAGGCATCATGGGGAGCACCTTTATCTCACAGGTGCCCTTCACTGTCTTGGGAGCTCATGGACCCCTGGTGGCACACAGGGCACAGCCCTGGGGCACACAGAGCACTGATCTGGGGGCACACACAGTCCTGGGGCACACAGGGCACTGATCTGGGGGCACACACAGGGTGGCACACACAGCCCTGGGGGCACACACAGCCCTGGGGCACACAGGGCACTGATCTGGGGGCACACACAGCCCTGGGGCACACAGGGCACTGATCTGGGGGCACACACAGCCCTGGGCACACAGGGCACTGATCTGGGGGCACACACAGCCCTGGGCACACAGGGCACTGATCTGGGGGCACACACAGCCCTGGGGCACACAGGGCACTGATCTGGGGGCACACACAGCCCTGGGGCACACAGGGAATAGCCCTGGTGGCACACAGGGTGACACACACAGCCCTGGTGGCACACAGGGCACTGATCTGGTGGCACACACAGGGTGGCACACACAGCCCTGGGCACACAGGGCACTGATCTGGGGGCACACACAGCCCTGGGGCACACAGGGCACACTGTTCTGGGGGCACACACAGCCCTGGGGCACACAGGGCACTGATCTGGGGGCACACACAGCCCTGGGGCACACAGGGCACTGATCTGGGGGCACACACAGCCCTGGGGCACACAGGGAATAGCCCTGGTGGCACACAGGGTGACACACACAGCCCTGGTGGCACACAGGGCACTGATCTGGTGGCACACACAGGGTGGCACACACAGCCCTGGGCACACAGGGCACTGATCTGGGGGCACACACAGCCCTGGGGCACACAGGGCACTGATCTGGTGGCACACACAGGGTGGCACACACAGCTCTGGGCACACAGGGCACTGATCTGGGGGCACACAAAGCCCTGGGGCACACAGGGCACACTGTTCTGGGGGCACACACAGCCCTGGGGCACACAGGGCACTGATCTGGGGGCACACACAGCCCTGGGGCACACAGGGCACTGATCTGGTGGCACACACAGCCCTGGGGCACACAGGGTGGCACACACAGCCCTGGGGGCACACAGGGCACTGATCTGGTGGCACACACAGCCCTGGCACACACAGCCCTGGTGGCACTGGCAGCCCTGGGGCACACAGGGCACTGATCTGGTGGCACACACAGCCCTGGGGCACACAGCTCTGGGCACACACAGCTCTGGGCACACACAGCCCTGGGGCACCCAGGGTGGTACACACAGCTCTGGGCACACACAGCTCTGGGCACCCAGGGTGGCACACACAGCTCTGGGCACACACAGCCCTGGGCACACAGGGTGGCACACACAGCTCTGGGCACACACAGCCCTGGGGCACACAGCTCTGGGCACACACAGCCCTGGGGCACACAGGGTGGCACACACAGCTCTGGGCATACAGGGTGGCACACACAGGGTGGCACACACAGCTCTGGGCACACACAGCCCTGGGGCACACACAGGGTGGCACACACAGCCCTGGGGCACCCAGGGTGGCACACACAGCTCTGGGCAGACAGGGTGGCACACACAGCTCTGGGCACACACAGCCCTGGGGCACACAGCTCTGGGCACACACAGCTCTGGGCACACACAGCCCTGGGGCACCCAGGGTGGCACACACAGCTCTGGGCACACACAGCTCTGGGCACACAGGGTGGCACACACAGGGTGGCACACACAGCTCTGGGCACACACAGCTCTGGGCACCCAGGGTGGCACACACAGCTCTGGGCACACACAGCTCTGGGCACACACAGCTCTGGGCACACAGCTCTGGGCACACACAGCTCTGGGCACACAGGGTGGCACACACAGCTCTGGGCACACACAGCTCTGGGCACACACAGCTCTGGGCACACACAGCCCTGGGGCACACACAGGGTGGCACACACAGCCCTGGGGCACACACAGCCCTGGGGCACACAGGGTGGCACACACAGCTCTGGGCACACACAGCTCTGGGCACACAGGGCCCTGCCCTGGGGGCACACAGGGCACTGACCCCAGCCTGCTCTCCCGCAGTCTCCAGCCCCGTGTTCGGCCCCAGGGAGGTGCACGGCGTGCGGGGGGGCTCGGTCACCGTGAAATGCTTCTACCCCCCCCACGCCGGTGAACAAGCACGACAGGAAATACTGGTGCAGGCAGAAGGGCTCCAGCTGCCTCACCGTGGTGTCCTCTGACTTCGTGGCTGCGGCCTACAAGGGCAGGGTCACCCTCACTGACCACCCCGAGGGAGAACATTTCCTGGTCAACATCTCAGCGCTGGAGCCGGGCGATGCCGGCACCTTCCAGTGCGGCGTGGGCATCAATGGCAGAGGGCTCTCCTTCAGAGTCACCCTCAGCGTTGCTGAAGGTAATTCCAACCTCGGGGCTCCATCAAATACCATTCTCTTGGGATTTTGCCAATATTAGGACTCCCTCAAATAAGATTTTCTTTGACTTTTTCCCCCCTCTTCCTCTTAAACATAAGTAATTACATCCTTGGGAGTCCTTCAAATACCATTTTCTTGGTATTTTACCAATTGGTAATTTTACCAATATTAGGACTCCCTAAAATACCATTTTCGTGGTATTTTACCAACACTAGAACTCCCTAGGTTTTTACCAATATTAGGATTGCCTACAATACTATTTTCTTTATATTTTACCAATATTAGGACTCCCTCAAATATCGTTTTCTTAGATTTTTTTTCTTGGTATTTTACCAATATTAAGACTCCCTCAAATACCATTTTCTTTGAGTTTTTGCCCCTCTCCCTCTTAAACATAAGTAATTACACCCTTGGGACTCCCTCACATACCGTTTTCTTGGTATTTTACCGTTTTCTTGGTATTGGACTCCCTAAAATACCATTTTCTTTGAGTTTTTTTCTTGGTATTTTACCAATATTAGGACTCCTTCAAACACCATTTTCTTGGCATTTTACCAATATTTTACTCCCTAAAATACCATTTTCTTTGAGTTTCCCCCCTCTCCCTCTTAAAGAAGGCTCCCCCTCTGGCCTGCCCGGTGTGTGAGGGCTGCGGGGGCTTTCAGGGAGGGTTCATTTCGTCCCCTGAGTGTCTCTGTGCACAGCCCCACCTGTTCCTGAGGATGCTGAGCTCTTCTACGTGAAGCTGCGCAGCACCTGGACCGTGACCTGCGGCTTTGGGAAGGAGACGGCCGAGCAGAAGAAGTACCTGTGCAAGAAGGAGAAGGATGGCTGCAGGAATATTATCAACAGCCATCAGAATGAAGACGCCCCAGGGGGACGTCAGCTGACTTTTGAGGGCACTTCAGGCTCGTTCCGTGTCACCATGACTCACATGGACTGGGAAGATGCAGGCTTGTACTACTGTGGGGCCGGTGACTATGAGAAGGACAACACAAAGAAGGAGCTGGACGTGTTTATCTACGAGGGTGAGCTGTTCCCAGCGTGTTTTCCCCTTCCTCTCTCCTGCTTTCCAGAACCATCAGTAGCAGTGTCACTTTATTTAGCAAGAATTTGAATTTTTCTTTGCTATTACCCTATTCTCTCACGTATATACTTATTTCTACCAATTTAACCACCTGTAATGTACTAAACCACCACTCAATGAAGCTTGTATCCAGACTTTACCTTCCCAGACGTGGATAGGTCTGTTCCCCACCCCAAAACTCTGGGAGAAAAATTCCACCCTCCCAGTCTGAGGCGAGCAAGCTGTGTCTTCAAGCCCTGAGCTCCTTAAATCTCAAAGTGGCAGATGTAGATGGTCCCTCTAGCAAAGGGAACAAAGCTTTGGAATATCTGGCCACAAAGCCAACAACACTCAGTGAATTTGGGAAAAAGCAAGACTTGGCTGACCCTTTAGGATGAATTCCCACCAGTGCCATGACAATCTCCTGATGTTTGCACCCCTGAGCTTTGCCTGGCCTTCCCTTAGCCATAGCAGCTTTGTTTGATCTGATAAAGTTGATTTCCTTGGGAGGGTGTCCCATGGACACAAGTGAGACTCTTGTAACTGCTCATTTCATTCCTACCAACAGACAAAAACTTCCCTCACTTAAAGACCAACATAACTGCAAATATTGGAGGTTCAGCAAGCTTCGAGTGCCTCTATGACCCTCTGCTAAATTCCTCTGCGAGGTTCTGGTGCAAGCAGAGAGGCAGGCAATGTGGTACCACAATCATAGACAACGCTGGGCGTGTGGCAGACTCCTATGAAGGAAGAGTGGCCATGTTCGAGAACCCCAAAAATAAAACTCTCACCATCATCCTGAACCAGCTGCAGGAGAAGGACAAAGGCACTTACTGGTGCATGTCAAATCAACTGAGGGAGCAGCAATCATCAACAGAACTGACGCTTGTACCAGGTAAGAGCTGTGCACTGGCAGTTCTCTGCCTGCTCAGGAGGCACAGAACCACCCCGAGTGAGCAATCTGGCTTTTTGGGAAGGGATGTGAGCTCCAAGCCTGAACTCACCCCAGCAGCTTTAAAACTGAGACAGAAAGGTTCCGTTTTGTGGGAATGTGTTTGCAGAAAATTCTCATGAAATATTTCTTAAGCCTTACAAGAAGATGCTATAAATGAATTGGCCAATTTGATTCATTTATTCCATAAGTAAAATACAATTGTAAAAAGGTCACAAGCAAAGATCAGATCGGAGCTGAACCAGGTTGGGTGAGACAGGGAGGGCATTCTGGCTCTTCTCCTCTGTACCTCACAAAGATACAGCTCTCACAAAGTCTTTTTATACATTTCTAAGCTCCAAGGGTTGCTGGGAAGGGTTTCTTGCTTTCTTATTGTTGGTTTTATCCTTTTAGCATATTCATGTAGTTTTTCCTTTCTTGCTGTCTTCTTACTCTCAGAAGACAGCAGAGTTTCCCAAATGTTAGAGGAAAATCTCCTGGCAATATACATTCTAGGAGACACATATTTATCTTAGTGATGATGCATATCGAATGCGTACTGCTGGGGTTTGGTCAGACGAATAATCCTCTGGAATCAACATTTCTGGAGACGAATATTCAGGCTAGGATCTCGGTGCATATCGCTGTAATCTCATCTGAGGGAATTTCTCCAGAACCCTCCCTTGGTATGCCAGGATTTTCATCAGGTGAGATTACCGTAGCCTCAGCACGAATTTATACACATCATCTATTACAAACAGAACCATAAACAGCATCTTTAAGGTTAATTTAACAACGCAAGGAGCACTTTCCCTCCAAGCTGGATAATGCTGCCAACACAACAAAGGCAAAAAGGGTCAGAGGAGGCAGGAGAGAGGCCGCTGGCCTGGGAGATGTGGCCACAGCCCTGCACTCTGTCCCGAGGCTGTCTCAAGGAGCAAGGGTCCCAAGGCTGTCTTCTCCCAGGGGCTTTATTTATCCCCAGCAGCACCAGCACCTGCTGAGTGCCTCTCCCAGCCCTGAAACCTCTCCCCCAGCCCTGATGTCCTGTTTGCCCCCGCAGGAAAACCTGCACTGACGGGAAAGAACCCAGTGGAGGCACAGGCGGGCTCGCGGGTGAATTTAACCTGCTGCTACCCCTGCAAGTACTACTCCTACGAGAAGTACTGGTGCAGGTGGAACAAGACGGGCTGTGCCATGCTGCCAGTGCAGCAGCAGGGGCTGCCAGAGCCGGGAGACGCCTGTGATGCAAACGCCAGGACGGTGGTGCTGAGCCTGGACCCGGTGGCCGAGGAAGATGAAGGCTGGTACTGGTGCGGGGTGAAGCGCAACGGGGTCTTCGGGGAAACCATGGCCGTGGAGCTGCGGGTGAGCGCAGGTGAGCTCCGGGCTGTCCCTGCTGGGCGCTGTGCGAGGAGGGCTCTCCATCACCGCTAGGCTGCAGCAGCTCAAAGCACAAGCGCCGGCGCCCCGCAGCCTCCCGGCTTTGCACAGTCTGCCTTCAGGGGTTTTGTCTCAGTTTTGACTTCCCAGTCGTAAAACACTTCCTTCGGTCTAAAACTCACTTCTTTCTATGGCAATTTTGCTTTTAACCCCGTGCTAATTAATTGTTCCTATTCCAATGTAATATTTTATTTTATAATATTCTATTGTTATTTTTAAGAAATAATATTCTATTATTATCTATAATTAGATATAATTACATTACTATATTAATTATATCATAATATTTTATTATTATAGAATTAATTATAAAAATCTATAGTTATAATTATACAAGTAATTATATATGAATTATAATTATATAATTATATTTAACACATAATATACATAATACATAATACATACTATATACGATATACTATATAGTATATACTATATAGTATATAGTATATACTATATATGATATACTATATAATATATAATATATAATATATAATATATAATATATAATATATAATATATAATATATAATATATAATATATAATATATAATATATAATATATAATATATAATATATAATATATAATATATAATATATCATGGAAAACCAAACCCCACAACAGCAGCTCCATGCCCACCAAACACAACCCAGCATTCTTTGTGTCCAGCTCTCTAACCCCCCTCCTTCTCTGGGACACACAGGGACAGATGCCAAGCTCAGCCCAGAGTTCCTGGATGTTGATTCCAGCCATGATCCTGGAGCTGCTCCCCCAGGAGGAGCCCACAGTGACGCTGAGGTGCGAAAAGGAGCTGCCCCAGAAAGGTTGGTTCTCTCCATCCCCTGCCATTTATCTCTTTTGTGGGGTTTAAGTAAAGCCCCTTGTGTTTGTACACCCAGTGTGTGTTGTTTAGCAACACACACAAAAAAAAATCTTGTCCCCAAAGAACTTTGCTCTAAATGTCAGAGAAGATAAAAAGTGACAGCAAAGGGCAAGATGACTCATAATTAATCTCCAATTCAAGAAAATAGTATCAGAAGGAAATTATTAGAAATTCCAGGTACAAAGTACTTCTATTAATATTAGAGAATTTTCCTTCACATATTTATAACCCAGCTGCTGATGTAGCTGTTTCAGCCTGACCTCAAGCCTATATTTTTATTTGGGTTTTGTTTCCTTCTGTGTGCTAGAATCCAGTTCATTGATTGAATTGCACCATGCTCACTCAGAATTACCATCCTACCCAAATTTAGCCTGCTGGATTTTCACATGCATCATTCTCAGTGAGATCTCTCTCCTTCTATTCCAGCTCTGATGAAAGCCACGGCTCCAACACTCTGGCCTTGGTGCTGGGCCCTCTTGCTGGCCTGATCCTGATTGTTGTGACAGCTTTTGCCATTGTCAAATACAGGCAGCTGAAGAGATCTGGTGAGTCCCTGCCTCTCTGGGCTCTCAAGAAACAGCAGCAGCGTTGAGTTAAAGGTGCTGGGCTTCACTGCTCTCCTGGTACCACACCAGGGTGGGCAGGAAGGTCCCTGCTCCTCCTGTGACCCATCCAGAGAGCTCCAACCCCCTGCTCCTCACACTAACCCATCCAGAGAGATCCAACCCTCTGCTCTGACCCATCCAGAGAGCTCCAACCCCCTGCTCCTCACACTGACCCATCCAGAGAGCTCCAACCCCCTGCTCTGACCCATCCAGAGATCTCCAACCCCCTGCTCCTCCTGTGACCCATCCAGAGAGCTCCAAGCCCCTGCTCCTCACATTGACCCTTCCAGAGAGCTCCAACTGACCCCATCCAGAGAGTTCCAACCCCCTGCTCCTCACACTGACCCATCCAGAGAGCTCCAACTGACCCCATCCAGAGAGCTCCAACCCTCTGCTCCTCACACTGACCCATCCAGAGAGCTCCAGCTCCCAGTGTCCAGGCTGAGACAGAGCCCAGCCCTCCATGGGCTTTGCCCATTGTGCCACAGCATCACCTGGCACAGAGGGTTTGGCTCTTCACATGCTCCCACCCACTCTGAGTGAGACCTGAGGGATTTTCCTCCTCCCTCCCACCAGACCTGGTGTCCGTGGGGAGCTACAGGACCAACATCAGCATGTCAGACTTTGAGAGCGTGAGGGACTTCAGTGCCAGCAACAGCGTGAAGGAGACCCACGAGACCCCCATGGGAGGGGATGGTGAGTGACCCCAGCCCAGCCCCGGGGTCAGGGGCAGCCCTTCCTTGCTGAAATACCCCACAAAAACCCCAGAAACACCTGCTCCCCAACACCTTCCTTTCTCTGCCTGCAGAGTTCATCACCACCACGGACACTCCGGACAGTGCTGCCAACACAACGAAGGCAAAAAGGGTAAGGGGAGGCAGGAAAGAGGCCACTGACCTGGGAGATGTGGCCACAGCCCTGCCCTCTGTCCCGGGGGGGGCTGTCTCCTCCCAGGGGCTTTATTTATATCTCCATTTTACCCAGATCCAGCCCCCGTGGGTAGGGAGGGGGTCACCCCTGCCCTCACTCCCTGAGACATGAACAGCAGCCACTTTGCCTCAAGAAATAAACCAAGGCAGCCCCTGGCAGCGTCAGGAAATGTTACCAGAAATGCGAATCACCGGGATAAGCAGATGGCTGGAAACCATCACATCCCACTTCTCAGTGGCACGGGGAGGCAGGGAGGGCTCTGCCATTGCAAGGGCTGAGATTTGCTGTGATCTCTGCCTTTCCCCAGTTTTCTGTGCCTCCCCTTGGGTAAGATCATGGTGCGGTGGCCCCATTTGGCAGTGGCTGCAGGTGCCACATTCAAGCCTGTGCTTTTCAAAGTCCCGACCAACAGGAGAGGTGTGGGTGTTGGAATTGCCAGGAGCTGAACTGGAGAAATCAAGGAAACTGTCAGGAAGCCCAGCAGCTTTAGAACAGGGGGGCTGGGTGCCAACATCCAGGGACAGGCTTGCCAAGGAATCCCAAACCTAAAAGCTTTTGGGGTTGATGCTCATATCAGCCCCAGTGTGAGCCACTGGATTGTCCCACTCCTGCAGTGTCCCCGTGTCATCCTGGGATATCCACAAAGTGCTGCCCATCCCCATGTCCTGACTGTGTCCTCCTGTCCTTCCCAGAGCTCCAAGGAGGAAGCTGACCTCGCCTACTCCTCCTTCCTGGTCACCTCCAGCAGCATCGCCCAGGCCACCTCCGGGGGGGACAGCGCTGTCCTGGACGTGTCCCCACCCCAGGACCAGGCCTGAGGGGAGGTGGCAGCGCCTGGGACTGGCTCTGCCTTGAGGATCACGACGTCAGCAAACCCCACTGTTCATTTCTCCCACAATTTGCTATAGCTTGACCTGGTTTTTGCTTAAATTCAGCTTCGAGTGGTGATTTAGGAGGAGTGGTTTGATGGCAAGGGGGGCTGGAAGTGCAGGTCTGAGTGAGGAGGTTGGGCTGGGAAACAGCAGGAAATCATCCCACCAGCAGCCCCTGTTCCTACACTAGGCTCTCACAGGCCAGAAGGAGCATTGTGAAAAAAAAGAAGAAAAGAAGTCCCATTTTCTTTTAAAGGCAGCTGGGAAATCCTTTAGAACAGCATCTGATGCTTTTGATTATTCTGAGCTTTCCCGACCTGAGGGCAGCACCTGCAGGGCAGACACGTCTGGAGTGTTTGTGTGCGAGCAATAAAGAATCCAGTGGCTTTCAGCAGACTGGGGAACTCAGCGTCTGTGGGATATCACAGGAGAGCCCACCCAGAGAGGCACAGAAAGGGTGGGAAAAGCTGAATATTCCATGGATAAAGCAGTGCAGGAAGACGTGACAATGGCAGGCTGGGTTATCTGGCCCAAACTGAAGGATCAACACAAAGGATCACTGAGGATAAACACAAATTATTCCTGAATTGTGGATTCCAGAATTTCACTGAGGATGAAACACAAATAATTCCTGAATTCTGGATTTTCAGTGCTGGGATGAGCAGGGCAGCATCTCCCTCCATCCGCACTGCACCTTCCTGCCTGCCCTCAAAGGGAGGTCAGGGCTCACCTGCCGCATCCCCAGGGCTGCAGCCCCTCAGCAGCGCCGTGGGAAGGGGCTTGGGTCTCGGGAAAAGTGTGGAGGGGCTGGGACAGGTCCGGGAGGGACCAGGACAGGTCCGTGAGGGACAGGGACAGGTCTGTGAGGGGGCCAGGAAAGATCCATGAAAGGGAACCGGGACAGGTCCATGCTGGGACCAGGATAGGTCCATGAGGGACAGGGACAGGTCTGTGAGGGATTGGGACAGGTCCGTGAAAGGGGCCAGGACAGGTCCGTGAAAGGGGCCAGGACAGGTCTGTGAAGGGCCGGGACAGGTCTGTGAAAGGGACTGGAACAGGTCTGTGAGGGACAGGGACAGGTCTGTGAGGAACTGGGACAGGTCCGTGAAAGGGTCCAGGACAGGTCCATGCTGAGACCGGGACAGGTCTGTGAAAGCGGCCAGAACAGGTCTGTGAAGGGCCGGGACAGGTCTGTGAAAGGGGCCAGGACAGGTCCATGAGGGGGCCAGGACAGGTCTGTGAAGGGCCGGGACAGGTCTGTGAAAGGGACTGGAACAGGTCTGTGAGAGGCAGGGACGGGTCCGTGAGGGCCGGGACAGGTCCGGGATGGGACCGGGACAGGTCCGGGAGGGTCTGGGACAGGTCTGGGAGGGACCAGGACAGGTCCGTGAAAGGGAACGGGACAGGTCCGGGATGGGATAGGAACAGGTCCGTGCTGGGACCGGAACAGGCCCTGAAAGGGGCTGAGACAGGTCGTGAAAGGGGCCAGGATAGCTCCGTGGGGAGGCTGGGACAGGTCCGTGAGGGACCGGGACAGGTCCATGAAAGAGGCAGGGACAGTTCCATGAGGGCCTGGGACAGGTCCGTGAGGGCCGGGACAGATTTGGGAAAGGGAACTGGAACAGGTCCGTGCTGGGACCGGAACAGGTCCTGAAAGGGGCTGGGACAGGTCGTGAAAGGGGCCAGGATAGCTCCATGGAGGGGCTGAGACAGGTCCGTGAGGGACTGGGACAGGTCCATGCTGGGACCGGGACAGGTCCGTGAAAGGGGCAGGGACAGTTCCATGAGGGACTGGGACAGGCCCATGAAGGACCAGGAGAGGTCCGTGAAAGGAACCGGGACAGATCCATGAAAGGGACCGGGACAGGTCCGTGAGGGGGCCGGGACAGATTCATGAAAGGGAAGCAGGACAGGTCCATGCTGGGACCGGGACAGGTCGGCGCCCGCCCAGAGCCGGGAAGGGAGGGAATGGCTGACTCAGGTGCAGCAGGAAAGGCGTGAGCCTCGAAAGCATCCCCGGCGGGCAGCAGCGACAGGAGAACGCTCGTGTTTGGAAATTTCTGAGAGCAGAAAACCCCTTTCGCTCTCCCTTTGTGAATCCTCTTCCTCCTCAGCCTGCCCCACGGGATGAGCTGAGCTCTGGCAGAGGAGCAGGGCTGGGCTGAGCATCCTGCAGGCCTCAGCTGCCTGCTGTGCCCCCCGCCCCTTCCCACTGCTGGCACTTAATTAATTGTTCTCATTACAATGTGCGGCATCGTTTAGTTTAGGCAACATTTGGCACCTTTCAGGTGAAGAACTGATCAAGTTCAGAGATCTTGCTACAGGGAACTTCATATCTTTATAAACTTCTCTTAATAAACATGAAACCAGGAGAGGCTGACACCAACAGCAAGGGGCTTAGTCTCAGCTTTAGAGGAGTATTTTGGAATTGAAATGGTTTTGGGGGAGGAACATTGTTAGAAGAAAAGAGTAGAGCCCTGGCTATCTGATATTTACCCATCCTGAGTGGATGATGGCCCTGGGCTGCTGCCATGCCCTGCAGTGGGCACAGAAGTATAAAATCCCTGGTTTAGGTGAAAGCACTGAGCCAGGCATGGGCTGAGGGGTGCAACACACAGGGTGAGACTGATGTGATGAGCTGTAATGATTGTGAAGCTGAAGGTGTGGAATAAAGCCCTCAAGCTGTGACCCAGAGCCCACAAAGCTCCCTGAGGAACTCACCAAGCAGCCCCTGCTCTTTCAGCAGTGCCAGCTGATTTCCTGGGGTCAAGGATGAGCTGTGGCCCCTCACTGCATCCCAGCATCATTCCCAGGGGTTGTTCTTCCACAGAGAACCATGGAATGCCCCAGACTACTAAAAGAGTGATGGAGCTGAACAATCAGCTCTCCTGAGCGCTGCCAGAGCATGTTGAGATGTGTTCACCTGTTCATGCCCTGACACCTGGACAAATGAAACCCATGGGAAAGTGAATTATCAAGATCAAAGCCCTGAGAAGCTTTCCTTTGGCATCAGCAAATATCTGAGGGAGGACAGTGAACACTCAGAGATCTCTCCTTTGAAAGGGAATCACCAAACGCCACCCAGCCTGACACTTGTGCCACAGGGAAATGCTGGTGCTGTCCCCCAGCTGGGATTGAGGGCACACACTGGGTACCAGCAGCACCCAAAATGGGAGAGAACAGACCAGAGCTGTAAATAATGCCCAGTTTTGGGGACAAACTGAGGGGATTTAGCAGCACTGAGGTCTGAGTTTGGTGTTTCTGGCGTGCCCAGAAGGATGCATCAGCCCTGGCATGCTGGAGTGACAGCATCTGCTGTCAGAGGACACCACAGAGAATTCAGAATGTTTCACCAGCAAGAATCATATAATTCCTCAGAATTTTGACAAACAGACTCAGCACAGTTTCATGTTTGGTTTATTTATGGTCATCACCACCAATTTCCACAAAACTCACTACTGTCAGTAAATTGCTCAATACACTCAAAAACCTTTTTCTATTCAGCAACCACATATCTTGCACAGAAACTTTTTTACTGATAAGGCAGAAAATATCATCTCAAAAGGAAACACAGATTTCTAGGGCCTGACATACCTGCTAGGACCTATTCTTGGAAGCATTTCCCACACTGTACTGATCATTTCAGCCAGATCCATCAGTGGCAGCAGCCCTGAGAACGAGCCCAGGTTTATGCAACATCAGCTGTACCAGCCAGCTCTCAGCATTCATTCCCCACATTCCCTAGGCAAAATATTTGTAATTTAAACAATAATTTTATGACATGATCACAGCTTATGTCTGCCAGCAAGAGAAATCCTTGTGGCTTTTCCCTGGGAGCATCCTTTAGTAGCAGCGAGGGCGATGCCGATTTAATCAAACTCGTTATTTCTATCTTAATGAAGACTCTGCTGATGTCCCTGGCTGGCAAAGCTCCCCATGTTTGCCTGAATGCAGCTGGAACTGCTGGGGAGCTGCACTGATACAGTGATTTATTGTCCCTCTCATCTCTGCAGCTCCTTAGCCCTGGCCCGTGGGTAATTAACACCGCTCGCTAACGAGATTTCTCCATCCAGTCCAGGAGGATGTCCAGCTCCCCCAGGGATTTCATGGCTGCAGAGGTGACATTCAGCTGAAATGATGTATAAAGGAATGAGCTGTAAGCAGGCACCATCAGTACAACCCAACAGAAAGAGAATTTAAGTATCTGTGTTAATAATATAGATAAGATATATATTATATTATATTATATTATATTATATTATATTATATTATATTATATTATTTATATTATATTATGTTAATATAATATTACTATAACGTTAATATTAATATCAATATTAATAGTAATATTAATATAATGCTGCTACTACTACTACTACTACTACTACTAGTAATAATAATAATAATAATAATGTTTGTGGGGCCAGGATCAGTCACCAACTCACCCCTTCATAGTTTGCAAGTATTTGCTTGAATTTCTCCGAGGATTCCTCCCCACACACGCAATTATTCTGCTCACGCTGGAAAAACAAGATTAATTCATGAATCTGGACAGTTCGTTTTTAAAAATAAGATTTCAGTTTCTGATTTTGCTGGGCATCATAGATTGAGACACTGTGGAACTGTGGGAAAGGCTGCAGGTCCCTAAATCAGGCTTTAACTCACTTGACAGACACAAGGACAGGATAAATTTTGGCCTTTAGGACCAACAGGGGAGTTTGCTGGTGAGTGGGAAAATATAAAAATCTCCCAGTGGACAGAACACTCTTACACAACTCTGCTTTGTATTCTCATTAAAAAAACATTTCTATCAACAGAGATTTTGCAGCTTTATAAGTCTCCCAGGTTGGTTTCTAGATTAAATATTAAGGGATGCAAACTGGGGCAGAAGCCAGGACTTACACACTGCCCGAGCTTCCTCCTCGTGCTGAGGAAGGAGTTGGCAATGCTGCTGATTTTCCTGTTCACAAACGAGTCCTCGGTCCTGCAGTGCTTGAAAACCTTGTCCACGTAGAAGGTGAAGAGCTGATAAGTGATGCAGCATCTGTCTGAAGACTTAGAAAATTAATTTAATGACTAAAAGTTCTTCCAAAGGGGTGTGACCTGCAGCTGCTCTCTAGGATAAAGCATCTCTGACAGGAAGCTCGTGGTAGCTGAGCACAGCAGGACAGTTTGGTTCAGAGAAAGCTTCTTCAGTGGTACTTGATTGAAGCTGATAAAATAGATGGGAAATCACTTTAGGCTGATTTTCCAGGAGATCCATCCTCAGCAAGTCTCACAATATGAAACCAGCTGATTTTGCAGCTGGCTATCAGAGGCTGAGACCCAGACAGCGGCTCCTGCCCAGGGCTTTGGGGTGTTTCAGAAAGCTGAAAATTTATGATAGATTTTTATGATTTATGATAGATTGCCCTTCTCAAGGTCACATTCACCTGCTTTTGGATCCAGGGAGGGCTCCCCAGCCAGGGCCACCTACCTTGACCTTGTGCAGGGAGTGAGGGTGGGACAGGATGCTCAGGGTCCGGATGGGGTCTCTGGATTGCTGCGGAGAGGACGGAGATGGGCATGGAGCTGCTGACTCCAGAGGGGCTCCAGGAGCTGCCAGGGGCTCCCCCAGCCCCCCAAAGCCTGGGAAATACTCACAATATTGGCTTTAATTGCTGTGAAGCCAGCCCTGATCTCTGTCGTGCTCATGGAAACCCTGCAGGCTCCAAAGTGGAAGATTTTGTCCCCAGCTGTCGGCATCAGATTCATCCAGCAGGACATGGAGAAGAAGCAGAGGAACAGGGGGGATCCTCTCATGTCAGCTGCCTGGGAGACCTGCCCAAGGAAGAAAATTTTCCTCCTTATTTTTCTAAATAACACAACTGTGGTCCATATGAAAATACACACATTTTATTTCAAACTTGTACATCTGTAATAAAAAACCCTGCACTCATTACTATCTCTTACCCATTTCTTCTTTGCTCCCCATGAGCAAGAGGGGGAAAAAACCAAATCTTTATTTAACTGAAGAGCTCAAAAAGAAAAGGAAAAATAAATAAAATATCAGCTAAAAATGCATCCGAATAAACATTAGACTGTAATAACTAATAACATTAGTTATTCTGAAAGGATCTTATCAGAAAAATAAATACAGTGAAATTAAATTTTGAAGTCTAATGACACAGAAGCAACAGGAGGTAACTGACTGAAAGTCACAGATCCCAAAGTCTTATCCCAAAAGAAACCGGTTTCCCTCTGGAATAGCATAAGTCAAGCACAAGTTTTGTTAGCACTGAAAATTAAAGCTATTAATGGAAAAACTATTTCAGAGATAGGAACACAAGGAAATACCCAGAAGGGCATAGAGCAAAGGGATAAATTCAGTATCTTACCTTACTTTGTGGTGTGGGCTCACCTCTCACCCACGACTGGCCTGGAGAGCTCCAAAGGAGGCGTTTTTATCCCGGTACCAGGAGGAAATAACTCTTGGATTAACTTTTGGGATTTTTCTTGCTTTTCCCAGCACGTATTTCCCTTTGTAATTTGCTGAATTAATGAGCTCGTGCAAGGGACCAGCTCTCTCTCCCACAGGTGTTTCCCTCACCTGCGGAGGCGGGAACTCTGGCATCACTGCGTGGGTTTTCTTTTGGGAAGAGGGATGTGAAATCCCAAAATTAGGGGACCATCCTTGGGGTCACGTATCTAAAACGTCCAACATGGAGCAATGCTGGCAATCCCCTCCTAGAGAGGGGCCATTCCCAGCTGCCCACAGTTGGGATGTTGGAAGCTCAGGGGCATCACCCCACAAGATGCCAGCGGTCCCAACACTCCAGGACTTCCGGCAATGTGTCACGGACATATTTGATCAAAAATACTCTTGCTAGGATTTTTCTCCTGAGAAGCCTCAGAGGAAAAGAAAAACAATAATTATCTGCTGCTGTGGAATGCAACAGGTGCATCTTTAATTGGTTTCATGTGGTTGTTTTTAATTAATGACCAATCACAGTCCAGCTGGATTGGGATTCTGGTCAATCACAAGATTTTATTATCATTACTTTTTCCTTGCTAGCCTTCTGATGAAATCCTTTCTTCTATTCTTTTAGTATAGTTTTAGTATATAATTTTCTTTCAATAGAATATAATAAATATCATAAAATAATAAATCAGCCTTCTGAAACATGAAGTCAAGATTCTCATCTCTTCCCTCATCCTGGGATCCCTGTGAACACCACCACAGCAATGGACCTGGTGGAACTGGTGAAACTCAAGTCCAGGGTTTTCTCCATCATTGTCCCAGGCTTCCCCTGCCATTTGCAGGGAATCCTGGTCCCAAATTCAAGGAATCCTACTGCCAGGTTCAGGGAATGCTGTTCCAAATCCCCTCAGTTCCTGGACACTTCTCCATCCCGTGTCTGTGGTGTTGGAGACGCACAGAAACACAAGGTCGGGGGTTTTGGAGGACACAGCTCCCATCCTGCTGGCAGGAGAAGTGGTTTCCAGGGTCAGAGGGGATTTAGGCAATCAGTCCAAATCTGTCACCCTGCAGAAGGACAGAAATTCCAATGTCACCTTCCCAAGCCCCCCAGCCCTGTGGCACAGTGACATCTGTGACCATCTCACCATGAGCTCTCCCTGCTGAGCAAAAGGACCAGACATGTTCTCCTCCCAGCATTTCAGCCCCAGGCTGTCCCCAGGGAACCCAGATTTGTCAGCTGAGGCTCATTGTCACACAGATGTGGCAGTGCTGGTGCAAACCCCAGGCCCTTGTGCTGTTGGCTCTGAGGTTGGTTTGGATGCTCCTGCAGCCCCTTGGAGAGAGCTTCATTCAGTCTACAAACAAAAATATGCAGCTAAATCAACTCCCTGGAGTTTCTGGGACCAGGAGGGATGGCCAGCTGGACTTGGAGGGCACTGGGGTGGCAAAGTCACCCCTCTAATGCCAGAGGCAGCCTCTGGAGCTGGTTCCTGCAGGGAGCAGCAGCCCCAGCGTGTCCCTGTTGCAATGCAGCTGTACCTTGTGCCTGTGGGCCAGGGCTGTCCTGCACGGATCTGCTGGGTGGGTGACTAATTAATTTATTGATCGCCAAGCTCAGTCTTGAGCAGAGATCTGTCACTAGGCAAATGGATTTTCTGCCCAGGCTAGTCAGGCTGTTGCGCACAGGGTTGCTGGAAGTGCCCCAGGTGTGCCCACCATGCCTCCCTCACCCACTGGAAATCAGCCAGAGGGCAGGGCCCAGGCTGCAGCAGGTTGGATTGGCCCTGGCTGAGGTGTTGGAGGGATCTGGGCTGTCAATCCTTCCCCAAATCCCAGCTGCTGCCTGGAATTGCAGCAAAACTTTTGCTGGAAGCAGAGGAAGTGGCAGCATTCCCGGGAGCACACCCAGCCCGGGTGAGGAAACAATGGAAGAGGCAGTGAGCTCTTACTTCATTATGTAAATGGCAGACGACATGAAAGCATTTCTTTCTTTTTGGTTTTTTTTTTCCTTTTGGTAACTGAACTGACGCCCAGGCTGGGTCAGCCAAGTGCCAGAAGGCAAGGAGGAGACGTGGCTGTGGGGGAGGTGGAGGAGAGATGCTGGGATGATACAGGAACTGCAGGGAAATGCTGGATTATCAAAGTCCAGAGCCTTGTACAGGTCTCTGCATGTCCCTCAGCCTCTCTATTCTGTCACCGACCTTCTGCAAAGCAAAAGAAAGAGCAGGACCCTCAGCACAAGGGCATGGAGGAGGAAAACCCCGCCGGGGTGGGGAACAGCCCAGAGAGATTTTCATTTTGGGGTTTTACTGGGTGTGAAATGGTGGTGATGGAGCAGCCCAAGTGCTGGACGTGGGGGATGTCCAAAAGCCTCTCATTTCAGAGCAGAGGGGGTGGAACCAGCAGGGTTCCCAGAATGGTTTGGGTTGGGAGGGACCTCACAGACCATCTCATGTCCCATGGCAGGGACACTTCCAGGATGCTCCAAACCCTGTCCAACCTGGCCTTGGACACTTCCAGGGATCCAGGGGCAGCCACAGCTGCTCTGGGCACCCTGTGTGAGGGCCTCCCCACCCTCACAGGGAAGAATTTCTTCCCAAAATCCCATCCATCCCTGCCCTCTGGCAGTTTGAAGCCATCAGCACATGTTGGACCAAACCCAGATGGAAGCAAATCCCACCCCCAGTGTGGCTCTCCTCACTCTGTCATCAACCCACCAGCTCCAGCAGCATGGAAACACCCTCAATAATAAATAAAAACTAAAACAGCAAACCATCCTTCTTTTGCTCTGGGAAGGGAGAGGGAAAGAAGGAGCAGGGATTTCTGAAAGCCAGCACTGAGACACTGCAGATGAGCTCAGAAAAATGGGAAGCGATTCCCGCAGGCACTCTGGGCATGGTTAAACCTCTGGGGCACTCAGGGCTGGGAATGGGGCAGGGAAGGCTCCTCTCCTCTCCCCAGGAACACTTCCAGCTAACGGGGAGGGCTCCTCCCTGGGGTTTTATGGCAGGCACGTTGTGTCAGGGCACTCCAAGGGTAGTGACGGCCCAGATGACAAGCAAAGGCAGCAGAGAGGGTTGTGAGCCAGCTGCCCTGGTGCTCAGGAATCAAAACTCAGCCCTGGGTGCCATTAACTCATCTGGGAAATCATTTATGCAAAGCCCGTGGCGAGCATCCCACATCTCACAGGCACAGAAGGGGCCGAGTGGGGATCAAAGGGAGCATCCCCAGAACAGCTGGAAAATAATGCTGTGTCAGGAGAATTAATCCACAAACGTCAGAGGTTTATGTCCAAAAAGGAGACGGAGGAGTCCTTTTACTTTATTCCAATAAAGGGAGAGGCCATGGGGCATTCCCCTGGGATCTCTCACATTTTTGGAAGATGCAGCTTCCTTTATATCCCAATTTCCAGCCACATTTCCCTTCTCTCTTTCCCCATTTCTGAGGTACTTGAGACATTCAGACTTCCCAGAACACCTGATCCCAACGAGTCCCCTCTAATGTACAACTCTCCCTTTTCATTTTTAATTCTTATGGAATTTAGGGGTTTTCCCCCATTGTTTCTTTCATCTTTCAATATCCAATTTCATTTATCAGCAAACCTAAAGTTTATTTGTAAAATCAAATATCTTTTTCCATTCATCAGCCAATGGAATCCTTTCTTCTATTTCCATTCTTCTTTCCATTGTTTTTCTCTCAGTGCTGGTTTTTTCTACCAGCAGACACACAGCAGGGACGATGCTCAGCCCACTGTCACCGTCACTGCTGCGGTGACAAAACATCTCCAGGGTGACAGAAAGCACCAGGCTGCTGCAGACACAGGGCTTGGGGCAATGACTAACACAGGACACGGTCCTGGAGAGCCCTGGAGCGTGACAAGGACCAGACACTCAGAGGGGACAAGGCACTGACTCACCCCTGGCTGGTTAAGTTGGGAAATTCAGCCCTGCTCCATCCCCTGTGCGCTGGGAGTCATCCCACTGGTGTTACTGGGAATTATTGCACTCCTCACCCAGCTTAATTAATTCCCTATAATTCATTTCAATTCATTCATTTCAACCTAAAAAAAAAAAAAAAATCCTTCAAGAAATTGTCAATGAGCTGCTGTGATCCGCAGGCGCCCCGCTCTCAAGGGCTGCTCCCAGATCAGTTTAACATCAGGTTTCCAGTAAAGTGTCTGGGGTGATAAGGCAGTTTCAATAGTGCCTTTCAAGGCTCTTTTTGTGCTCCAAGAAGTTCTGATAACACTCAACAGCCCAGCTTTGGTTTGACATTCTTTGTCATCGCTCCTATTTCACAGCAGCTTTAGGTAAACCATCATTTCAGATATGAGCCTGATAATGGTTTTTTCTCAGGTCCCCAGAGCCAGAGAACGTGAGTGAGAGAAATGCTCCCAGAAACTTTCATAAAGGAAGAATTGAGCCTTAATAACAGCATCCAGCAACAATATCTGGGGCTCAGGAACCCTTCCTGATCTCCTTCAGGAAAGGAGCTGCAAAAACCAGCTCACAAAAATGATTGTGGAGTGTTACACCTGCCCTGATAATGCTGTAGCTCACCAAAACCCCAGTCAAATTTTGTTTTCAGCAGCAGCAGAAGAAAATGTTTTTATGTGGTTTTTCTGCACTGGAGTAATTTCTTTGACACCTGACATGATGTAATTCGTGAGCCAGCCCTGCCCTCTGCGTAGCTGGGTGTCAACGGAAAGGTGAAACACAGTTCTCAGCTCCTTAAAAATCGATATTTAATTGTCAAGAAATCCCCGTCCCTCCAATCCAAAGCCAAACCCTCGTTTGAAGGGGTGCTAACGTGGCACTGGCTCCCCAAGCCAGGCAAGGACAGCAGCACCCTACAGGTGCCACCCCTGGTGTCACTCTTTCCATGAGCCTGGCACTCTCTGTCATGGAAACGTCCTCGTCCAGCCCTGATGATCAGACTTCTCTTCTCTCTCTTAATTAGTGCAGCTCGTTATGGGCAGAAAGCCTGGCCAGGGCCAGCTCCAGCCCAGCCCTCGCCCAGCCCCAGCTCTGCAGCGCTGCTGACAGAAGTAAAAAAAAAATTGTTTTTCTCGGTAAACTCGACAAATGAGTCAGGAAACACTGAGTGAGGAGGTACTGCCAGAGAGGTACATCATGTTCCCTCTCCTCAGTCACGTTTTGAGCCACAAGCCCTTGAATAATTCTGAAAATCAAACATTGGTGCTGCCTCGTAGGGAACAACAGGCTGAGCGTGGCTCAGGGAAATGCGGATTTATTCAGCTGAGCTCCAAGAGACATCAGAGCAAAGGCTCAGCTGCTCTCCAGGGTTCTTCCCAAGAAGAACCCACACTGCCCAGGGCTCTGAGCATCTTTAGGAAGGGCAGAGCAGCTCCTTGCCCAGCTCTGGGGGCTCAGGGACCTTTGGAGAGGCTGGGGCAGTGTCCCTCACCCCAGGACAATGCCCCTCATCCAAGAAAATGTCCATCATCCAAGAAAATGTCCCTCATCCAAGACAATGTCCCTCACCCCAAGACAGTGTCCCTCATCTAGGACAATGT
Source organism: Calcarius lapponicus (assembly GCA_039654755.1). Lineage (NCBI taxonomy): Eukaryota > Metazoa > Chordata > Aves > Passeriformes > Fringillidae > Calcarius > Calcarius lapponicus. The sequence goes on along the minus strand of JBBFKN010000012.1, from coordinate 15,496,801 downwards.
CCCTCATCCAAGAGTGTCCCTCACCCCAAAACAATGTCTCTTACCCCAAGACAGTGTCCCTCATCCCAAAACAATGTCCCTCACCACAAGACAGTGTCCCTCACCCCAAGACCATGTCCCTCATCCAAGACCATGTCCCTCATCCAAGACAGTGTCCCTCACCCCAAGACAATGTCCCTCACCCCAAGACAATGTCCCTCATCCAGGACAATGCCTGAATCCTCCTGATTTAGGGCATCACCCATGGTTGTCCCTCTGGGGCTCTTCCTGCCATCATCAGACACCAACAGCCCAGCCCAGGGTGTCCCCAGGTGCAGCAGGAAGGGGACAGTGCCACATTCCCCAAGGGAATTCACCCTGGAGCTTCTGAGCAGCAGCTTGGGCTGATCTGATTTCTCAAGCCATGATAAGGAATTTCTGTCTTATGGTCCCTCAGCACTATAAATAGGCTGGGTTTGTGTTATCAGTCAGAGTTTTGGTGATAAATCATGACAAAGTCGACATTCTCCAGAAGATCCCACCCAAGTAATACCAGAACTAGAAAAAAGAAACTCCTCAAAGCAGCACTTGTGCAATGAGCAGCTCAGGGCATCACCCCAATGCTGGGGGTGACCCAGGGCTCCCCCTGTCCTGGCTGGGTGTCCTTGGCCATGTCAGGGACATGTCCCAGCAATGCCACCACCTGTGCCACCTCCTGCCCAGCAAGATGTGACACTTGCCCAGTGACTCACTGATGGCGCTGCTGCTGAGACAGGATTTCACCCTGAAAACGGAAAGAAATTGCAAAAGCAATTAAAAAATAAAAGGAAATGTTCTTTTTTTTTTCCCCCCCTCCTCTTCTAAGATTCACCTTTGAGGAAGAGGAAAAGCGTGGTGGAGGATCTCGAGCATCAACAGCTGTTCTGCAGAAAATTCATTTAGTCACCAGGGTGGGGAGCGTGGAAGGTTAGATGATTGTTTCCCCTGCTCTGGCAAAATGTGAACTCATATTTTGGTTATCATAAATGGCATCTTCCCCACAGGGAAATGCATATTTAAGGTTCTTAAAGTTAAATAATTGCGATAAAAAAAAAAAGCTTTTTTTATTTTTTCAACTATCCAGCACTTGGGTTTCAGCTGCCACCTCTGTGTCCGTGTGAGTCCACCCAACGTGCCCCTGTGCCCAAAGCCAGGCTGTTCATGCTCTCTGTGCTGCCAAGGAGCAGCCCATGGGAGCCCAGCTCACCCCTGCCCAGTTCAGGGACCAACTCTGGGAGAATCAAATTACCCTTGGGAAATGCTCATCCCAAAACTGCAACAGCTCAGGGGTTGTCCAAAAAGGGAAGGGAATCATCCATCACATGCCAAGAGCGGTGCCACCAGCAGCACCAGCACCACTGAGACCAGCACTGGGCTCTGGGCCAGGCTCTGCTGGGGTTCCCAAACCCATCAGCAGCTCTCCTGTTCCCCAAAACCATTACCCATCGCTCCTATTCTCCAAACCCATCACCAGCTCTCCTATTCCCCAAACCCATCCCTCCTATTCCCCAAACCCATCACTCCTATTCCCCAAACCCATCACCAGCTCTCCTGTTCCCCAAACCCATTACCCATCGCTCCTATTCTCCAAACCCATCACCAGCTCTCCTATTCCCCAAACCCATCACTCCTATTCCCCAAAACCATTACCCATCGCTCCTATTCCCCAAACCCATCCCTCCTATTCCCCAAACCCATCACTCCTATTCCCCAAACCCATCAGCAGCTCTCCTAGTCCCCAAACCCATCACTCTCCTATTCCCCAAACCCATCACTCCTATTCCCCAAACTCATCACCAGCTCTCCTGTTCCCCAAAACCATCACTCCTACTCCCCAAACCCATCACCACTCTCCTGTTCCCCAAACCTATCACTCTCCTATTCCCCAAACCCATCACTCCTGTTCCCCAAACCCATCACCACTCTCCTGTTCCCCAAACCCATCAGCAGCTCTCCTGTTCCCCAAACCCATCACTCCTGTTCCCCAAACCCATCACCCATCACTCCTGTTCCCCAAACCCATCACTCTCCTATTCCCCAAACCCATCACTCCTGTTCCCCAAACCCATCACCCATCACTCCTGTTCCCCAAACCCATCACTCGTCTTCCTCCCATCCTTATTCCTGGAGATCTAAAAGCTGCTGTGACAGCAGAAGTCACACGGGGCACTTCACAGAAATGCAGGATCACCCAGGCTGGAGGAGGCTTTCCAGATCAGCTAATCCATCAATCAACCCCATAACCACCTCTAAAGCATATTCCCAAAAGTGTCTTTTGATGGAAAGCCAGGCTTGGCCTCCTGGAGCAGCCAATGGATGTGACAGTCCCACACAGCCCCTGGGTTTGCCCCGGGGGTGAAGTGTGCTGACAGTGCAGGGAATAAATGACACCAAATAAAGGAGAAACTGAGAGCTGGCTGCTATCAGCTCCGTTTTTGAACAATCCAGGGAGCAAATGAATCACTCCAATAGCCAGACAGGTTCAGCTTTCACCAAAACTGAAAGCTGCGTTTCAGTAAATTCGCTGTTGGCTCTGTACGCAAGCGGCTCGCGGCGCCGGGTTTCGGTTTTGGGTTAATATTGCCCCTCTCAATTTCACAACCCCGAGGAGCCAGGGCTGGTTTCGGGATGGATGCACGTGAGCCTGGGGAGTTCTGCTCCAGCTCTGACCCCAGGGCACACAGATGGGCAGTCAGGGACAAGCAGGGGAGGCTGGCACATCACAGCCACTGAGCTCTGCCAATTCCTGCCTGATTTGATAAAAGAAACAGAAAAATTGGGCACTGTTTGTTTGCCTCTAGGTGTAAATTCCTGGAAAATCATGTTCTGGTGCAAGGTTTTTTGGATTTTTCTGGGTTTGGTTTTCTTTTTTTCATTTATTTATTTTTCTGGATTTTTCCAGAAGCTTCTCCAATTCCCCTTGATAGCTCTGCCTGGTCCTGGCACACGTGGGGGAGCACCAGTCTGGCCTTCTGTCTCCCTGACCTCAGAGGACACTGAAAAAATGGAAAATCCAGAGCATTTCCTCCCTGCACAACCCCTTTTAGCCACCAATGTATATCGGGGCACTGTGAGGATTTTGGCTCTTCATTTGACTTTGTATTTTCAGCAGACGCTGCTGAGGGGCAGGGATGAAGTTCCCTCCTTTCCCGACAGCAGAGGAAGTCTGCTTCAGATCTTGTTTTTTCTTCTTTTTTTTTTTTTTTTGGTCTTCTTATTTTTAAACAGTGAGAGGGGTTTTCCACCATTCAACTTTATCTTCCACTTCCTAGTTACAGTCCTCAAAAGCCACAGGGAGAACAACAGCCAAACAGAGACATAAGGGCCTGATGCTGTTAAGGAAGTAAATCTTCCTCAGAAAGATAAATCCCAGGGAAACTGTTGAAGAAGCTCGAGGAGAGCAGTTCTGAGCAGGAGTGGAGCTGACACCAGAGCTCCTATGGGGAGCAGCAAGATTCCAATTGAACTCTGCTGCTTTTGTAACTCAACTTCTGCCCCCACAGCAGGGGGCTGGGAAAGAAATTATCTTTACATTCCTTTCCAACTCACAGCACTCTATGATTCCATGGTTTTCTTTGGGTCTCCATATTAAGATATCTGTCTATGATTCCATGGTTCTCTTTGGGTCTCCATATTAAGATATCTGTCTATGATTCCATGGTTCTCTTTGGGTCTCCATATTAAGATATTTGTCTATGATTCCGTGGTTCTCTTTGGGTCTCCATATTAAGATATCTGTCAGGAGAAGGAGGCTGGATCACCTGCTCCCTCTGTAAAAAAAAAAAAAAAAAAAAAAAAAAGAGAGAAGAGAAGGGGGATTTAAACACTTTTAAAACCCCCAAAAACTCATCTGGTGGATCATTTTTTAATCAAAAAAACCACAGCAAAGCTTTTGGAGCAGAAAGACACAGTGGGAGCACGTGGAAAATCCCCTGGCAGCTCTGGGGATGCTGCAGCATCCCTCGAGCTCTGAGGATGAGCCGCCATCTCCACCGCAGCCAAGGCTGATCCTCACTTTGTGGGGCAACAAAGAAAACCCAGGATTTCCAAACCCTCTCCGTGATCACCACACAAAAACCACCCCAAAACCCCAGGATGGGGGCTGGCAGGGCAGTGTTGGCTGCAGGGCCTGGTGCTGCTGTGGAAAGCGAGTGAAGCTGGCTCTGAAATTCACCCTGGAGCTTCCGAGCAGCAGCTTGGGCTGATCTGATTTCTCAAGCCATGATAAGGAGTTTCTGTCTTATGATCCCTCAGCACTATAAATAGGCTGGGTTTGTGTTATCGGTCAGAGTTTTGGTGATAAATCATGACAAAGTTGATATTCTCCAGAAGATCCCACCCAAGTAATACCAGAACTAGAAAAAAGAAGCTCCTCAAAGCAGCACTTGTGCAATGAGCTGCTCAGGGAGTTGCTCAAAATTGCTTCTGTAGAAGGCTCAAAAACCAAAAAAAAAAAAGGCAGTGCAAGTGATATTTGAGCCAATGGATTATATAATCTGGGTTTTTTTTTGCATACTTTTTACACTTTTTAGATATCAGCAAAGAAACTCACCTGAGGAAACCTCACTTGGAGCACACAGTCCCCTCTCCTGAGACTCCAGTGCCAAGATCCTGTTGGTTTCTCTAAGGACAGTGCTGTGAGCATCACAAAATTCCTGTCAGCAGCTGATTTCAGGGGAAATCAAAGAGATAAAAATAGAGCAACACCTCTGTTTGCTTTGTGGAGTGGGAAAAGCCCCGAGAGGATGGTGGCAGCATCACTGACCTGACCCAGGAGTCCTCACACACCTCAGAGAAGGGCTTAAAATGGCAAAACCCATGGGAAATAGGGAATAAAGCACAGCTCGCTCTTCTAGGTTGGCAGAGGGCACCCTGGAATTCCATGGGGGATGTTAAATTTGGATGTTATTCAATCTCTGCCTTAGGCTGCAACAGAATTGCAAATATTGGGAGGTTTATGTGTGCCATTAAAAAGTGCAAATATTTCTCAGTTAAGTTTATCACCAAAACTGAATCTGCAGAGGGGAGAAAGTCTCCATCACTTGATTCTTTCATGTGACAATTCCAAAAAGTTCCAGCTTAATTTAGATCACATGGAAGTTCTAAGAACTTCTTATGTAACATTAGCAGTCTCTGTGTCACATTAGCAGTCACATCAAAGTCCAATGACTCCAATTCATGATTAATAACCCATTTCTGGACAAGATAAACCAGTGACATTGGTTAAATTTTCCAAAGAGCAATTTGGGCTTTACCTGTTGAGGTCGACGTGAGTCACGCCACGGAGTTCTGACCAGGTTTCCCACATTTGAAAATCCGACGTCACGCTCGCCAGCAGGAAAAAAACCTTGAAGAAAACACAAAGCTGGGCACTTGGTGCTTCACCAGGAACTGTTAGTCATCAGCACTGGGCTGCCTGAGAGAACAGTGCCATGGCTTCAAACACGGGGGGTGAAGGAAAGGCACCAAGGTCCTTACTTCCCCCACGAGCGTCACTGGCAGGAGATCATCCAGGATCTGGGAGGGGATGAGAAATGGGGAATTTTCTAAAATGGAGAGAAACAACAACACCACTGTGACAGCCTGGAAATGGAGGGGATACTCCAAGTTATGCCTAGACTAGATCGTGCAAGAAAATCACAGAATCACAAACCACTGAGGCTGGGAAAAGACTCTGAGATCATTGGATCCACCTGTGACTGGACCCCCACCCTTGTCACCAGACCAGAGCACTGAATGCAACATCCAGGCATTCTCTTGGACATCCTCCAGAGATGGTTGAAACCCCTCCAGGGATGGCAAAAACCCTCCCAGGATGGTGAAAACCCCCAGGGATGGTGAAACCCCTTTAGGGATGTTGAAAACCCTCCAGGGATGGTGTGAAACCCCTTTAGGATGGTGAAACCCTCCAGGGATGGCAAAACCCCTCCAGGGATGGCAAAACCCCTCTAGGGATGGTGAAAAACCCTCCAGGGATGGTGAAACCATTCCAGGGATTGTTTGAAAACCCTTCCAAGGATGGTGAAACCCTTCCAGGGACAGTGAAAGCCCTCCAGGGATGGGGCTACACAACATGCCTCTCTCCAAAAGCAATGCAGAGACCAAGAAGGCAAAAAAAAAGAGTAAAAAATTGTCACATCCAACAGTGCCAAGATGAGGAAAAGGCCTTTAATTATCAGGGTGATGAGCTACTCTGCGCCAGTGGTGGACCCTGAGGCCATCCAAGCCCAAACCCTGCCCAGACCATGTCCAGGAGCAACTTTTCCTCTTGGCACATTGTGGAGAGCACATTTGCCAGGGGCCTCTGTTTTCAGTGCAGAAGCAGCCCTTGCTGCCCTGCTGTTTTCTGGTGAACTCACTGCTGTCAGAAGCTTGTGGGATCTTTAGCTGCTCAGAGTGACCCCGAGAAAAGTTGGAAAGTCTCTTTTCCCAGCCCGGGCGCTTGAAGAAGGAGTCAGGGCTCTTCATTTCTTGGTCTCAAGGTTGTTTATTTTTTCTTATCTATAAAAAATTTTCTCCTGCCCCGCCAAGGTCCGTCCAGCAGGACAGTCCAGGCCCACAGCCTGCCCCTGGGGCGGTGTTATGTTTTTATTCTAAAAACTGCATATACAATGTTTGCAATTGCTTTCCAATACCTATCCCCTATGTTAGACAGTGAGCTTCTACTCTGAACCAATCCAAAAGTGCCAACATCACAGCAGAAGATGGAGGCCAAGAAGAAGGAGAAGAAGGACAAGACATGCCCAGATTCCTCCGTCTTGCCTCCTAAACCCCCATACCAAAAACCCCAAAATCTACTTTTCTACCCTTGTGATAACTGCACTAATATTCTACCTAAACTGTTGTGGCTTGCTGATCTTCATCTAAGGTTGGTAATTTGCTCTACAGGTCATAATCAAACCCAGAGGTGTTCTGGGCTCTGTGCCAGGGTCTCTGAGCCCCCTGGCAGGGGTCCTGGCTGTCCTGGACAGCCAGAGGGATGTCCTGGGTTCCCACATGTGGGATGTGGGGTAAAAGCACAAGAATGGCTTTTGAGGAACGCGCGTTCTCCTTCCTGACGCGATCTTCTTGGCAAAGCCGAGAGCCGTTTCCTAAAGGTTCAGCGCTACACCCACGGCCCCCGGACACTCTTTAGGAAAAAAGGTGTTTTCTTCATTCATGAAGCTCTCTGTAGTAGTGCAGCCACCGCCTTTCCACAGCGCTCAGCAGGGCTGAGTCACAGCGAAACTGCACCGTCAAGATCCCTGACGAGGCAGAGGAAACGCAGGTAAACACAGCAGAGAATCGCCCCGCGCACGCCAGAGTTTCCTCTGCGGAACGGGCACGGCTGCCTGACGCTGCTGCCAGCCCCAAAACACAGCCCAGGCTTCCACCACGAGCTGGAGGGGAATTGCACAAGAGCCAGAGCACGCTGAGGATGTCACATGTGACTTCATGGAGAGGCAGGGTGGCTCGAAACAAGAGGAGGTTGGAAATGAGCGCTCAGCTGCTGGGCAGGGTGGGAGGAGATCCCAAAGCTGTGGGGCTGCTCCATCTCCTTTTGCTGACTAGGTTGGATGCTAGGAAAAGGTTTTTTATTGAAACAGTTATAAAGTTCTGGAATGGCTGCCCAGGGAGATGGTGGAATCACCATCCCTGGATGTGTTTAGAAAAAGCCTGGGTGCCTTGGTTTAGTTGAGGTGTTGGGGTTGAGCTGGACTTGATGACCTTGAAGGTCTCTTCCAACCTCGTCATTCTTCTCTCTTCTCTTCTCTTCTCTCTTCTCTTCTCTTCTCTTCTCTTCTCTTCTCTTCTCTTCTCTTCTCTTCTCTTCTCTTCTCTTCTCTTCTCTTCTCTTCTCTTCTCTTCTCTTCTCTTCTCTTCTCTTCTCTTCTCTTCTCTTCTCTTCTCTTCCCTGTAGCCCATAAAAAACCCCAGCTCCTAAACCCACAGGTGAGGCTGAGCAGCCCTTCCACTGCAGGGGAGAGCCTGGGGCTGCATCCTTCCCCAAAGGGAGTGGGATTGGCTCCAGGATCTGAGGATCCAGGAGTACACAAACCAACCTCACACATCAGCTTCCACGCCCTGGTGAAGCCTCAGCAGCCCTCCAGGTCTTGGCACTGAAGATTTATTGAGCCCTGGCAGGTTCAAATTAATGCAAAAGGAGCAAAAACACGTGTGGGATCCCAGGGGAAGGTGGCATCCTGCATGTGGGAATTGAGTTTAAGACTAATTTTGTCCGAGCTTTCAGCCCTTCTGCTTTCAGGTGGATTCTGCTGACAGTCAAGAGGAAAAACCCCACAGCTGATTTAGAGCAGGGAAACAAAAATGGGTCACCAAAAACATGACCCAGGCCATGATTCATCTGCACTGATGTCCCTGCAATGATTCCCCAGCAGCAGCTTCCCCGTCACCTCTGGAAGAGGCAACACCAACAGAAAACAGGAAAACAAATCACAAAATCCCAACTTTCCCTGCCTCAGACTCTCCACTTGCTGATGTTTCATTCCCTTTGCTCTTACACGTGTGCATGCCAACCATTCTTCTCTCCTGCTCCTAAAAATAAAGTGGAAAAACTCTCAGTATGCAGGAAGAAACAATGCTTTGCATTTTTCCAGCATTTTTCCAGCAATAAATTCCCTCTCAGAGGTTCACAAATTCAACTTCAAAGAAGATCAGTGTGATGAAGGAGATGAGAATTTAAGGGATTTGTTCCCTAATGGAGGAAGGCTTCCCTGCTGGGAAGAATGAACTCTTTTAAAATAACATGAGGCATTTCAAAGAAAACCCCCTGATTTCAGAAAAGCCAGATTTATCTCCGCTCTCACTTTCTTGGATGCCAAATTCCTGAATAAATAAGTGAAATCTTTATCCCAAGGAAGCGGGGGGTGTGGGCTAAAATAGATACAGAAAGAGAGGAGAAAAGAAAGGGAAACGGAAAATGGGGAGACGTCACAGGAATTCTCTGTGCCTGCAAAGGGACAATTTTATCACAGCTGGGACAATAAGTCCCAGCTAAGACAGTACATGCTGCTGCTTGGATGGGGCTGCTGTCCATTTCTAGGAAATAAAATAAGATTTCAAAGCCTGGAAAATGAATTTTTATGACCTGCTCACACACTTTAGCACCAGGCATCAAAGTAGTGGCACAAATCCTGATCCTGTCCTGGAGGATCCACAAGGACCAGAGCAGGGCTGGGATCCTCCCTGGGATCCACTGATCCCTTTGGCATCCAGCTGATATTTGGGAGCACAAACTGAGCTTGCTGAGCAGTGAAAATTCACATTGGCTTCAGCTGACATGTGCATTAACTGGGGAAAAAAAAACAAATGAATTAAAAATGAAGATTTCAGGTGATGATGTGTGTTTGCACATTAGAATACCAAAGGAAGAGACAGAGAATTTGTACAGTTCATGAAAAGCAATTCTGCTGAGTGATGCTCTCTGCAGGTTTGACACTGAGATTTAAAAGTAGCAACACTTTTCCCCCCGCCTAACAATACAACATTGATCTAAAAATAAAATATGGAACTGTGAGAATAAATGAACATCAAACAGCACCTTGGCTTCTTTGTGTGGCTCTGCAGCTTTCCTCCACAGCCACAGCTAAATTTACAAGAAACAAGCAATGTAAAAAAAAAATGCAGAGTCTAAGCACAAAAAAATTGATGGGGTGTGAGGAGAGGACAGGAAACCCAAGTTGACGGGAAACCCAAGTGACATTTGGGCTTAATACTGACTTAAAACCCCAATATTGCTCGTCAGGAAATGGGGAGAGGAAATGGAGTGATGTATAAATTAGGGGCTCCATCAAGGTGAAAGCTGCAGATCTGCTTTGTACCCTCCCAGGGGGGATCCAGCTGAGAGCTGCAGCAGAGGGGAAATCTGCAGAACAGGATGAGGACCTGCTCCAGGGGCACAGCTGTGCCCATCCTGCTGCTCCTGCTGCTGCTGCTGGGCACCACCTGCGCCCAGCCCTCCTGCCTGCGCTTCCCCGAGCTCCTGCCCGCCAAGCTCAAAGAGCTCAGGCTCAAGTTTGAGGAAATTAAGGATTATTTTGTGAGTATTGTTATTTTATCTTCTGTCTTTTTACCTTTCTTGCAAAGTTCTGGGATCTGGAGGAGGCTGCAGAAATGATTTGGTTGCGTTGCACTAAGAGCTGCTCGGTTTCGTTGCTCACTGAGAGAAAGTCTGCCAAAGAGCTCAGGCTCAAGTTTGAGGAAATTAAGGATTATTTTTGTAAGTAATGTTATTTTATCTTCTCGTTTTTTACCTTTCGTGCAAAGTTCTGGGATCTGGAGGAGGGGGAAGTTTCCTCCCTGCAGAAATGATTTGGTTAAGAGCAGCTCAGTTTCGTTGCTCACTGAGAGAAAGTCTGCCAAAGAGCTCAGGCTCAAGTTTGAGGAAATTAAGGATTATTTTGTAAGTAATGTTATTTTATCTTCTCGTTTTTTACCTTTCGTGCAAAGTTCTGGGATCTGGAGGAGGGGGAAGTTTCCTCCCTGCAGAAATGATTTGGTTGCATTAAGAGCAGCTCAGTTTCGTTGCTCACTGAGAGCAAGTTTGTCAAAGAGTCATGGCTCAAAGAGCTCAGGCTCAAATTTGAGGAAATTGGGGATTATTTTGTAAGTATTTTTATTTTGTCTTCTGGTTTCTTACCTTTCATGCAAAGTTCTGGGATCTGGAGGAGGGGGAAGTTTCCTCCCTGCAGAAATGATTTGGTTGCGTGAAGAGCAGCTCAGTTTCGTTGCTCACTGAGAGAAAAACTGTCAAAGAGTCATGGCTCAAGGAGCTGGGGTTCAAATTTGAGGAAATTAGGGATTATTTTGTAAGTATCATTATTTTATCTTCTGGTTTCTTTACCTTTCTGGATCTGGAGGAGGGGGAAGTTTCCTCTCAGCAGAAATGATTTGGTTGCGTTAAGAGTAGCTCAGTTTCGTTGCTCACTGAGAGAAAATCTGCCAAAGAGCCATGGCTCAAAGAGCTGGGGTTCAAATTTGAGGAAATTAAGGATTATTTTGTAAGTATTGTATTTTATCTTCTGGTTTTTTACCTTTCTTGCAAAGTTGTGGGATCTGGAGGAGGGGGAAGAGTTTCCTCCCTGCAGAAATGATTTGGTTGCGTTGTGTTGTGTTCGGAGCAGCTCAGTTTCGTTGCTCACTGAGAGAAAATCTGTCTTGCTCTTCCTATTTTTTTCATTAACAATGAACTCAAGGTTTCACAATGAACCTCTGCAAACCTTTCTAGCCAAGCTTCCCCCAAAATACTGCAAACCAAGTTAATCACTAAATTATTAGGAAGGAAATAATTTTTTCTTCAGGGCAACCAGGTCCTGCTGAAGTCAGTGTCAGGTAAATGGGGAAATCTTTTGCTGCAGATTTTTTTTTTCTTTGAAAGGACCACAAAACCTGCACAGGGTGTTTTATGAGGGGAGGAGAACAACACCTGCACTGGTGCCTGTGCAAGTTCCCTGCCCTGCATCTCAGGGCTGCTGAGCAAACAGCACCCGATGCCCTCAGAGCATCTGCCATGGCTGATGGAGGTGCTTGGTCACAGCCCTGTTGCTGTTTTAGTCCATGTCAATGTGTTTTAGCAATAAAACAAGATAATCCTCCAGATCAAATCTCAAGCTCATATCATGAGCTTGTGTTTGTTATCAAACGAACACAGACAAGATTTTAGATGCTCAGCTGGTTGTGAATCTCCCAGATAATGCTGGGAAGGAATATTCTGAACCTCACTGGACAGCTTTGAAGGCTTCAATTCTTTGAGTGGTGCCAGCCCACCCCACTGCAGCTGGTGCCACAGAGGCACCACGAGAACAAACTCCCATTTCCCCATCAACAGGAGGTTACAGGGGCAACCACACCAGGGGGACTGAGCCCTCCTGCCCTGGCAGAGAGGCTGGGGGGGCTGCCAGGGGCTGCCAGGGCTCTGCCACCTCTCTGGAGAGCTTTGCTGTCTGCAGCAGCACCCTCACACAGCACCCTGTGCAGCTCAGGAGTTTCACATGGACAAACCCAATGGCACCAAAGGCTGGGATTTCATGTTCTGCCTGGCCTGACCCAGCACCAATTCAGTGGCACCAAAGGCTGGGATTTCATTTTCCTGTTGGCCTGACCCAGCACCAATTCAGTGGCACCAAAGGCTGTGATTTCGTTTTCTGCCTGGCCTGACCCAACACCAATTCAGTGGCACCAAAGGCTGTGATTTCATTTTCTGCCTGGCCTGACCCAACACCAATTCAGTGGCACCAAAGGCTGTGATTTCATGTTCTGCCTGGCCTGACCCAACAGTCCTTGTGCTGCCAGCTGTGGAGCAGCGTGGCCCCTCTGCCTGGTGCCACCGTGCTCTGCCACACCTGCACTGGGTGCCCTTTGTCTCTGCTGCAGGGAGACCCTAAATGCAAACAGGGACAGGATCATTTGTTAGGAAATGCAAAGAGTCAAAAGCTCATTTTTCAATTCATTTTTCAATTCCATCCTCCTGCAGCAATCAAAAGATGACGACCTCAGCATCCAACTGCTCAGCTCCGACCTGCTGGAGGAAATCAAGGTAAAAATCTCAATCCCTGGCTGGTTCCTCCTCCTTCCCCCTCCTTGGGCAGGTGCTTCACAAGAAGGGAAGCTGGAAACTGGGCCATGTGCTGCTGTCACCCTGCAGGGACACGTGTGGCTGTGGTGGGGCTGGCACGAGGCTGCCCCATGGCCAGGGTGGCTCCCACACCCTACTCTGCTTTGGACAAGCTCCGGCCCAGCTCTGGTTTGTTCAAACCCACCTGTGATGGTGTTTGCAGGGCTCTTAGGATGAGGGAAGAGACAAGAATCTGACTCCATGTTTCAGAAGGCTTGATTTATTATTTTATTGTTTTATATAAATTATATTAAAACTATATAGAATAGAATAGAATATATATTATAATAACATTTCTATTATATTGTTGTTTAATATTAATATTTCTATTTTATTTATATTATATCATTGATTATTTATATTAATATAATATCATATATCACATCACATCACATTACATTACATTATAATATATATTATGATAAATATTATATTAAAACTTTACTAAAAGAATGGAAGAAGGGATTTCATCAGAAGGCTAGCTAAGAATAGAAAAATAATGATAACAAAGGCTTGTGACTTACTGAGACAATCTGGACAGCTGGGCTGTGATTGGCCATTAATTAGAAACAACCACATGAGACCAATCACAGATGCACCTGTTGCATCCCACAGCAGCAGATAACCATTGGTTACATTTTGTTCCTGAGGCCTCTCAGCTTCTCAGGAGAAAAAATCCTAAGGAAAGGATTGTTCAGAAAATATCACGGCTACACCCAGCCCTGGTGCTGGTGGCCGTCCGCCATCAGGTGTCCCCCTCCTGTCCCCCAGGGGAGCCTGGGCTGCCAGTCGGTGTCGGAGATGATGGAATTCTACCTGGAGGAGGTTCTGCCCAGAGCCATGAGGAGCAGCAGGCAGCACCAGCACAGCATGGGCGACCTGGGCAACCTCCTGCTGAACCTCAGGGCCATGATGAGACGCTGTGTGAGTGGGGCGCGGCAGCTCGGGGACACGGCCTGGGAGTGGGGCAGCATGGGGGGTGGGATGGGGTCCAGGGGTCCAGGATGGGGTCTGTGGGACCCAGAGGGGGGTTTGTGGGGTTCAGGATGGGGTTTGTGGGGTCCAGGATGGGGTTTGTGGGATCCAGCGCGCCAGGATGGAGTTTGTGGGATTCAGGGGTCCATCCAGGCTTGGTTTGTGGGATCCAGGATGGGATTTGTGGGATCCAGGGCTCCAGGATGGGGTTGGTGGGATCCAGGATGGGATTTGTGGGATCCAGGGCTCCAGGATGGGGTTGGTGAGATCCAGGATGGGATTTGTGGGATCCAGGGCTCCAGGATGGGGTTGGTGGGATCCAGGATGGGGTTTGTGGGATCCAAGGCTCCATCCAGGCTCAGTTTGTGGGATCCAGGGCTCCAGGATGGGGTTTGTGGGATCCAAGGCTCCATCCAGGCTCGGTTTGTGGGATCCAGGGCTCCAGGATGGGGTTTGTGGGATCCAGGATGGGGTTTGTGGGATCCAGGGCTCCATCCAGGCTTGGTTTGTGGGATCCAGGACTCCAGGATGGGGTTTGTGGGATCCAGAATGGGGTTTGTGGGAGCCAGGGCTCCATCCTGGCTCGGTGTGTGGGATCCAGGGCTCCAGGATGGGTTCTGTGGGATCCAGGATGGGGTTTGTGGGATCCAGGGCTCCATCCAGGCTCGGTGTGTGGGATCCAGGGCTCCAGGATGGGGTTTGTGCCCACAGCAGTTCAGGATGATGGTGCAGGAGCGCTTGGTGCATCCAGCCCTGCTCCAGCCTGGCTGGAGACACAAAGGGAGGGCAGGAGGAGATCTGTCCCTTACCTGGCTGCTGGAGCTGCTGAGATCACACCTGGCATGGCCATGAGCCCACCCCTGGGGTCAGATGGGACAAACCCAGCATCTCTGCTGTCCCCAGAGAGCAGGGACACAGGGCTGGGGACAGGCTGAGAGCCCAGGCTGGGGTCACTCAGGCTCCTTCGGCAGGGCACGGTGCAAACCAGCTGGAATTTGCACCCAGGGGACAGGGAAGGTGGGGGAGCAGCAGTGCCAAGGGACAGGAGGAGGGGACAGCCAGCTGGGGAGGGAGCCTGGGGCTGAGGCTGTGCTCTGGTGTCCCTTTGCAGCACAAATTCTTCACCTGTGAGGAGAGGAGCAGGAGCATGGAGCACGTCAAGGAGGCCTACAGCAGGGTAAGGGACAGGGCAGGGGGCTCAGGGGGGAACAGAACCCAAAAATGCCTCGAATCACACAAATTCCACAAATTCCTGCAGCAGAGAGCGAGAATCTGGTGGGAGTTCTGGAGCAGGGATGGGAATTCTGGAGCAGGGTTGGGAATTCTGGAGCAAGGGTGGGAATTCTGGAGCAGGGTTGGGAATTCTGGAGCAGGGATGGGAATTCTGGAGCAAGGGTGGGAATTCTGGGGGTGTCCATGGAAGGAGAATTTCTGCAGGCATTGTACATCACATATCTGTGACAGCCCTGGCTTTCCCCTGCAGATGAAGAGGAATGGAATCTACAAGGCCATGGGAGAGTTTGACATCTTCATCAACTACATTGAAAGATATTTAACAATGAAGAGAAGGAATTGAGAGCACCCCTGGGTGTGCATCTTCCACACCAAATCCTGTTACTTCTTTAAAAATCACTTTAGATTTTTAAAGAACTTAAATT
Organism: Calcarius lapponicus; assembly: GCA_039654755.1. Classification (NCBI taxonomy): domain Eukaryota; kingdom Metazoa; phylum Chordata; class Aves; order Passeriformes; family Fringillidae; genus Calcarius; species Calcarius lapponicus. The sequence goes on along the minus strand of JBBFKN010000012.1, from coordinate 15,481,537 downwards.
AAGTTCTTTAATTTAGAACTTAATTTAAGAACTTAAGTTATCTCAAGGTTCAGGTTAAGAGTTACAATAACTTCCAGCTTAATATTGTACTTAAGAGCTATTTTTTGTAATAGTTGAATTTATTATTTATTACTTCTAATACCTCAGTGTTGATGTTTACAGTATGTTTTGAAGAAAGGAGTGATGAGCTTGTAAATTACTATTTATTGTTTAATATTTTAATATTGTTTATTGTAGTGCTATTTTATTCATAGCTTCAAAATGTCCACAGCAGCATTTTTCTGGAGGGCAGACAATGAGCTGAGCTTATCCCAAGTGAATTAGGAGCAAGGCCAACTCTGAGTACAACAAAATTTAATTTTAGGCAAATGACCCTTTCCTCATGTCCTATATCTCTATTTATTTATGCAATCAGGTGGTTTTATGTTCAGGAGGAGAAAAATCCGCAGCAACAGCTTGGCTGACTCCACTTTAGGCTTCAGCCTGTAAATTAGTCCAGACTAAATTAAAAAATTAATAATAGGAATAAAATGTTTGGTTCTAATAGAACTTGACTTAAATATTGCTCAGTGTCTGCCTTCCAGAGCTGCTGGGTCGGCCACCCTGCACTTTCCAAAGTTAACCTTCCTGTTTTCCAGTCTCTGATTGGGTTTTCCTCACCGTTTCACTGCTGGTCATTTTCTTGTACAAGTTAGAGGATATTTAATTAACCACCATTTTAAGGTGGCTCGGGTAATTTGCATTCAAATCCGTGGGGCTGCTCCCAGCACTGCTGGGATTGGATTTTAAATCCCCACCAGCAGTGGGAGCAGGTTCAGTGCCCCCAAAAGTGGCTGATTTTAGGGCTCAGCTTCCTCCTGACCTCGGTGGACCTTGAGCCAGAGGAAAATGCCACAACCCCAAGAGAGGCTTTTACTTCTAATATTTAGAAGTTTAAAAGCCCCCAGCTGATGAAACACTGCCAGTTTGGTGTTTGCTGTGCAAGTTCCCAGCTGAGGAGAGGTTATTTATACAGGATTTATTCTTTGTGGACATTTCTGGTGGCAGCAGGGGATTCCTGCAGGAATTGGATGTTCCAGAGCAGGGCAGGAATGCTGCTCCATGGGTCACTCCTCCTGCTGAAAGCTCAGCCTCAAGGGCAGCCAAAGACTGTAAAACTTAAATTAAGCTTCTTACAAAGCACATTAAGCTCCCGTTGAGCCAATTCTGAGCTTGACTTTCCCTCCAAACACCTTCGATGTCATGGGAGAAGCAAGGACAGCCCTGGAGCCAAGGACAACATCAGCACGGTTTCTGTCACTGGGTGAACTTCCACCTATTTATCTGAAATTATAGGACAAGAAATCCTTTATTTTTGCTAATAAAGACTCTCTATTGAAGGCAGCCTCTGTCTTGTTCTTGTGGGCTCTCGGCAGGGCTGTAAATCAGCTCCAGCCCTGGATGCTGTGCCTGGTGTCACAGAGCCCAGAGGGCACAGAGCCAGCTGGGAAGGACCCCCAGGACACCTTTGGTTGTGTTAACGACCAGGGAAGTGAGAAAACCTGAGATCTGTCACATTTAAAAGCAAATTTCTCACCAGATTCCTGGCATTGATCCCTTAGAGCAGGGAAACACCAGGGGAGGAGCAATCCATCGAATCGTGCAATTCTCCAGCAGCATATTCCCAGTGCTGGAGCTCTGTCCATGGGATGCACTGCTTAAGAAAAACAGGGAAAAAACCAAATGGCAGCTTGGAGAGCTGGGAGATCCAGGGCACCATCACAGGTGACCTAATTCCAGCTGGAATCCTGGCTCCAGCATCACCCAGTGTCCCTCCAGGCTGCAGCCTGACCTGTGCTGGGTGTGGGCAGCAGCCCTGCAGATCCCTCAGCTCCCAGCACCAGCTAAGCCCAAAATATCAGTGTGTTGAAGATTGCAATGCAAGGTGTTTTCAATTACCATCTGTATGGCAGATTACCTTTGTCAGTGGGCAGTTTGCTTTATCTCTCTCTGAGTGACCACAATCACTCCTCCCTCGGGAGGGGACATTGCTGATAACAGCCACTGAATGTCCCTGCGTGGCTGATAAGAGCTACAGCATCCCACTGGGAGATGTGAGCCCAGAGGGAGGAGCCAAGCATTCCTACCCGGATAGAATCTGGAGATTCTGGAACACCAGCACGGCTTCTGCACTGGATTCCCCAGAGGAACAGCAGCTGCCTCTGCCACTGGATCTTCAGAGGAAGATGCACCTTTCTCCAGGATCCCTGCTCCAGCAGAGCCACCCCTGACACTGCGGGAGGGCTGAGCCACAATTCCAATGGGGCTGTGCCAGCACCCTGAGCCACAGGGTGTCAGGCTGGGTTCTGACTCTGCCAGTGTTGTTCTAGTGTACTGCATTGTTTGTTTTATCTTTTTATTTTTCCCCCTTTCCCTATTAAAGAACTGTTATTTCCTGCTCCCATATTTTTGCCTGAGAGCCCCTTAATTTAAAATTTACAGCAATTCAGAGGGGTGGGGAGGGTTCACATTTTCCATTTTCGGGGAGGCTCCTGCCTTCCTTAGCAGACTCCTGTCTTTCCAAACCAAGACACAGTGTCTGGGGGGGAAAAAACACCATAAACCCCAGCCTTTTGCTCCTGCTGGCTCCCCAAAAGCTGCTCTGAGCCCCAGCAGCGCTGAGGCAGTTCCTGCCAATCTCAGAGGCAGTCTGGCTGTTACAGTAAGAGCACAAAGCCGTGGTAGAGATCAAAGGTGGTGGTTTCTGGTTTTGTTATCCCACAGAAGTTGGGTTTCCTTGCTGGGTATCCTCCCCCTGAGAGCGCTGCCAGCTCAGCAGCCCCAGTCCTGAGAGCCTAAATCACCTCCCAGGCACCCTGCCCCAGGGCTGAGCTTCCCCCCAGCCCAAATTCTGCATCCCCACTGCTGCCCTGGGGGGAGCTGCTCCTTCTGCTTTTGCTTTTTCTCTCCTTAGAAACTTTCCTCAAAGCCCTGAGCACCCGGTGCTGTACTTGCTGCCAGGGAAGCCATGAACTTTCTTCACCATCTGCTGTTGGCCAATGTGAGGAGGGCCAATCCCAGCTGAACACCAGGGTGGAGGTGTGTCCTGACCACAGCAGGACAGACAGACAGACAGACAGACACCTCCTGAACACAGCAGGACAGACAGACAGTCATGTGCTGGGACTAAGGAACCAAACCTCACTGGCCTCTTTCTTGGGACAGGAAATAAATTTATCTCTTGTCACGAGGAAGATGAGCACCTCCTCCCTGAGCCTTCAGCCTCCCAGGGTGCCACAAGCCTTGAGGTGATGCGAGGGACCTTAAGCACAAAAAGGGGTAGAATGAAAACAAACTCTGCTGTAACTCCCATTTGAATCGCAGAAGCTTTCAGAACTTTCCTCATTTCGTGGTGGCTGTAGTTTTAACAGTTGTTATTTAGCTCGAGCCTCTCTGTGCCCTAGATTTTGGCAGCACGTGACTGAAATTGGGGCTTTTGCCGTGAAAGAGGCCAGGGGGAGCAAGAAAACCAGGGCTGAGAACCCCAGCTGGGCACGTAGGTCATGGAGGGCACAGCCCTGGCTTTGCAGAGCTGCCAATTCCTTCCCTCAGGCGGTGAGAGGCTGAGTAATTATCAGAGCTGGGTGCTAAAAACGGGACCACACTCCTGGTACTAAAGTGATTTCAGCATTTATTATAATAAAAAGGCTCAAAACAATGGGTACTAAAGTGATTCCTGCATTTATTATAATAAAAAGGCCCAAAACAATGGGTACTAAAGTGATTTCAGCATTTATTCTTGTCACAGACACATTTTATGGAAAATCCTTTCCTTAGGATTCTCCTGAGAAGCTGAGAGGCCTCAGGAACAAAATGTGAACAATGGTTATCTGCTGCTGTGGGATGCAACAGGTGCATCTGGGATTGGTCTCATGTGGTTTTTTTTAATTAATGGCCAATCACAGTGCAGCTGTCTCGGACTGTCTGGTCAGTCACAAAATTTTATTATCATTCCATTTCTTTCCTTGCAAACCTTCTGACGAAATCCTTTCTTCTATTCTTTTAGTATAGTTTTAATATAATATATAACATAAAATAATAAATCAAGCCTTCTGAAACATGGAGTCAAATCCTCATCTCTTCCATCAACCTGAGACCCCTGTGAACACAGTCACAAGGAAAGGGGTTCAATCCTGCCCCACCAACCTGGCAGAAGCTTTGCCCCTCCCCTGCTGCTGCCAGAGCCTGTTCGGAGCAGGAAAAGAACAGATGAATGGTGGTTATGGGGCAAGCAAAGCCACACAATCCTCCAGGCGCCTCGCAGGAAGAGCAGGGGCTGTGCGGGACCGGTGGGAGTGGTGGAGACCTTCCCTGAAGGTTCTCAGCAAGGTGCAGGGTCCCAGCAGGTTCTCAGCAGGTTCTCAGAAGGTTCTCTGAAGGTTCTCACCAGGTTCTCAGCAGGTTCTCAGCAGGTTCTCAGAAGGTTCTCTGAAGGTTCTCAGCAGGTTCTCAGCAGGTTCTCACCAGGTTCTCAGAAGGTTCTCTGAAGGTTCTCACCAGGTTCTCACCAGGTTCTCATCAGGTTCCCAGCAGGTTCTCACCAGGTTCTCTGAAGGTTCTCACCAGGTTCTCACGAGGTTCTCACCAGGTTCTCAGAAGGTTCCCTGCAGGTTCTCAGCAAGGTGCCAGTTTCCCAGCAAGGTACCAGGTTCTCACCAGGTTCTCAGCAAGGTGCCAGGTTCTCACCAGGTTCTCACCAGGTTCTCAGCAAGGTGCCAGGTTTTCACCAGGTTCCCTGCAGGTTCTCACCAGTTTCCCAGCAAGGTACCAGGTTCTCACCAGGTTCTCACCGGGTTCTCAGCAAGGTGCCAGGTTCTCACCAGGTTCTCAGCAAGGTGCCAGGTTCTCACCAGGTTCTCACCAGGTTCTCAGCAAGGTGCCAGTTTCCCAGCAAGGTACCAGGTTCTCACCAGGTTCCCTGCAGGTTCTCAGCAGGTTCTCAGCAAGGTACCAGGTTCTCACCAGGTTCTCACCAGGTTCTCAGCAAGATGCCAAGTTCTCACGATGTTCTCAGCAGGTTCCCAGCAAGATGCCAGGTTCCCAGCAGGTTCTCATCAGGTTCCCAGCAGGCTCTCTGCAGGTTCTCACCAGGTTCCCAGCAAGGTACCAGGCTCTCCACAGGTTCCCAGCAGGTTCCCATTAAGTTCCCAACAGGTTCCCAGGAGGTTCTCAGCAGGTTCTGTGCAGGTTCTCAGCAGGTTCTCAGCACGGGGCTGGGCCGTGCCATAGCCGAGCTGCTGGCAGCCCCAGAGCCCTGGAGCTGGGGGTTTCACAATGACTCAGGGCTGAGAGAAGAGGAGCCTGGGCAGGCTGGGAGAGCAGCACCCATAGTAGCAGCACCCACAGGAGCAGGCACTGCTCACTGTCTCCTCTGTGCTGAGTTGCTGCCTCCTCACACAGCCTGGGGCTCTGCACAGGACCCAGATCCAAAACTGAGCCCCAGGGAAACTCCTGATCACAGAATGGTTCGGTTTGGAAGGGACTTTGTTGATCACATTGTTCCCACCTCATGCCACGGGCTGGGACACTTTCCACCATCCCAGATTGTTCCAGGCCACATCCAACCTGGCCTTGAGTGTTTCCAGGGACAGGGCAGCCGCCGCCTCTCCCAGCAGCGTATTTCACCTTCCTTTTAAAATGTTTCTCCCTCATATCTAGTCTAAACCTACCCTATTTTAATTAAAACTCATTCCTCCCATGAGCTGTTCATCTCCACCTTCATTAAAAGCCCCCTTTATGTACCAAAAGCCCACAGAGCAGCAGGGACAAGGTGAGGGCGCAGAGCTGGCACCCTGTGACATTTCTGAGTGCCACCCCCGGCCAGCAGCGCATCCATGTGTGACATTAATTACCGTGTGACGTTAATCACCGTGTGACATTAATTACCATGTGACACCCCTGGATGTGGGACAGGCACTGCCCCTCCTGGGGCTGTTGGAGGGCAGTGCAGATGCTCAGGGATGCTGATTTAGAGGTTTGACACCAGCAGTTCTCATTTTCAGCCCTGTGACCTGCTGCCTTTGGCCTCTTGGCAGGGTCTCTCCACCATTTCATCACACCCTGAAGCAACCAAACCATCTCCTTTGCTCCAGAGCTGGACTACAAAGTTCCTTTCCTGGCAGCAGCACCAGATTTACTTTTTTTCTGAGCTGAAATTTGGTTTCCTGACTCTTTTGCAATGCTGGGCCCAGCTGCTGTGACTGGCGCATCTCGCACAGCCTCTCCACAACCTGCTGGGTCTGTTTTTCAGAGCCCTGAGGAGCAGCTTTGCCTTTCCTGGTTGGAAAGGGCTCTGCAAAAGCCTAGGGCAGGATTCCTGTGGGCCTGTTACGCTTTGATGGAGCAATTTCTGAAGAGAATCTCACTTTGAGGGAAAAATCACATCTCTCCTTCTCCTGCTTCCGCAGCCAGATTTCCATCACCAGCTGTCCTTTTGCAGCCAGCCCTCAGCAGGAGCCCTGCAGCCCCAGGTCTGAGCAGGCTGATCCAATGGATTTTCAGAAATCCAGCATTTTCTGAGCATTAAGCAATTTAGCCATGTGCAGGCCCAGCCTCGCACCAGGAAATCCTGACATTCCCCTGATGTGCCTGGTCTAATCCTTAATAAAAACACAACCATCAGCTGATTTCGCGCAGAATTTTTGCCTTTTTGAGTTGTGCAGCTTAGCAGGAGGTGTTCCCAGGGTACGAACCAACCCAAGCCAACCTCCTTGGCCAACAGGAGGAGGCAGCCCTGCCGGTCCTGAGAGCCCAGGCGTGGAAAAACAACCACCCTCGGTGGAAAATCAGGGCAATAAACAATAAATAATCACAAAACAAAGGGCAGGAGCGAAACAGCAACCAGCTGAGGGCTCCTCAGCGCCGTTGCACAACGCTCCTTCCTCCTGCACATCCACACCAGCCACAGGACATTTTGTGCTCCTGGGGATGTCCAGAGTTGACCAACACCATGGGAGCACAGCAAACCACGGCTGGAGGAAGGGGCTTCACTCCCATCCTTGCAAGAGCAGCAGAAACTTCTTGTGCGCACAGATAAAGAACAGAGATCTTCGTGATTCATCCCTTCCCCAGTGATCAACCTGGAGCAGAGCCAGACTTTTGATCAAAATCACCTCAAAAGCAAGAAATATATTTTTTTAAATTTTGTTTTTTCTTAGCAGGAAGCTTGCTGCTAAAAATAAAGCAGGTGGGGTGAGGAGAGAGGGGTTATTTTTCTACTACTAAAACTTTCAAATGTTGTGCTGAATTGTTCACTAATTCCTTTGGAGTCAGCAGATCACAGGTCCCCCCAGGTTTCCATGCAGCTGACTCCTGCAAATCACTGTGGCCATCACCTCCCACAGGTCCCAGACCAAGATTTTAGTCCTCAGTCCAAGATTTTATATCCTGCATGTCCTTGGGTTGGGTGATGGAACCCCAGAATGATTTTGGAAGGGACCTCGAATCTCATCTCCTTCCAGCCACGATGTGTGAATCCCTCTCACCTTCCCCAGCACAAAATTGAATTCCTTCCTGCTGCTTTTCCCATCCTTACCTGCTCCCAGGGGGCACAGAGCCCCCAGAATCCCAGCACCTCTCCTCTTCCCTCTCTGCTGCTCTCCAGCCAATTTATTTACAGCTCCTTGCGAGCAGATCTGCCCCAAAATTCTGGTTTCGAACCTAAAAACACCAAAACACGGCCCTGTGTGAGTAAGTCTGTTCTCACCCCCACCCACACTGCCCCAGCTATTCCTTTTAGCACCAGCAGCTTCACAGAAAACAGCCCTGGGTTTCATCCACCCCGGCACTGAAAGCAGTGACACAGAGAGAGAGCCTGGGGCCAAAACCCCTCCAGAGCAGAGGGACAATCCTGCAGGGGGTGACACCATGGGCAGCGTTCTTCTGCAGGGCTTGGGGTGTTCAGGAAAGCCTGGGAAGCTTCAAAGCCACCATGGGAAGCTCCAGGGCCATCCTGGGAATCTTCAGAATCACCATGGGAAGCTCCAGCACCACCCTTGGAAGCTCCAGGACCATCCTGGGAAGCTTCAGGATCATCCTGGAAAGGTTCAGAGCCACCATGGGAAGATCCAGGATCATCCTGGAAGCTCCAGGACCACCCTGGGAAGCTCCAGGACCATCCTGGTCAGCTCCAGGACCATCCTGGGCAGCTCCAGGACCATCCTGGGAAGCTCCAGGGCCATCATGGGGAGCTCCAGAGCCACCATGGGAAGTTCAGAACCACCATAGGAAACTCCAGGACCATCATGGGAAGCTCCAAAGCCACCATGGGAAGCTCCAGAGCCATCATAGGAAGCTCCAGAACCATCCTGGAAGCTTCAGGACCATCCTGCAAAGGTTCAGAGCCACCATGGGAAGATCCAGGATCATCCTGGAAGCTCCAGGACCATCATGGGGAGCTCCAGAGCCACCATGGGAAGTTCAGAACCACCATAGGAAACTCCAGGACCATCATGGGAAGCTCCAAAGCCACCATGGGAAGCTCCAGAGCCATCACAGGAAGCTCCAGGACCATCCTGGAAGCTCCAGGGCCATCATGGGGAGCTCCAGAGCCACCATGGGAAGCTCCAGGACCATTCTGGAAGCTTCAGGACCACCATGGGAAGCTCCGGGGCCACTATGGAAAGCTTCAGAACCATCCTGAGAAGCTTCAGGACCACCCTGGGAAGCTCCAGAACCACCCTGGGAAATTCAGAGCCACCATGGGAAGTTCCAGGATCATCCTGGGAAGCTTCAGAGCCACTATGGGAAACTTCATGACCACCCTGGAAATTCCCAGAACCACCCTTGGAAAGCTCCAGGACCATCCTGGGAAGTTCCAGGACCATCTTGGAGACCTGCTGTCCACTGCTGGCTTCAATCCAGTGCCCAGCTGAGGGGAATGGAGAGGGAAATGAGCCACGGGTGCCTGCTCTGCTCTTCCCTCCCCAAACACACACAAACATCTCAAGCCACACATCTTCCCACCGGGGTTGAGATTTGTGTCAGTGAGCGCCGTAATTTCCAAAACAGGATCTCTGTAATGAAAGAAACCTGAACCTCACACCCCGCCCCGAGGTAAACTGGGGGTTCACTGCCAGGATTTGCGTTTGTCTAGAGAATCTTTGTTTGGGTTTTTGTTTTTTTTCCAAAACGTGGGACCTGCGCAAGCCTCGAGACCTCAGGGGATGGAAACTGCTGCCGGTGCTCGTCACCCTTCCCACTGTCGCAGACATCTTTCATGAAAAATCCTTCTTTAGGGACTTTTCCTTGTTAGAAGCTGCAATTTCAGCAACCAAATGTAAACAGTTATTATCTGCTGCTGTGGAATGCAACAGGTCCACCTGTGACTGGCCCATCTTGGATGTTTATAGTTAATGGCCAATCAAGGACAGAGCTATCTCGGACAGGGTCTGAGAGAGCTGGGTTGTTGTTCATTCTTTTCTATTCTTAGCTAGCTGTCTGAAGAAACTTCTTCTATTTCCTTTTAGTATAGTCTTAATGTAACATGTATCATAAAATAATAAATCAAACCTTCTGATCATAGAGTCAACATTCTCATCTCTTCTTCACCCTGAAAACCGCTGTGACCACGGTCACATCCCACCTCTGTGTGCTGCGTCTGACACCTCTGGGGCTGCAGCAGGAGCCGAGCACAGCCCGGGTGTTGGGAAGGATGAATCAGGGAAACCCTATAAATATGACTGCCTAGCAAAAGATTTTGAAAATATAGAAACTATAAGCGAGATTGAAATGAAAGCAACCTTTGAGATCCCTTAGGTACTGAACAACAAGCAAACAATAGTGTGGCCAGCAAAATGCAAACCCCCCTAGATGAAACAAGACACTCTGAAAGTATGCAATCCAAAGGTCAGAGCAAACCCTAGCCAGAAAGGCCCCAAAGTAAGATTTAGGGTTTTAAATGTAAACATAGTATGCTAATGTATTGATTCCTATAAGTTGTAGAGAGATGTTATAAGATACACATGCTGTTATAGATTAGTTAATTAGAATTTGCATATTCAACACAAAAAAATTTTTATTGTATTGTAACGAGAACTTCAACCTCTTTTTGCTCTCTTTTCCTTACTTTTGCTCTCTTGCTCTCTTGCTCTTTGTCTCTCTCCTTTCTTTCTATCGGGCTGGCTCCTGGCTGCAGCGTGCAGCCCGCAGCTGGCCCAGTAACCCACGCCCTATGCAATAAACTGCAAGTTATACAACTTAGCTTCAAAGAGATCTCGTCTCCATCTGTCCCAACCGTGTGAATTCCCCCTAGCTCCTACACCCAGGCAGCGAGACAGAGTAAAAATCCCCCAGAGCAGAAATCCATCTTGAATTAGGTGAAGTGTCTGTAAAGGGTGAAAAGTCTGTAAGGCCTGGGCTAAAGGAAAGACTGCGAAAACTGCAGGGCAAGAGATAAGAATGGAGACAGGGGGAGGCAGATAAGGAGAAACAGAAACTGCTGCGAGAGAAAGACAGCTTGACCTAGGAATTCTTTCGGATAAAGACGAACGAGCAGCAAATGTCACGTGAAATCAATCCATAAAAATGAATATGTGTGAAACTGTACGCATATGTATTTGGAGGGGAGGATAAAAAGAGACCAGAAGTTCCCAGAGGCACGCATGCCTTTTTTGAGGAGAGCAATCTCCGTGCGCATGCAGCGCTGCAATAAACACACCGGCTTTACAACCTTCACAAAGTTGCGGAGTTCTTTTCCTTTTCTCCGCAGAACAGCAGCGCCAGGGATCAGCTCAGCCCCAGGGGCTCCTCCCGGCCCGCTGGGCACAGGAGCTCCTCTGGCCGCTCCCAGCTCCCATCTCAGAGCATCTCTGCGGGGTTTCAGTGCCCGCAGCCCCGGCAGCAGGAGAGGAGCGTGAGGAAGGCACCTGAGCCCTGAGCCCCTCGCTCCTCTCCCGCAGCCCCGACAGTGACAGCGGGAGCCGGGCACAGCCCCAGCGGCCCTGACACCGGGCAGGCACGATGTCTGTCTGTCTGTCTGTCTGTCTGTCCCCTGCTGGCACCCGGGTACGGCACCCGCGGCCCTGTGCGCCACAGCATCACCCACAGCACCCACAGCATCCATAGCACCCACAGCATCCACAGCACTCCACATCATTTCACATCATCCACAGCATCCACAGCATCCCACAGCACCATCCACATCATCCTACATCACCCCACATCACCCACAGCACCCCACAGCATCCACAGCACCCCAGACCATCATCCCACAGCATCCCACAGCATCCACACCATCATCCACAGCATCCACAGCATCCCACGGCACCATCCACATCATCCTACATCACCCCACAGCATCCACAGCACCCCACACCACCATCCACAGCATCCACAGCATCCACAGCACCCCTCATCATCCTGCATCACCCCATAGCACCCCACAGCACCCCAACCCCTCCCAAAGCACCCCACATCACCCCATAGCACCCCACAATCCCGTATCACTCCACACCATCCCACATCACCCCAGCCCCTCCCAAAGCATCCCACAGCACCCCACATCATCCACAGAACCCCTCATCATCCCACATCACCCCATAGCACCCCACAGCATCATCCCACAGCATCATCCCATACAATCCCATAGCACCTCACACCATCCCACATCACCCCACAGCACCCCACAGCACCCCATACCCTCCCAAAGCACCCCACATCACCCCATAGCACCCCACAGCATCATCCCATACAATCCCATAGCACCCCACATCACCCCATAGCACCCCACAGCCTCACCCCACCCCATCCCACATCACCCCAGGGCCCCAGAGCCCCAGCCCAGGGGTGACACGTGCTGGGGAACGTAGTCCCTCTGTCCCCAAGCAAAGGGATGTTGTGTCCCCAGAGAACACCCAGGGGAGCTCAGCCTTTCTGGTGGAAAAAAGAGCAATTTTAGGACACAGGGAGAGCAGCTGGAGCACTAGTGGGGTTCTTCACAGCCACAAAAGCAACAGGAGAGACTGGGTGACTCTTTAAGTGTCTTTAATCCAAAGGACTGAAGAGCAGACTGGGAAGATTAGTATAAGCCAACAGACAAAAATAATTAAAAAAAATTAAAAAAAAAAGGGGGGGGGGAAATAAAAACCAGTTTTCAAAACAATTAAAATTCCATACAGTGTCTAAAAAGATCACCTAAAAACTAAACCTTAAAAAATCGTTTTTCCCCATTCAAACACATTTAACGAAGTGAAACATCGTGACAAAATAATAATAATAATAATAATCATCATCATCATCATCATCATCATCCATGGACTAAAGACTTCAGAGGAGCTGCAGGAGCCACGCTGGGGGGGCTGCAGCACCCCCAAGCCCCAGCCAGGGAGGGGTCAGTGCTGCCAACCTGGCCCCAGCTGTGCCACCTCCAGCCCTGCCCTGGCATCCCCAGGGTCCCCCAGGGCAGGGCAGCAGCTGGGGATGGGGTGACATCTCTGGGGACATCCCTGCAGAGCTGGGGGGACAGCACAGCCCCCCCTGAGGTCAGAGCTGCATTCCAGGCCATGCAGGGGCAGCCAGAGCAGCCGCAGGCCCGCGGACAGACACACACCCCACACGGACAGACAGACAGTGCTGCCGGGCAGACCCCCAGGGAGGGCTGGGGCGCTGCTTTTTGGCTCCTGTGCTTGATTTGGGACTCCCCCCAGGGCAGCAGGACAGGGGGGAGGGCAGCTCTCCTTCCCTGGAGCCTGTCTCTAGCCAGCATCCACACAGGGAACACTCTGTCTGGGTTTCAGCTCTACAGTAGTTTTTAAAAAATATTTATATGTTATATACCCTAAAAAGGTCACCCACAGGAGTTTCCATGTCTTTGGAAGGAAGGAGGAGGAAAAGAAAAAAAATAATATATATATATATAAATCAAAACTGTTTCACAAAAGAAAAATAAAAATCCAATTATTGGCGGCGTTCACCTACAGGACAAAAAAAAATCCCTGGCTGCAGGTGTGGATCTGAGGGGGAGGATCTCACCACCTGCTCCAGAAAGGTCAAAAACACAGGTGAGTAGCTAAAAATAACTAGTCTGGTATAAATGTCTGAATTCCATGCGCTCGATAGAACAGTCTGTTTCTTTTTGTCTTTTTTTTTCCTTAAAAAATATATATATATATATTTATAGTTATTGCTTTCTGGAGGGCTGGTGGGCAGGGCCCTCAGTGGGGCAGCGTGGTGGGCTCGGGGGGGTTGGCTTTCTTCCTCCTCTTCATCAGCAGAGGGTTCGAGGAATCCTCGATCTTCTTGATCTTGATTTGTTCGTAGTCCACCCTCATGGTGGCCAGGGCACTGGTCATCTCCTCCTGTGGGCAGGGGACACAGAGCCATCAGCAAAGCCCCCCCTGGGTGAAACAGGGCTCTCCTCAAGCCAGGTCTCTAAGCTCTTGGAGATCAATTTCACACCCAAATAGCTCAGCTACCTCAGAAGGCATAAAATCAGCAGGATGGTGTGACCGTGTTCACAGGGGTTTTAGGATGAGGGAAGAGATGAGGATCTGACTCCATGTTTCAGAAGGCTTGATTTATTATTTTATGATATATATTATATTAAAACCGTACTAAAAGAACAGAAGAAAGGATTTCATCAGAAGGCTGGCTAAGAATAGAATAAGAAGGAATGATAACAAAGCTTCTGTCTCAGACCCTCTGTCCAAGCCAGCTGGACTGTGATTGGCCATTAATTAGAAACAACCACATGAGACCAATCCCAGATGCACCTGTTGCATTCCACAGCAGCAGATAGCCATTGTTTACATTTTGTTCCTGAGGCCTCTCAGCTTCTCAGGAGGAAAAATCCTAAGGAAAGGATTTTTCATAAAAGATGTCTGCAACACTTCTGTGGTAGTGTTGGAAACAGAAAAGTTTTAATAAAAGGCAAAATAACAAAGCTTTTTACAGAGAAAAACCGCGCCAGGTGCAAAAGGTTCTTGCTTCTGGTAAAACACCTTGTTGCAGACAAGCTGAGAGGCTTCAGGAACAAAAATGCAAACAATGGTTATCTGCTGCTGTGGAATGCAACAGGTGCATCTGGGATTGGTCTCGTGTGGTTGTTTCTAATTAATGGCCAATCACAGCCCAGCTGGCTCGGACTCTCTGTCCAAGACACAAACCTTTGTTATCATTCTTTTCCTATTCTGTTCTTAGCTAGCCTTCTGAGGAAATCCTTTCTTCTATTCTTTTAGTATGGTTTTAATGTAATATATGTAATAAAATAATAAACCAAGCCTGCTGAAACATGGAGTCAGATCCTTGTTTCTTCCCTCAACCTGAGACCTCTGTGAACACGGTCACAACACTTCACAAAAGCCATGACTTTCTTTGTTCTCTTCTTTTTCTAGTGAATTGCTTAAGCAAGACCTTTTGGCTCCTGTCCAATTGGTTATCCTTAAGTCTGAGGTGAAGTCCCCCAGGTCCTATGAGGTGTCTTTTCACCTCATTGAGGAGAGAAACTTCTGGGCTCTTTTTCTTTTTGAGGAGACAAAGGGTAGTTTTGTCACTCTGTCAGCAAGGGGCACATTCCCATACCAGGGTCCCCAGAGCAGCTGGGAATAAACTGCAGCAGGGCCTGAGTGTCCCACTGCCAAATTTTCCAGATCCCTCCCAAGCACAGATCAGCCCCAGGGCCAGCACCCCCACACCAAACTGGAATCACGGAATTGTTCAGGCTGGAAAAGCTCTCCAAGGTGATTGAGGCCGAGCATGCTCTGCCCTGGGAGGGTGGGGAGGCCTGGGATGGCATTCCCAGAGCAGCTGTGGCTGCCCCTGGATCCCTGGCAGGGCCAAGGCCAGGCTGGCTTGGAGCAGCCTGGGACACTGGAAGGTGTCCCTGCCCTGGCTTTTGAGGTCCATTCCAACCCAAACCATTCTAGGATTCCACGGTTAACCCAGCTCACCACGACATCATGTCCCAAGTGCCACATCTATGCAGTTTTGAACACTTTTAGGGACAGTGAACGAGCCTGGTCTGCAATACCAGGAAAGGACATTCCCCAGATGACAGAGGGGTGCAGAGCTTTGCAGACAGGGACAGAGAGAGGTTTTACCTTCACATCCTCCCACAGGTCCTTCTCCTCCTTCAGCACACGGCTGGTGTGCAGCGGGGTCTGGGGCACCTGCATGGATTGCTGCCAGGAGAGGGGAGGAGCATGAGCTGGGAGCCACCACCCCCATCCCATCCCATCCCATCCCATCCCATCCCGTCCCGTCCCGTCCCGTCCCGTCCCGTCCCATCCCATCCCATCCCATCCCATCCCATCCCATCCCGTCCCGTCCCATCCCATCCCATCCCATCCCATCCCATCCCATCCCATCCCATCCCATCCCATCCCATGGATCCCATCCCGTCCTATGGATCCCATCCCGTCCTATGGATCCCATCCCATCCCATCTCATCCCATCATATCCCATCCATTCCATCCTATGGACCCATCCCATGGATCGCATCCCATCCCATCCCATCCCATCCCATCCTATCCCATCCCATCCCATCCCATCCCATCCCATCCCATCCCATCCCATCCCATCCCATCCCATCCTATCCCATCCCATCCCATCCCATCCCATCCCATCCTATGGATCTCATCCCATCCCATTTCATCTCATTCCATTCCATCCCATCATATCCCATCCGATCCCATCCCATGGATCCCATCCCATCCTATGGACCCATCCCATGGATCCCATCCCATCCCATCCCACCCATCCCATCGATTCTATCCCATGGATCTCATCCCATGCCACGGATCCCATCCCATCCCATACCATGGATCCCATGCCATGGATCCCATCCCATCCCATCCCATCCCATCCCATCCCATCCCATCCCATTGATTCTATCCCATGGATCCCATCCCATGCCATGGATCTCATCCAATCCCATGCCATGGATCCCATCCCATCCCATCCCATCCCATCCCATCCCATCCCATCCCATGGATCCCATGGATCCCATCCCATCCCCTGATCCCATCCCATTATCCCATGATCCCATCCCATCTCACCATGATCCAGGGGTGGTTCATGAACTCCGTTATCGTCATGCGCTGGGTCGGGTCTGTCTTCAGCAGGTTTCGGATCAGCTGCTTCACTGCAGGGGTTGGGGCAGGGTCAGGGGCCAGCAGCTCCTGGGGGGCTCTCCTGAGCTCCAGCCCCAGCCCTAAAACCCCTCCTGAGTGCCACACACCTGACCCTGCACAAACCCTTCAGCAAAAGCCTCTCCAGCAGAGGTGCAGATGCTGAGAGGTGACCCGTGCCACAGCCAGGGGTCTGAGCTCCTCCCAGCCCTCCAAAGGGGATCTCAGCCTGGGGCCAGGCCCCACAGGGACCACGTTTACCTTCCTCTGACACCTCAGACCACTCGGGGTTGGGGAACTCGTACTGGCCCATTCGGATCCTCTTCTTCATGCCAGGAGAGATGGCCAGCCCGTGGTTGGAGTAGAAGGGGGGGTACCCGCACAGCCTGCACCAGGAGGGGGAACAGAGTCAATGTGCCACCCCAAAAACCTCCCCAGGAGCACAAGGCAGTGCCAGGAGCAGGAGCTGAGCCTGGCAGGAGGGACAGGAACCCTCAGACTTACAGAATATACATGATGACACCCAGGGACCACATGTCACAGGACTTGTCGTACTTCTCTGGGCCCAGCACTTCTGGGGCTGGTAAAAACAGAAAGAAAATCCTAAATCTGAGTGTCAGCACTGGGTGAGAGGGCTCTGACACCTCATGGAGACACCAAGAGCCACTGTGGGAAGTGATGCCTGGAGCAGCCCCCAGCTCCCTGCTGCAGGCTCCAGGCTGGATGCAGAGGTGATGTGCTGCACCCTCCAAACCCTCCTAAGTCCTACAAATGTGTTATAGTAACTGCTTTGAGCCAGGTCTAAGCTCACAGAGGCCTATAACACACCCAAGATAGCTCAGCTACCCTTGGAGGCATAAAAATCAGCAGGATGGCTTCTGTTGCACTGTGGGAAACAAAAAGGTTTAATAAAAGGCAAAATAACAAACAGAGAAAAACTGAGGTAGGTGCTAGACGTTCTTCCTCCTGGTAAAACACTTCACAAAAGCGATTAGTTTCTTTGTTCTCGTTTTTTCCTACTAAATTGCCCAGGTGGGACTTTCTGGCTTCTATCCAATTAGCTATCCTTAAGTTTGAGGTGAAGTCCCTTGGGTCCTATGAGGTGTCTTTTCACTTAATAGAAGAGAGAAACTTCTGGGCTTCTTTCCTTTTAAGGGGACAAAAGATGGTTTTGTCACTCTGTGAACAGGGGGCAAGGCCAGCCCCCAGGCACTCACCTGTTGGGGAAGATGAAACAGGAAAGCCTTATAAATATGATTGTCTGGCAAAAGATTTTGAGAATATGGAAACTATAAATGAGACTGAAATGAAAGCAAGCTTTGAGATACCTTAATTATGAAACAACTGGAAAACAATGGTGTGGCAAGCTGAAGGTGATCCCCTTTTGATGGAACAACACCCTCTGCTTGCAGACAGCTCCAAGGGTCAGAGCAGACCCTGCCAGCTTGGCAGAAGGGGCCCAAAGAGGAGTTTTTAGGGTTTAAAATGTAACACAGTGTGGTAATGTAATGATTCTTATAGGCTGTATGGAAATGCTATAGGATTTGTATCTTGGACTAGATTGGTTAGTGAGAATCAGAATATTCAACACAGAAGATGATTTATGGTATTGTAACGGCAACCTCATGCTCTCACTCTCTTATCCTCTCTTTTACTCTCTCATCCTTTTTACCACACTCTTGCCTTCTCTCTCTTTACTTCTCTGGGGCCTGCTCTGAGCTGTGGCTGGCAGCTCCCAGCAGGGCCCTGCACTTGGCCCTTTGCATTAAACCACAATTTCCAAGACCATAAGAAGATTTATTGTATTGCAACAGGAACCTCACTCTCTTTCTTACTCTTTTATCCTCTCATCCTCTCTCTCTCTCTCATCCTCTTTACCTCTCTCTCCCTCTTTGGGGCCTGCTCTGAGTGGTGGCTGGCAGCTCCAAGCAGGGCCCTGCACTTGGCTCTTTGCAATACCCCAAATTCCAAGACCAGAAGAAGATTTATTGTATTGTAACGAGAACCTTTCTCTCTCATCCTCTTTACCATGCTCTTGCCTTCTTTCTCTTTACCTCTCTCTTTACCTTTTGGGGCTTTACCTTTACCTCTTTGGGGCCTGCTCCAGCTGTGGCTGGCAGCTCCCAGCAGGGCCCTGCACCCAGGCCCTCTTCAAAAAACCACAATTTCCAAGACCAGAAGAAGATTTATTGTATTGTAACAGGAACCTTGCTCTCTCATCCTCTTTACCACTTTCTTTACTTCTCTCAGGCCTGCTCTGAGCTGTGGCTGGCAGCTCCCAGCAGGGCCCTGCACTTGGCCCTTTGCAATAAACCTCAAATTCCAAGCCCTGGCTTCAGAGATCTCTCATCTCCATCCATCCCCCCTGTCCTACCCCTGATGTTCCCACACTCACCCACGTAGTAGGGCGTGTAGCAGGGTGTGGCCAGCGAGTTGTGCGTGGTGGTTTCCTTGGCGAAGCCGAAGTCGGTGAGTTTCAGCACGGCGTTGGGCCTCTTGGAGGTGTACAGGAGGTTCTCTGGCTGGGAACACGCAGGGGACAAGGAGTGAGCCATCGATGAGGGTGACCCCAACACCCAACACAGATTTCCTGGAGAATATTCCTCCTGAGGTATCCAGGATGCTGCTCCACAGGGTTAGGCCTGTGCCTTAGCTTAGTGCTGAGCTCTGCTGTTGAACCTGGTCTGTGACCGTGCTCACAGGGGTCTTAGGATGAGGGAAGAGACAAGGATCTGATTCCATGTTTCAGAAGGCTTGACTTATTATTTTATGATATATATTAGATTAAAACTATACTAAAAGAATAGAAGAAAGGATTTCATCAGAAGGCTAGTTAAGAATAGAAAAAGAAGGAATGATAACAAAGGTTTGTGTCTCGGACCCTCTGTCCAAGCCAGCTGGGCTGTGATTGGCCATTAATTAGAAACAACCACATGAGACCAATCCCAGATGCACCTGTTGCATTCCACAGCAGCAGATAACCATTGTTTACATTTTGTTCTTGAGGCCTCTCAGCTTTTCAGGAGGAAAAAATCCTAAGGAAAGGATTTTTCATAAAAGATGTCTGTGACACTGGTCCTCTTGGACCCACCTTGGGTCTCAAGCAGGAAATCAGGGATATGGGATTGAGAGGAATAGCAGATTTGTCTTTACAAACAAGCTGTGGGGCTGCTGGTAGATAAAACCTCTGGAGCAGCTCTACCCCTTTGAGCAGAGTGAGCAGGAGGATGTGGAAACACCCCCACCCTGCAGGAAACACCAGGTTTGGCCATTTTACCAAGATTTAGACAGAAAAGGTAAAAGAAAGAGGTACCTGGACTGTCCATAACCCTTTGTTCTTATTGTCTCATATTGAACTAAATCCTAATTCTCCAAATTTTTATTACTCTAATTATATTACTATTTTTATGACCATTTTATTACTATTAAACTTTTAAAATTCTAAAAACAAGTGATTGGTGTTTTTCAAACTATACTAAAAAGATACTACACTAAAGAAATACTACAGAAAAACCCATGGCTGTCTCCAGACAGTCACAACACAGCTTTTTTCTAATCAATCAGTCTAAACACCCATCTTCTTCAGTGAACAATCCCCATAACACATTCTACATGTGCTAAACAACAGTAGCAGCAAGCAGAGATAAGAATTGTTTTCCTCTGAGCTTCTCACTGCCTTCCCCAGGAAAAATCCTGAGAGAGAGAATTATTATCTCTGTTCAGAGAATGTGAACGCTTCATGGAGCAGCAGGGTTTGGCCCTGGCACTGCCAGGGGGGCTCAGGGTGGTACCTTCACGTCCCGGTGGGCGATGTTGATCGAGTGCAGGTACTGGATGGCTTCCCCAATGCTCTTCATGATCTCCGAAGCCTCTGAAGCAGCAAAGAAACCATCAGAAGCCTTCAGAAGCGAGTTAAAAAGGGCACTGCTCCCTGGGGAGCTCTACAAACCAGCAGCCAAAGAACCTGGCTGAGGTCAAAGGGGTTTGCTCTGCCTGAAGTCCCCCATTGCGTGGAGTCTGTGCCACTCCCCATCCCTGGGAAAGGAGCCTGCAGCTCCCAGAAACTCCAGGGGAAGGGATGGGGCAGAGTCCAGCCCCTGACCCTAACACCAAGGAGGGGCTTGCACTGTTTAGGACACCCAAGCAGCAAGGAATGCAGCTGGGAAAGGTTTCCCCTTAGGATGGGAAGTCAAGGGGGCAACAGGCTCAATGTTTGGATTGCTTCTCCTGGCCAGAGGAGTAGAGGGAATGAGATTAATGAGATCTGTGAGAACCACAGCCCGTGGACTTAACTTTTTGAGGGAGATGGGTGTTTCTGACAGGAATGGGATGGACACAGTGTGGGAGCAGCTGAGAAAATACCCCCTAAGCCTATTCTCAAGCAAACATGAAAAGCAGGGGCCCTTGCACCCACATCCCTCATTCCCTGCGTGCAGAACTCCAGAAGAGTCCTTGAGGGGATGGAGGGGACTGAAAGGCCAGCAAGGTGTTACACTGAGGGGATGGAGGGGATGAAAGGCCAGGGTGTTACACTGAGGGGATGGAGGGGATGGAAGGCCAGGGTGTTACACTGAGGGGATGGAGGGGACTCAAAGGCCAGGGTGTTACACTGAGGGGATGGAGGGGATGAAAGGCCAGGGTGTTACACTGAGGGGATGGAGGGGATGAAAGGCCAGGGTGTTACACTGAGGGGATGGACTGGACTGAAAGGCCAGCAGGGTGTTACACTGAGGGGATGGAGGGGATGGAAGGCCAGGGTGTTACACTGAGGGGATGGAGGGGATGAAAGGCCAGGGTGTTACACTGAGGGGATGGAGGGGATGGAAGGCCAGGGTGTTACACTGAGGGGATGGAGGGGACTCAAAGGCCAGGGTGTTACACTGAGGGGATGGAGGGGATGAAAGGCCAGGGTGTTACACTGAGGGGATGGAGGGGATGAAAGGCCAGGGTGTTACACTGAGGGGATGGAGGGGATGAAGGGCCAGGGTGTTACACTGAGGGGATGGAGAGGACTCAAAGGCCAGGGTGTTACACTGAGGGGATGAAAGGCCAGCAGGGTGTGGGCTCATACCCCGCTCTGTGAAGGCCTGGTCTCCCCTGTCCTGGATGCGGCTGAAGAGCTCCCCACCATCCAAGCTGCAAGAGAGGAGATGCTGTTACACACCGTGGCTTGTTGAATTTGTAGGCAACTTCCACATGGGAAGATATTGAAATAAAATACCAATATGAGAATATTGACTCCATGTTTCAGAAAGCTGATTTATTATTTTATGATATATATTATATTAAAATATATATTATATAAAATTATATATTAAAAATATACTAAAAGATTAGAAGAAAGGATTTCATCAGAAGGCTAGCAAGGAAAGGAAAATAAAAAGGAATGATAATAAAATTTTGTGACTGACGAGAGAGTCCAAGACAGCTGAACTGTGCTTGGCCATTAATTAGAAACAACCACATGAGACCAATCCCAGATGCACCTGTTGCATTCCACAGCAGCAGATAATTATTGTTTACATTTCGTTTCTGAGGCCTCTCAGCTTGTCAAGAGAAAAATCCTAGCAAAAGGATTTTTCATAAAATATATCCGTGACAGTGGCTCCATCTCCACCAAACCCTCTGCTGCTGAGCAGGAAACAATCCATTTCTCCATCCAAGACCTCGGGTTGGTGTTCTGGGGCGTTTCAGAGCCTCCTCCTTCCCGAAAGGAGCAGGGCAGAGGTTCAGTGCTGGGCGGGTGTGGCCGCCCCAGCAGCCACAAAAAACACATTTACAGTAAAGGCAGCAAATGTGGCTTGAAATTGGTGAGAGCACTCCCAGCACACGTGGCCTCCTTTTGCTCACGAGCCAACTGCCTCAGCAGCACCATGACCCAGCACAGAAGTGCTGAGCAAAGCTCAGGGTGAGGCACCAGCAGTGTCACAAAGGGCTCCCCAAGCTGGGGCACAGAGGCTGGACCCCACTGCAGCACAGCCAGGTCCCATGGGAGGTGCTGGAGAACCACTGGTGGGTTCCCTCCCCAGGCACCCTCAGGGGAAAATGCAGCTCCCACAGAGCTCAGGCCTGAGGTATGGGAGAATTCTCCATGAGAGCAGGGATAATGGCACTTCCTGGCCCTGCCTTATCTGCCTGAAGCAGGAACAGTTTGGCTTTCTCAGCGCTGATAGCATCTCCCTGACATTCAATGACATCTGCAGCAGCAATAGCCTGCAGCCCTTGGGACCCTCTGCTGCACAGAGCCTGGGAGGAGGGATCCAGAGCAGTCAGGAGGGATCCAAAGCCTGTCAGGATGGATCCAGAGGAGTCAGGAGGGATCCAGAGTATGTCAGGAGGGATCCAGAGCAGTCAGGAGGGATCCAGAGCAGTCAGGAGGGATCCAGAGTAGTCAGGAGGGATCCAGAGCCTGTCAGGATGGATCCAGAGCAGTCAGGATGGATTCAGAGCAGTCAGGATGGATTCAGAGCAGTCAGGATGGATTCAGAGCCTGTCAGGATGGATCCAGAGCAGTCAGGAGGGATCCAAAGCCTGTCAGGATGGATCCAGAGCAGTCAGGAGGGATCCAGAGTCTGTCAGGAGGGATCCAGAGCAGTCAGGAGGGATCCAGAGGAGTCAGATGGGATCCAGAGCCTGTCAGGATGGATCCAGAGCAGTCAGCAAGGATCCAGAGAAGTCGGGAGGGATCCAAAGCCTGTCAGGGTGGATCCAGAGTATGTCAGGAGGGATCCAGAGCAGTCAGGAGGGATCCAGAGCAGTCAGATGGGACCTAGAGCCTGTCAGGATGGATCCAGAGCAGGCAGGAGGGATTCAGAGCCTGGGAGAATGGATCCAGAGCCTGGGAGAATGGATCCAGAGCCCGTCAGGATGGATCTAGAACCTATCAGGATGGATCCAGAGTGGTCAGGAGAGACCCAGAGCCTGCTCCTGCTGGAAATCAAATCCTGCCTTGTGAGGGACGTTACCCCAGAGCATCCCTCGGTCACACAGACAGTCCTGCGGACTCTCCTTCCCCTCAGCCATTCTTTCTTTCTTCCCCCACGGCCACCCCTTCCCCATGCCTGGCTGCCCAGAGTGCCAGGGTGGTTCTCAGTGCCTGGTGGCCCCCAGGAGCTGCTCTGGGGGCTGCTGTGCCACGTGCCCTGGCACCGCTCCTGCACCCGCCGCCCCCCCGGGCGATCTACCAGCTTGCCAGAGGAGAGGTTTTGGCAAGGAAGCTGCATCAAATCACAGCTGCGGTTGGGATGTGGTTTCAATACTTTCCCCTTCATCCCTCCTCCTCGTCCCCAGGTTGATACCAAGCTCCTACCCAAAGCAGAGCTGCTGCTGCTGCTGCTGCTGCAGGCAGTGCCAGGGTGGCACCAGCGCTGCCAGCTCGGGCACTGCCACACCACAGCCTGCCAGGAACCTGCTGCCTCCCCCAGCTTTTGGTGGCCAAAGGCAGTTTGGTTATGACCCACCTGTGAGAACCACAGGCCCTGAGCTGAGCATTTTCAGGATGACTCAGAGCCAGCAGCCCTGGCTGTCCCCATCCCTCCAACGCCGCCCTGCCCGGGCTGCCATCCCCACAGCTGCATCCCCAGGGCTGGAAGGTGCCCACCCCCATTTTGGGCAGCCCCCCAGCACCCTGCAGCGCCCATGGGCCGGGTGCTCACCACTCCATGACGATGAGCAGACACTTCCTCCCCTGGTAGAGGTTCTCGTAGACGTCCATGATGCGCACGATGTGCGCGCACTGCGACGCTCGCCAGTGCAGCTCCACCTCCCTGCGGGCCTTGGGGCAGTCCTGCAGCATCTGCGGGAGAAGGGACACCCCGTGAGCCCCGAGGCACCCCCGGGCAGCTGGGTCATGACCCCCGGGTGGCTCTGTGGCCACCACAGAGGACGCGGGGGGCGAGCGCCGGGTGCTCCTTGAGGGCGCAGCGAGCGCTCTGACAATGCCTCCATCCCCATCTAGTGGGAACTCTTGAGAAGCCTTTTGCCCTCAGCTTGCCCTTCCTGCCAAGGTTCATAAAAGCTTATTCGGGCTCCCTGCCACCTCCCAGTGCCCCACCAGTGAGATCTACTGCATTTATGAGCCATTCTGCACGCTGATACCTCCATTGCTGCACCTCTGGGTGCCACCGAGCATCCTCATCTTTGCTGCGCTGTCCCCCATCATTTCCCAACCATCAGCTGCTCCACAAAAACTCCCTCACCACAAATTGAGAGCCCACCAGCACCCGCGCCTGGGGAAGGGACAAAGCAAACATCCAGATGTTCCCTAAATTACAGCTCTTTAATGAGCCCCCTGCCCTTCCCAGAGACAACTCAGAGTTCCCAGGTGCAGGAAGGATTTGTTTGCCTGCCATAGACTATTAGTTATGATGTTTGTCAGGATAAACAGCCAGCCTTAATTATTGTGTTCCTAAATATAGAACAACAAACGTGTCTATCTCGAGCACAGCTCATTTTCCTTCCTGTCTCCAGCAGCCTTTGGGGCCGGGCTCAGCCTCTGGAGCAGCTCTGCCCCTTGGAGCAGGGTGAGCAGGGGGACGTGGACACACACCCCCACCCTGCTGCAGGAAACAGCAGGTTTGGCCATTTTTACCAAGATTTACACAGAAAAGTCTTTCTGACCCCTCTGAGCTCTCCCCAGGAGCGGAGGAGCATCAGCCCCGGGATGCTCTGCAGGATTCTCAGCGCAGTGGGGATCTCACAGGAACAAGAATTAACTCCCAAAATCCCCACAGTGCCAGTTTCCAGATGGAACACTAACTGATGGTGCTGCCCTGGCAGAGTAACCCTGGCCAGAGCAACAGTCGTCCTTTGCCATGGGGAAAGGCACAGAGAGGATGTGCCCTTCAGCCACCCACCCAAAACACCATCCCAGGCTCTGGTCACACCTCTCCCTTCAGCCACCCACCCAAAACACCATCCCAGGCTCTGGTCACACCTCTCCCTTCAGCCATCCACCCAAAACACCATCCCTGGCTCTGGTCACACCTCTCCCTTCAGCCATCCACCCCAAACACCATCCCAGGCTCTGGTCACACCTCTCCCTTCAGCCACCCACCCAAAACACCATCCCAGGCTCTGGTCACACCTCTCCCTTCAGCCACCCACCCAAAACACCGTCCCAGGCTCTGGTCACACCTCTCCCTTCAGCCATCCACCCAAAACACCATCCCAGGCTCTGGTCACACCTCTCCCTTCAGCCATCCACCCAAAACACCATCCCAGGCTCTGGTGGGGATGGAACAGATGGAACACTCACTGATGGTGCTGCCCAGGCAGAGCAACCCTGGCAATCTGCATTCCTGTCCAGAACAGCAGTTGTCCTTTGCCACAGGGAAAGGCACAGAGAGGATGTGCCCTTCAGCCACCCACCCAAAACACCATCCCAGGCTCTGGTCACACCTCTCCCACCTCCTCTCCTGCTTCCCCAGGCAGAGGAAACCTGTGGGAACCTGTGGGAACCTGTGGGAGGCTGCTGGCACCAAACCACCAGGAGCTCTGCAAGGAGCAAAGTGGCCAAAGCCAACCTTTGCACAACTTGACATCACTCACAGCAACAACCTTGGGGCAAAGGAAGACAGGGCAGGAGGTTGGACACCCTCTCCTTGCTCCTCCATTGCTTAATTACCCTAAACACTGCATCCTGCAGAAGCCAAAACCTTAAGGAAGAGTAACACCAGCCCCTGAGGAGCCATGCAGAGGGGGCTGGAGAAAAGCCTGGCTATTTTTTGCAGCCCCACTCTGAAGAGCCTGGCCTGGGGAGCCAGGAAGCTGAAGAGAAAAAAGAGAAAAACAAAACAATTTGTAATTATGCTCCAGGAAAATGGAGCAGCAGGAAGCAGCTAGTTAACATCATTCTGCACAAGACAAACAGCAGAGGTACAGCAAAATACATCCCGTTTTCAGAGGTCACTCTGAGTGCTTTTATAGGAGGTTAATTGGATTTCTAATGAAGTAGGAGGCAGCAGCCTCCATTACCTGCCCCAGCAGGGCCCTGACGTTTGTTTTTGTACCCAGACAAGCTCTGGGAGCAAAGAGCTGCCCTGGTGCTCTCAGAACACCCAGCTGTGATCCAGCTGCTCCCTCCATCCCTGCTGGCTCTGCATGGACAGGTGCTGCAGAGGCTTCCAGAGGAGCAGATTAGGCCTCATTAAGGCGATGGTTTGGTTAATTTAGGAAATGTTCCTGGTGGCAGCAGTGTGAGGGGGAGCTGAAGGCCACATGCACTCCCCACTGCTGCTGCAGAAAGGATTGAAAAGTGTATTTGACTCTTATGACCTAACACTGTCAGGTTGTAAGAATATTTCCTCTATGATTTTAATGAACTCTCAGTATATTTTATGATATTAAGAAAGCTGGTAGACAAGAAACACTTATAATACATTGTAATTAGGAAATAGTTAACTTCTGATTGTGAGGATGTGAGTTGTAACACCTGTATTGTCTCACCCTTCACATGAGACTGAAAATGGAATAAAAGTTTTTAAAACACCTCTCAGTTGCCCCATCTCTGGGTCAGAAAAGAGCATAATCCAACAGGCAAGCATATTTCCTCTATGATTTTAATGAACTCTCAGTATATTTTATGATATTAAGAAAGCTGGTAGACAAGAAACACTTATATTGTAATTAGGAAATAGTTGACTTCTGATTGTGATGGTGTGAATTGTATATGAAAGGTGCATTGTCTCACCCTTCACGTAAGACTGAAAATGGAATAAAAGTTTTTAAAACACCTCTCAGTTGCCCCACCTCTGAAAAGAGCAGAATCCAACAGGCAAGCCATGGCATGTCAGAACCCAGGACATCCCTCTGGCTGTCCAGAACAGCCAAAACCCCTGCCAGGGGGCTCAGAGCAGAGCCCGAAACACCTCTGGGTTGGATTATGACCTGTGGAGCAAATTACCAACTTTAGATGAAGATCTGCAAGCCACAACAGTTTAGGCAGAATAATAGTGAAGTTATCACGGGGTGGAAAAGTAGATTTTGGGGTTTCTAGAATGGGGGTTCAGGAGATAAGATGGAGGGATCTGGGTGTGTCCAGCCTTTCTCCTTCTTCTTCTTGGCCTCCATGTTCTGCTGTGGTGGTGGCACTTTGGGATTGGTTTAGAGTAGAAGCTCACTGTCCAACACAGGTGATGGGTATTGGAAAGTAATTGTAAACACTGTACATGTAGTTTTTAGTATAAAGACATAACACTGCCCTGGGGGCAGGCAGAGTGCCTGGAACTGTCCAGCTGGACAAGAGAAAAATTTTTATAGATAAGACGCAATAAACAACCTTGAGACCGAGAAATGAAGAGCTCCGACTCCTTCTTCGAGTGCTGGGCTGGGAAAAGAGACTTTTAACATTCTCGGGGTCGTGGTGACCAGCAGAAGATCCTGAGAATGGCAGAGGCAGCCCACAGCCCCAGCAGCACCCCGAAATTCCTGCCCTCAGCACAGGCACTGGCTCGCTGGGGTGGCAGGAATGTGCTGAGCATGGCACAGCAATGGGGCAAGAGCAGCCCTGCCACTGCTCTGTCCTCTCAGAGCTACCACCCTCCCCTCCCATTCCCCAGTCACTCGTTTTTTAAATTTTTAAAGTTTAATAGTAATAAAATGGTTATAAAAATAGTAACACAATTAGAGTAATAATAATTTGGACAATTTGGATTAGGACAATATGAGACAACAAATGCAAAGAGTTACAGACAGTCCAGGTACCCTTTCTGGGCAAAATAAGCCTGAAAAAGGACCCAGATAACAGAGGATTAACCCTTAAAAGCAACAGCCTGTTGCATATTCATACATCTCATCCATGATGCATAAATTCCATTCAAACACAGGATTCTGTCTGCTCAGTGCCAGCTTCTTCCTCCGACTTCAAGGCGGGAAGAAGTTTTCTTCTTTTCTTTCTTCTGATAAGAGGGCAATAAATTCTCTTTCTCTGAAAGATTCAGGTGTCCTGTGGCTGCTATCTCAGTGCGAGTCTTTTCTTTAAAAAAAGTATCCTACATAGCACAGTTTCTATTTTAACAATTTTTATAACCTAAAACTATATTTAACACGCTACTTAAGAGAATTAATACAGCATCACTTTCTAACACAACCCAACACATACAATATTCATTTTAGTATTTGTGAAAAGCCAATCATAAAATACATGCATTTTTCACACCTGCCAGCAGTGGAAGCTGGGGTGGGTGATGTCCTGTCCACATCCAAGGTATCTGGGGGTGTGACAGCCCTGCCCCTGTCCCTGATCCAGCTCTGGTGCCCAGGGCAGCCTGTGGCCACAGCAGGGTTTGTGTTTCTTGGCTCCCAACAAGGAGGCTGGGATGGGAAAATCACCTCGTGTTTCCCCTGAGGTTCAGCAAGGATGAATGCCCCCATCCCACCCCAGCCGATTTTGCAACCCAATAATCTGCAACACAACCAGGGTTAACCCTTCGATGGCCAAGATGCTGAACTCCCAAGAGCTGCTTTTCCAGCTCTTACCTCCTGTTCCCCTTCTGTGAAAAATGCATATTTTATGATTGGCTTTTTGCAAATATTAAAATGAATATTATATGTGTTGTGTTAGAAAGCGATGCTGTGTTAATTCTCTTAAGTAGTGTGTTAAATATAGTTTTAGGTTATGACATAGTGTTAAAATAGAAACGATGGGATACTTTTTTCTAAAGAAAGGACTTGCACTGAGATAGCAGCCACAGGACACCTGAATCTTTCAGAGAAAGAGAATTTATTGCTCCATTATCAGAAGAAATGAACTTCTTCCTGCCTCACTCAGGCAGGACGATGCTGTCAGGATTAAGAGGAAGAAGCTGGCACTGAGCAGACAGAATCCTGTGTTTGAATGGAATTTATGCATCATGGATGAGGTGTATGAATATGCAACAGGCTGTTGCTTTTAAGGGTTAATCCTCTGTTAACATGGGGCCTTTGTCGGGCTTATTTTGCCCAGAAAAAGGTACCCAGACATCCATAACTCTTTGTTTCTGTTATCTCATATTGTCCTAATCCAAATTGTCCAAATTATTATTACTCTAACTGTATTACCATTTTTATATCTATTACTATTATATTTATTTTTTATATTACTATTATATTTATATTTGTATATTACTATTTATATTTACATGTTGCTATTATATATTTATATATCGCTATTTTTATTACTATTAAACTTTCAAATTTTTCAAAAGTGACTGGCGTTTTTCACCCTTCCAAAGCAGGGCTCCTTGGAGATCCAACTCCTCATTATTTCAGACAGAAAACGCTGCATTTCCTGCCTGCTCCTGCTGCAGAGGAGGCCCCCGGCAGCCCCAGGGCAGTAACCGGATCCTCGGTTACACAAGCGTCCCCGGGCAGGGCACAAGGGCACAGAGGAAGCTCTGCCACCACCTCCGAGCAAACCCGGGCAGGAGTCGGGCAGGAGGGGCTGCATCCCTCTGTGGGGCGCTCCAGGTGTTCAGATCTGCAGCCAATGCTGGAAGAGCCGAAATGAGGGATGTGGGACTCCAGGCAGCTCTGCAAAATGCAGTTTATTGTACCCAGGACATTACAGCAGCCCAGCGTGGTGGGTGACAGAGCCGTGCCCACAGCTGTCAGCTCCAGCTGCAGGCAGGCCTGGAGATCCTTGGTTTTGGTTACAATGCATTATATGCTTTTCTTTTGGGTACAATGCATTGTATATTTTTTTTTGTTACAATGCATTATTTACTTTTCTTTTGGGTACAATGCATTATATGCTTTTCTTTTGGTTACATTGCATTATATTCTTTTCTTTTGGGTACAATGCATTGTATACTTTTCTTTGGGGTACAATGCATTATTTACCTTCTGAGCATCTCAATACAGTAGAACCAATCTATACCTTAACTATTATCTATAGCCTATCATAACTGCTATAATTACCATATTCATGTTACTGTTCTCCAGTCACTCAAAGTTAGTACATTACAGTTTAAGCTAGAAGTTGTTTTTCAGTTTTCTTGCAGTAGAAAATTCTGAGACCTTTTTTCTACTTGCAACTTTTGCTGACTTGTTTGCCTGTGCTCTCTTTCTGCTTGATAAAAACATCTTGTTTGGGGTGGGTTTATCCTTTGCTCTAAGCCATAAAAACCCCTTCTAACTAACACACCCTTTGCCTCTTTGGTTATCCAGCAAGACTGGCTCAGCGATTCTTTTCTTCTATATCAAAACTTGCTTCCATCTCTATTCCTTCATCAGCCTCTACATTTAAAAATCTTTCTGCTAAGCACACATATCTGTGACACTTTCTTATCAACCTTTCATCCTTCCCAACACACTGCACATCCCCAGACATCAGCCCACCATCCCAGAGCACCCTGATGTCCCCTCAGCATGGCAGGGGACAGGGGACAGCCAGGAGAGCTGTGCCAGCCCAGAGCTCTGCCCCATCCCATCTCTGCTTCCCACTGGGGCACCTCCCTGCAGGAAAGGAGGGAGAGCAGGGAAAGAGCCACTCCACCCTGAATTTCCCTGGGAGGAAATTCAGCTTTCAGCCTCATTGCAGCTCCCCTCCCAGCAGCCTGACACCTCTGAGATTTGGGCAGACAGTGTTTGCTGCCATCCTGTGCCTTGGCTCAGCCCAGCTCCCCCAGGAGCCTTTCCATGCTGCGAGAGAAATTAGTTCTGTGCTCCTCTAAACACCTCATTAGCTTCATTAGAGCTCCCACACTGCTGCCATCAGGGGATGGCACAGCCCAGCCTGATGTGCTCAGGACCAAAGGCTCCTCACGAGCTCCAGCAGCACCTCTGGGCTCTTCCCCACCTGGGAAGGACAAACCCTGGAAGCAGCTCCTGAAAACACAGCAGCTCATCAGGGCTTCCTGCAGGGGAACAGCACCCCCTGAGCAAAGCCAACCCCAAATCCAGGGTTCAAAAATCAGCTCCAGCTCAAGGAAGAGCTCAGCACCACACGGAACAGAATTTCCCCCCTCATCACCTGAGGACAAACACAGCACAGGCGGGTGGGAGGAAGGAAAGGAAGGAAAGGAAGGAAAGGAAGGAAAGGAAGGAAAGGAAGGAAAGGAAGGAAAGGAAGGAAAGGAAGGAAAGGAAGGAAAGGAGGGAGGGAGGAAGGGAGGAATGCTTTGGAGCAAAGCAGGGGCTGGAGCTGCCCACGCTCACGTTCCCTCTCCCAGCGTGTCCTCAGGCACCACTGATTCAGTCTCGCCGCCCCCTCCTGGGATGATGCTCCATGAGTCAGACAGGTTGGAAAAGGAAGCTCCCTCCTCCCCTGGCACGGCAGGAGGTCGCTGAGGACACTGTCCCACTGTCCCTCCTGTCCCACTGTCCCTCCTCACCGAGGGTGCCACCCCAGCCCCAAACGCTGCTGCCCCTCGGTGAGCCAAGCACGCTCAGATGGGCAAGAGGGAAAACTCACCTCCCATGGGTAATTTCCATGGAAAGTGAGGATCAGGCTCACACTGGGGTGTTTGTTGAGCTGTCCATTTTCCAGGGCTGCCCCAGGCTCACCCCAGGCTCTCCAGCTGCTCTTGCAGGCAGGATGGTTTTATTTTCATGTGTATTTTGATCCCACCCAATTCTCCTCAGCCCCCAAGAGAAGAGCACCCACCCCTCCAGGAGCTCCCCTCAGGACCTGTCTGCACCACAGGGGTTAAAAGAAAATCTCCTTGAGTTGCAGTAAGAATAAACCTACAGCGAAGAGAGGCAGGCTGTCACCCCCCAAATTATCAGCAGGGAAGCAAAGCAGAGCTTCCCCCAGCCTGGATCACACACACAGCCTTTGGATTCCCCTGACCCTGCTAGCACAGGGCAAGGAGCATTTTTTCCTAATAAAGCAAAAGGGTTTCTCTTCAAAGGATTTTCCTCTTCTAATCTTCCCCTGCAAACTCGCTGCCAACTGGCGTCAGCTGCTTTACACATTTGTAGGGCCAGGGCTGGAAGCTCTGCACAAGCTGTTCCCACCTCTCCCGGCATTGAGCTGAGCCTGTAATGCCAGAATATTTTGGGAACCCACAGGTAATGAGCCCAAAGCCTCCCCAGTCCCTGCCAGACAGGGCTGGGAGGGAGAGGGCAGCAGAAGGAAGGACACAGAAGCAGCAAAGCTTGGTTCCGCTTTTGCTGTTTATGAGCTACAAAAGAGAAATAAAATCACGAGTCCCAGAGCCCCTGAGAGGAATTGTGTTACCAAACAGAGGGAAATTCATGGTTAAACCACAAGGCAGTAACAATGAAAGGTGCAGCTCAGGAAGCCTCCCCCACATCATCGTGGCTCTTACATAAATCTTTACATTAACCCCATCCCCGCTGCTTCCACCCACCACAACCTGCCCTGCTGCCCTGGTGACGGGACTTTCCCAAGCTGGGCTTCATTTCTGCTCTGCCCACGCCCAAAGAGCCACAGAAAGAGTCTGAAGCCCCAGCAGAAGAGGTGAAAGCCTCATCCTCACGTTTGTTTTGCCCGGGGAAAGCCAGAGAGCAGAGGTGACGTGTCCGGAGGAGGAGCACACCTGGGTGTCCTGCCCGCAGCGTGCCCCGTCCTGCCAGCCCACGTAAAAAGGGTAAGAGAGCAAAGTCCCCCTTACAATGCAATAAATCTTCTTCTGTGCTGAATATTCTGATTCTCACTAACCAATCTAACACAAGATATAAATCCTACAGCATTTCCATACAGCCTATAAGAATCATTACATTACCATCCTGTGTTACATTTTAAACCCTAAAAACTCCTCTTTGGGCCCCTTCTGCCAAGCTGTAGGGTCTGCTCTGACCCTTGGAGCTGTCTGCAAGCAGAGGGTGTTGTTCCATCAAAAGGGGATCACCTTCAGCCAGCCACACCATTGTTTTCCAGCTGTTCAGTAACTGAGGGATCTCAATGCTTGCTTTCATTTCAATCTCACTTATAGTTTCTATATTCCCAAAATCTTTTGCCAGACAATCATATTTATAAGGCTTTCCTGTTTCACCTTCCCCAACACAGAGGGATGGGGCAGTGCCACCAGAGCTGGGTGGATACTGAGGCTGCAGCATCCTGCCCTGTCCTGCCAGCCCAGGATGGCTCCTTGGAGGGCTGGCTCTGCTCCTGGATCCATCCAAGGAGGTTTGCCAGGCAGGACAGCACCTGGTGGCTCAGAAAGAGTCTGAAGCCCCAGCAGAAGAGGTGAAAGCCTCATCCTCACGCTGGTTTTGCCCGGGGAAAGCCAGAGAGCAGAGGTGACGTGTCCGGAGGAGGAGTGCGCGTGTCCAGCAGCATCCTGCCCGCAGCGTGCCCCGTCCTGCCAGCCCAGGGCGGCTGCTCAGAGGGCTGGCTCTGCTCTGGATCCATCCAAGGGGGCCTGCCAGG
Organism: Calcarius lapponicus; assembly: GCA_039654755.1. NCBI lineage: Eukaryota > Metazoa > Chordata > Aves > Passeriformes > Fringillidae > Calcarius > Calcarius lapponicus. The sequence goes on along the minus strand of JBBFKN010000012.1, from coordinate 15,448,120 downwards.
CAGGACAGCAGCAGGCATCAGCTGCCCACCTTGCAGAGGGATGGGGCAGTGCCACCAGGGCAGGGTGGATACTGAGGAAACGACCACAGGGTAATCGGGTCCATCCTCCAGGTTCTCCTGCCTCGGGGAGAATGGGAAGGTTGGAGAAAGGATCCCAGAGAGAGAGAGAGAGGATTGTTTAGGTTGGAGAGAGTGAGACAGGAGAGGCAAGCGAGGCTGAGCAGAGGTGAGCTGATAAACACACAAACACAGAGACACACACAGAGACACACACAGACACACAAAGACACACACACAGAGACACAGACAGACACACAGACAGAGACAGACAGACACACACACACAGAGACACACACACACAGACACACAGACACAGACACACACACAGAGACACAGACAGACACACAGACACAGACAGGCATACAGACAGACACACACACACACACACACACAGAGACACACACAGACACAGACAGACAGACACACACAGAGACAGACAGACAGACACACACACACACAGACAGGCATACAGACAGACACACACACACACAGAGACACACACAGACACACACAGACAGACACACAGACACACACACACACAGACAGACAGACAGACAGACAGACACACACACACAGACAGACACACACACACACACAGACACAGACAGACACACAGACAGACGCACACAGACACACAGACATAGATACACACAGACACACAGACACACACACAGACACAGACAGACACACAGACACACAGACAGACACAAACACACACACAGACACAGACAGACACACAGACACACACACACACTCAGAGGCACCTCTTGCACACTCAGAGGCAGCTCTGACACACTCAGAGGCACCTCTTGCACACTCAGAGGCAGCTCTTGCACACACGGTGCTTTCACACGGAGCCTCCCTCGCCCACCAGCGTTGCACAAGCCCCGGCTCCCCCGAGCTCCCCTGCTCGTGGGGTCCCTGCCCGGTGGGCGCTGCTCGGGACCCCCCAGCCCAGAGCCCCCCCTGCCTGGGGCATCTGCTGAGCATTTCTGTCCCTCGGTGACAGATGCAGCAGCCATTCAGCCTTTTCAGGCAGCAACAAAAGCCTCTCGAGGCGCACAAAGGAGGGCAGCAGAAGAGAGGCCTGGGTTTCAATAAGAGCCACCTGCCAGGGGCCCGTGCCCCCCGTGTGCTGCAGAGCCCATTTCCCAGCAGCAGAAATGTTCTTGGCTCGTCCTGGAGTGGAAATGTCCAAGTGGGGACCCGGGAGCAGCGCCCTGGATGCTGAGGGAAGGGTGTCAGTGTGGCAGAGGCTTTGGGGCAGTGCACAAACTTCCCAAAACACCAGAGGGGAAACTCCCCCCCGTTGGTGTTACCAAGGATGAGCTCAAGGCAGAGCAAGAAGTCACTGAATGGGGATGAGGCTGGAGGGAGGAGATGGAGGTGGGTGGGAAGGGGCTGTAAAACTCACAGGGAAGAGTCAGAGCAGGTAAATGGCAACGAGGCAGCAACACGAAGCATCCCCGCTGACTCACAGCCAGCAGCAGGCTGGGGCTGCTGTTTAAAGGAGACAAATAAAGAGTGTTGGCTTCATTTAATCTGAGAAAAACAAAATTAGGGGCCTATTCAGTCCCATGTTTTTGTTTTGGGAGCCTCCTCTTCCTTCCAGCCCTGAGCAGCAGCCAGCGCTGGGTTTGGCTGACTCACCCCACGCTCATCTGGGTGAGCAGCAGGAGCAGCCCAGGCACGAGCCACGAGGTCCCATGTCCTGCTGTGCCACATCTGGCTGCAGTGACAGAGCCACCACGCTGCCAGGACCTCCCCGGGAACCCCACGGGGACAAACGGGGTCACAGCAGCCAAAATGCTCCAAACCAGCCCAGCCCATCCCTGCCTGGAGACATCCGAGCTGTCACTGCCACCAGGAGCCAGCGCTGGGCTTGAGCAGGGAAGGGACCCATTGCCTGGGGGCCAGAGGGAGCCACAGCCCAGCTCTGAGTGGAGCCAGTCTGGGCAGGGATGCTCAGATCTGAAAACCAAACTGATCCCAGCTCTGAATGGAGCCAGTCTGGGCAGGGATGCTCAGCTCTGCAAACCAAACCCCTGATCCCAGCTCTGACCAAACCCCTGATCCCAGCTCTGACCAAACCCCTGATCCCACACAGCTCTGCAGGGCCTTCCATCCACAGAGCACAAAGTGAAAGGGAAATAAGGAGCCACGGGAAGGGCAGAGATCTTCCCAGCCACACACAACAGCTTCACCTTCACCTTCCCTGTCTAAAGACATCCAAGATGTCACTGCTGACCAGGAGCCGGCACTGGGCTTGAGCAGGGAAGGGACCCATTGCCTTGGGGCCAGCAGGAGCCACAGCCCAGCTCTGAATGGAGCCAGTCTGGGCAGGGATGCTCAGATCTGCAAACCAAACTGATCCCAGCTCTGAATGGAGCCAATCTGGGCAGGGATGCTCAGATCTGCAAACCAAACTGATCCCAGCTCTGAATGCAGCCAGTCTGGGCAGGGATGCTCAGATCTGCAAACCAAACCCCTGATCCCACACAGCTCTGCAGGGCCTTCCATCCACAGAGCACAAAGTGAAAGGGAAATAAGGAGCCACGGGATGGGCAGAGATCTTCCCAGCCACACACAACAGCTTCACCTTCCCCCTGTGCAGAGCTGAGGGCTGGGGTCAGCTCCTCCTCTCCTTGCCAGATTTGCTATCAGGGCTGACAGCAGCACCAAGGGAAAAGCACACATGTGCTTATATGATAGGAAGTGGTTGATGTTTGCAGGTGTGATTAATACCCAAGTAAACACTGATGTCAACCATTAACTCAGGGCTGACCTATGGCCTTTGTGCTTCCCTCCCACGGGCAGAGCTTAAGAAAAAAACCCCTTTTTGGTGCTGCCTCCCTGTACCCACAGCCAGGGGCTTCCCCTCACCTCAGAGGGACCCCAGAGCATCTCTTGGGTCCTGGCTCCACCAGCCTGCCACCAAGCCTGGGGACAACCCTGCCTCTGATCCCAGGGACAGCTCTGGATGCTCCACACCCACATCCCAGAACTGTTTTTATTTCTGGACGTGTCCACCCCTTCCCTGAACGTTTCAGTGATTTTGGGGAGAGGCCCAGACCCACCACGCCTGCAAGCACAGCAGCCATGAGGCCCTGCCAGGAGCAGCCCCACAGCACTCACTGCTTCCCAGCAGCTCCTGGGACTGAACTCTGCCCAAAAAATGGAATTTCCAAAGGTTCAGCCCATGGGCAGGACAGAATTGAGGCTGCCAGCCACGCTCCCCGCACGGGGATCCTGCCTGAGGCCTTTCAACACAGATCTTTGTGGGAACTCAGCGCATCCCTCCGGGTGTCCAGAGTTGCTGAGGACCCCAGCAGGGGGCTCAGAGACCCTGGCACACAGCCCAGAGCACCTGCAGGTTTGATTATGACCCCTGGAGCAAACTGCCAGTTTTGTATGAGGACATGAAAGTCACACAAGTTTGAACAGTATAATAATAAAATTATCCCAGGGTGAAAATGCAGATTTTAGGATTTTTGGTATGGGGGTTATGGAGATGAGATGGAGGAATCAGGGTGTGTCCAGCCTTTCTCCTTCTTCTTCTTCTTGTTCTCCATTTTCTGCAGTGATGTTGGCACTTTGGGATTGGTTTAGAATAGAAGTGCACTGTCTAACATAGGTGATGGGTACTGGAAAGTAATTGTAAATATGTTATATTTAGAGTAGAAGGTCACTGTCTAACATAGGTGATAGGTATTGGGAATTAAGTGTAAATATGTTATACGTAGTTTGTAGTATAAAAAGACAACACCACCCTGGGGCGGTCAGAGTGCCTGTGGCTGCCCTGCTGAGCAGATCTTGGCTGGGCAGAAAGAAAATTTTATAGATAAGAATTAATAAACAACCTCAAGACCGAAAAGTGAAGAGTCCAGACTCATTTTTCAGTTGCACGGGCCGAGACAGAGACACCCTGCACATCTGGGGGCAGCAATTAACAACAGCAACCCAAGAGACCTTCATGCAGCATAAACAAATACATGTATATGTAAAGAAAGGCAAAAAACCAAGCTGAAACACAAAGCTGCATCAAGGCCAGCCCCTCCTGAAGCGCCACTGGGAGCAGGATGGCCTTGGGATGTGTTTCCTCCAGCAGTGCCAAGCCCGAGCAGGGCTCCATTTACGCACCCGCCAAGCTCGGTGACGACAGCCCCGCTTTGCATCACCCTCTCCTGCCCAGCTGTTTGTTTAGCACAGTTTCACCCCTGCCACGGGCTCTGGCAGCAGCAGGGCACAGCAAACACCTCGCTGAGATAAGGGCAGGTGGTGCAGGCCAGCTGTGCAGGGATGCAGAGCAGAGCATCCCCCAGCTGTGCAGGGATGCAGAGCAGAGCATCCCCCAGCTGTGCAGGGATGCAGAGCAGAGCATCCCCCGGCTGTGCAGGGATGCAGAGCAGAGCATCCCCTGGCTGTGCAGGGATGCAGAGCAGAGCATCCCCCGGCTGTGCAGGGATGCAGAGCAGAGCATCCCCTGGCTGTGCAGGGATGCAGAGCAGAGCATCCCCCGGCTGTGCAGGGATGCAGAGCAGAGCATCCCCCGGCTGCAGGGAGCCACCCAGCAGCGCCAGGGGGCTGGAGCCACGCCGAGCCCACAGCAGGCACCGTGCCCACGCCAGCCTGGAGGCTGCCAGGCTGCTGGCAGCAGCAAAAGGCTGGGCCAGGAGCAGCTCAGGGGGTTCAGAGCAGGGCTTTGTGTGCGCAGGTGCTCAGAGAGGCAGGGGCCACCAGCAGCCCTGTTCCTCCCACGGCACAGCAGTCACAAACCTCTGTCACCACCCAATGCCCAGGGCAGGGAGAGGGGATGGCAGTGAAGGAACAGAGGGACAAGAGGGGACGATCCAGAGCTGGTCACAGACACAGAGCCCCCACCAGCCTCTCCTCTGCCATCTCCCCAAAGCTCTCAGTGCAGTCTCCAGGCTGCCCTGCACTGGGCACTGGTGAGGCCACACCTGGAGTATCACATCCAGTTCTGGGCCCCTCACTTTAGGAGGGATGTTGAGATGCTCGAGCGTGTCCAAAGGAGAGCAACGAGGCTGGTGAGGGGCTTGGAGCCGTATGAAGAACGACTGAGGGAGCTGGGGTTGTTCAGCCTGGAGAAAAGGAGGCTCAGGGGTGACCTTATCACTCTCTGCAGCTTCCTGAAGGGCGGCTGTGGTGAGCTGGGGTCGGTCTCTTTCTCTGGGTAACAACAGACAGAACAAGAGGACACAGCCTCAAGCTGCGCCAAGGGAGATCCAGGCTGGAATTAAGGAGGAAGCTTTTCACAGAAAGAGTGGTCAAATACTGGAATCATCTCCCCAGGGAGGTGCTGGAGTCACCATCCCTCGATGTGTTTAAGAAAAGACTGGATATGGCACTGGGTGCCATGATCTAGTTGAGGTGTTGGTACATGGGTTGGACTCGATGATCTTAAAGGTCTCTTCCAGCCTAGAAATTCTGTGATTCTGTGATTTCTGTCCCTGCCCCACTGGGCTCCCTCCTCATCCTTCTCCCACCACAGTGAGTTTGCACAGCCCCAGCAGCCAGCAGGAGCTGGTGGAAACCCCCGTTTGTCACCAACCCACGTGGCTGAAGAGCCAAGCAGCAGCCCAGACTCGAGACCCAGCACTACCTAAAGTGCATTTCCACTTTGCCTACAGCAGGCAGGATTTTAGGGGGAATCCTGAGCTCTGAAGCAACGCAGGGAAAAGCTGAGAGCCTCCTGCCAACCCAGGACTCCTCCTCAGCAGCCACCCCGAGACTCCTTCAGCCAGCAGGAAAACACACACAGTTGTGCTTCTATTTTTAAAAAAAGCCCTTCTCTGCATCCTGCTGGCACCACATTAAAGCCCTCAGGACACAGTGGCTATTCTCAGCTCCCTGCAGGCTTTTCCAGCCCCAGGAGCCTCCACAGCACCTGTTGGCAGCAGCAGCCGTGCGGCCCCAGCGCTGGGGAGCTCTGGTGGAGCTGGGGCAGAGCCTGGAGCAGCAGGGCCCCACAGTCAGCACCATCACCTCAGAACACCTCGGCCAACAAGGGTGCAAAGCTCACTGCAAAGTGCACCAACCTCCAAAAATGCCAGAGGGGAAATTTCCCCCCTGTTGGTGTTACCAAGGGTGGGCTCGAGGCAGAGCAAGGAGCTGCTGAACCAGGGAGTGGTTTGGGTTAAAAGGAACCCTAAAAGAATTCACTGAATCATGGTTTGGGTTAAAAGGAACCCTAAAAGAATTCACTGAATCATGGTTTGGGTTAAAAGGAACCCTAAAAGAAGTCACTAAACCATGGAGTGGTTTGGGTTAAAAGGAACCCTAAAAGGAACCCTAAAAGGAGTCATTGAACCATGGTTAGGGTTAAAAGAAACCCTAAAAGAATTCACTAAACCATGGAGTGGTTTGGGTTAAAAGGAACCCTAAAAGAAGTCATTGAATCAAGGAGTAGTTTGGGTTAAAAAAAACCCCAAAAGAAGTCACTGAACCATGGTTTGGGTTAAAAAGAACCCTAAAAGAAGTCACTAAACCATGGAGTGGTTTGGGTTAAAAGAAACCATAAAAAGAACCCTAAAAGGAGTTGCTCAATCATGGTTTGGGTTAAAAGGAACCCTAAAAGAAGTCACTAAACCATGGAGTGGTTTGGGTTAAAAGGAACCCCAAAAGAAGTCACTGAACCATGGTTTGGGTTAAAAGGAACCCTAAAAGAAGTTACTGAACCATGGAGTGGTTTGGGTTAAAAGGAACCCCAAAAGGAGTCACTGAACCATGGTTTTGGTTAAAAGGAACCCAAAGATCATCTCATTCCAGCTCCTGCCATGGACAGAAACACCTTCCACCAAACCAGGCTGCTCAGAGCCCCATCAAACCTGGGCCAGTTTTGTACTCTGATTTTTCCAATATACAGCAAAACCACGAGTGGAGAACTCAGAGGACGGAGTCACTGATCCTCCCACGGATGCTCAGCACCCCACTGCTTGACAGTGTTTACCAGCAGGCTGCTTGATTTCCTCCCAAATCCCACAGGCAGCAAAGTGGTTTGGACTCGTTTTGCCTGCTGGATTAAAAGGGAGATGGGATAAAAGGATAAAGGGCACGGATATTTAAACAAACCAACAGAAAAATCTCCTCCTGCAGCTACTGCTGCTCCCTTGGCAAACAGCCTGGTCTCCTCGGGCATTCCCATACCCAGCTTTTCAAAGGAAACCTCTGCCCTCAGCCAGCCTCAATCCCAGGGCAGCGTTATCCTGGAGCCCAGGGCAGGGTGAGCAAGGGGCAGCTGCTCCCTCGGGGTCAGCCCAGGGCTCCTGGGCGCTGCTTTGGATGAATTTCAGCTTTTTCAATCCCCCTTATTCAGCAGAGGAGCTCGGGGCTGGGGGAAGCCAAAGAGCAGACAGGGCAGCCTTTGTGTGGCTCTGCCACCCAGCCCCGGCAGCAGAGCCCGGGGCACTGGGGGAGCAGGGGCTGGCACAGGGCTGGCACAGGGCTGGCACGGCCCCACAGAGCCTGCAGCAGCACCCTGAGGCAGCAGAGACTCGTTCCAGAGAGAAATGAAAGCCTTGGAGAGCCCCTGTGAAGGGCACCCACACTGCACTGCCCCCATCTCTCACACAGGACACTTCCAAAAACTCCCGGGAGCTGAATCCCAGCACCCAGGGAACACCTCATGGCCTGGCAGAGCTGTTCTTTACAGCAGCTCCTCCTCACCACACGAGATTGGGAGTCTGAGCTCTGAGGTGGAACAAGCAGGGAACAACACCCAACCCATTTTAACCCATTCAGAACCTCCTCATCACCCTCCTCACTCAGCTTCCATCAGCCCAGCACCACTGGCTGTCTCCTCCAGCAGCAAGCATCTGGGGAATGAGACTTCAAAAAACTCCCAGGGACCTGGAGCTGAATCCCAGCACCCAGGGAACACCTCGTGTCCTGGCAGAGCTGTTCTTTACAGCACAGCCTTTACAGCACAACTCTTCCTCAACACAAGAGATTGGGAGTCTGAGCTCTGAGGTGGAACAAGCAGGGAACAACACCCAACCCATTTTAACCCATTCAGAACCTCCTCATCATCCTCCTCACC
>JBBFKN010000012.1:15314591-15439901 GCA_039654755.1 Calcarius lapponicus | reverse complement strand
CTCAGACCAGCTCTTGCTCCAACCCACCCCTGCACGCTGCTCCCCATCCATTTCCTTTGGGGAATGGGGCACAGAGCTGAGAGCTCTCCCCAGAATGAGCCCCCAGGGCTCTGGGCACACTCACAGCCCTGTGCCAGCCAGGCTGAAAGGAGAAGATATTTATATATATCATATTTTCAGGGAGCAAGAGAGCCACGAAATGGTTTGGTTGGAAGGGACCTTGAGGGTCATCTCCTTCCAATCCCCTGCCATGGGCAGGGACACCTCCCACCAAACCTGGCTGGTTTTTTCACCTTGCAGCAAGGAGGATGGGACCCACCTTCAGTGGGACACTGTCACAGACATCTTTTATGGAAAATCCTTTCCTTAGGATTTTTCCTCCTGAGAAGCTGAGAGGCCTCAGGAACAAAACGTAAACAATGGTTATCTGCTGCTGTGGGATGCAACAGGTGGATCTTTAATTGGCCCATGTTGGATGTTTGTAATTAATGGCAATCACAGTCAGCGGGCTCAGACAGAGAGTCCGAGATACAAACCTCTGTTATCATTCTTTCTATTCTATTCTCAGCTAGCCTCCTTTCTTCTATTCTTTTAGTGTTAATTTTAATGTAATTATATTCATAAAATAATAAATCATAAATAAATTCTGAAACACGGAGTCCGCTCCTCGTCTCTTCCCTCATCCATGGAACCCCTGTGAGCACGGTCACAGGACACAGACCTCAGGTTGTGCTCAGTTCCACACTGTCACCCCAGAGAATGACAATGCTGACTCAGTGTGGCTGCCCAGGCTCCAAACTGGTTTTTTGGGGAGTGCTCAGGCCAAGCTGCATTGCCCTGCCAGCCTCTGCAGCCGGTGGAGGGATCAACCCTGGTCCTGCTTCAAACTCTGCCTCCTCCAAAAATCAGCCTGCAAGGTCAGCCAGGTCCCTGAAGAGCCTCCCAGCTGCTGCTCACCTCTGCAGCCCACAGAGGAGCTGGGCAGCCTGGGGCGGGCATGGGGTTACCTGGGACACCTGGCTCATACCAGAGCCATGGGGTGAGCACAGGGCAACCTGGCACAAGCCAGAGCCATGGAGTGGGCACAGGGATACCTGGGACACCTGGCACAAACCAGATCCATGGAGCAGGTCTGGGTGGGCATGGGGCTGTCTGGGACACCTGGCACAAACCAGATCCATGGGGGTGAGCACAGGGCAACCTGGCACAAGCCAGAGCCACGGGGTGTAGCACAGGGATACCTGGCACAAGCCAGAGCCATGGAGTGGGCACAGGGATACCTGGCCCAAACCAGATCCATGGAGCAGCCTGGAGTGGGCATGGGACTGTCTGGGACACCTGGCACAAACCAGATCCATGGAGCAGCCTGGGGTGGGCATGGGACACCTGGCACAAGGCACAGCCCTGGGGTGGGGCACAGGGCTTCTCAGAGCCATGGAGCAGGTCTGGAAGGGCACAGGGTTACCTGGGACACCTGGCACAAGGCAGAGGCCATGGAGTGGGCACAGGGTGGGCACAGGGCTACCTGGAACACCTGGCACAAACCAGAGCCATGGAGCAGGTCTGGGGCGGGGCACAGGGCTATCTGGGACACCTGGCACAAGCCAGAGCATGGAGCAGATCTGGGTCTACCTGGGGACACCTGGCACAGGCCAGAGCCATGGAGCTGGCCTTGAGGTGAACATGAGATTACCTGGGACACCTGGCACAAAAAGCCAGAGCCCTGGAGCTGGCACGGGGCTACCTGGGACACCTGGCACAAGGGCAGAGCCCCAGAGCTGGCCCATGCCAGGCTGTGGCAGCCACCCTGGCCCCACAGGCAGCCCCAGCACGGCCCAGGGGAGGCAGCACGTTATTCTTGGAAACCAGGAGGTGAGGTCATGCTGCCTGAATGCTGCAAACTTGAGGCCAGACGAGTCGGGGCCAGTTGTGCTTGGAGAGGAGCCTGGGCCGGCCGCAGGTCGCGAGGCTTGAGCAGCAGCAGAGGATTTCTGTAAGGAAGGAGGGCTCAGCTTCCCCTCAGCTCCTCAGAGGCAGCAAAACCGCAGTGAAAGGATGGTGTGAAAAGAGCCAAGCATGCTAGTGTGGGGCACAGGAGGCCAGCAGGAAGGCTGAGGAGAGGGCAGATGACACAGCTGGAGTGATGCTGCTCCTACAGCCACTCCTCCCATGTACCCGCAGCACCCGGCAGCCCAGCAAGAGCTCCTCCATCTCAGCAGGCACCGCAGCACATCCCGGAGCTGCCTGTGAGGAGTCGCCAACTCCATCCCTCAGGCCTCCTCAGCAGGAACCTGCTGGGAGCTTTCATCACCTGTGCCCGCCAAACGTGCCAGATCTGGCTCTCAGGCTGCACAGCTTCACTCAGTATTATTTCAGTTATTATTTCAGTATTATTTCAGTTATTAATTCAGTTATTAATTCAGTTATTAATTCAGTTATTAATTCGGCTATATTTCAGTATATTTCAGTATATTTCAGTTATTAATTTGGCATTATTTCAGTATATTTCAGTATATTTCAGTATATTTCAGTTATTAATTTGGCATTATTTCAGTATATTTCAGTATACTTCAGTATACTTCAGTATACTTCAGTATACTTCAGTTATTAATTTAGCATTATTTCAGTACATTTCAGTACATTTCAGTACATTTCAGTACATTTCAGTTATTAATTTGGCATTATTTCAGTGTATTTCAGTGTATTTCAGTGTATTTCAGTGTATTTCAGTGTATTTCAGTTATTAATTTGGCATTATTTCAGTATATTTCAGTATATTTCAGTATATTTCAGTATATTTCAGTATATTTCAGTATATTTCAGTATATTTCAGTATATTTCAGTATATTTCAGTTATTAATTTGGCATTATTTCAGTATATTTCAGTATATTTCAGTATATTTCAGTATATTTCAGTATATTTCAGTATATTTCCGTATATTTCCGTATATTTCCGTATATTTCCGTATATTTCCGTATATTTCCGTTATTAATTTGACATTATTTCAGCATTATTTCAGTTATTAATTCAGTTATTAATTCAGTTATTAATTCCACATTGCTTTGGTTGTTTCAGAGCACGGCAAAGCCCAGCCTCTGCTCTGCATCGCTCACTGCTCAAGGCACAGCCATCACCTCCACAGCCCCATGAACCAGCACTGCCCTGCAGCGAGGTTTTCCTGCTCTGTGTGTGGAGCTGATGGCACAGCCAGCACTGATCTTGCCAAAGGCCAGCAGGGCTCAGTGTGAATGGCAAACTCATGGTTTTACCTGGTGGCATTTGGCTATTGAGTCTCACATCCAGGGGCTGTGCCACAGGCAGCTCAGCTCCCCAGCCTGGTGCTGGCTCAGTAAATCACTGCACCTCAGTTCCCTGCCCCTGCAAACATGGGAAACGTCTTTTGCAAGACCCACGGCCGATGGCATTAGATCATTAACGAGAGGAAGAGCCCCACCACTTCCTGAGCACACACCAAAGAGAAAACCCCTGCTCCTGGGCCTTATCAGCCCATCACAGCCCTGCTTCTGACTGCTCAGAGCATGCGAAGTGTTTAACAGAGATTATGGCAAATCCTAAATCGTTTAAACAAACCCCAACCCCAAGTCAGTAGACTCCTTTGGTCAATGAGATAATAAACCACAGCTTTGGAAAAGCCCCAGTGATGTCACTGCAGTTTCCACAGCTTTTCAACCGCATCTCGCACAGAAGGCCGCAGCGAAGGCATTTGCCATTATATAAAATACATGGCAGAGCTAATTAAAAAAACATCACTGAGAGAGGGACAGAAGAACAGCAAGCTGTTTGCCATGAGCACGAGCCCAGGATTTCCATTCACTCCCTCACTTCAGGGGTGTTTTCCCAGATGGATTTTTGGAGGGACACGGGGTGCTCTGGCTACACAAACCCACTCACCCACAGAGCTGCCTGCCCTAATTCCACACCAGGCACCTTCCCAGAACGGCAAACCACAAGCACCATCCTCCTTCCTCCTGCTCCATCAGGGGAGCCATCACTCATGGGTTATCAGATGAGGCCCAGAGCGAGACAGAGTTTCGCAAACACGCCCCAAAGCACCAAGGATGCTGCAGAAAAAAAATCCACCAGCAGCCTCCACAGCCCTGAGCTCCTGCAGCCCTTCCAAAGCTCACCAGGCCAGGTGAGGATCTCCTGCTTTGAAGGTGAAGTCAGCAGCGAGGTTTGTTCACTTATTTTAAAGGAAACCTGCTCCACGAAGAGCTCCACGGTGCAATGCACACAACGGAGAAAAACTCCAAAAAACTCATCACCTGAAACACCAGTCCCCACTCTCCAGCCTGGCTCAGCTGCCATTTCCCCCTGGAATTAAGGCAGCCAGCCCAAAGATTAGTCTTAAAAGTGGAATTTGCAGCAGGCGAAGAGCCCTCGCTCCCAGCCCCACCACTGCAGCCTGACCAGGGCCAAGCCTGCCAAGTCAGGCCAGCAGTGACCTACATACAGCAGCCTCCCAGAAATTACAAGCCTAATTTTGCCTACTAATAAATCACACCGAGGTACAAGGAAGAAAAGGGTAAGGAACCAGGCATTTCAGCTCCATTCATCACCTCTCCCCAGGCTTTCTGTTCCCAGCCTGCAGCAGATGATCCTGCTTCAAACAGGGTGACTGGGACCATCCCTGGCTGCTTCACACCAGGTAATTCAGGGATGCCACGCTTCAGGTATGAAAAAATACAATAAAACTGGGGTGGGAAAAAGAAAGATGAACAAGAATCTGTAAGAAAAGTAGAGGAATCTCTTGTTTCCACCCAGGTGCTACACAGCAAGCAGAACTACCATGCATTAACTCTCACACAACACAGCAGCATTTTATTTAATGATGTGTCTCTGCCATGGACTATTGCTCTGGAAGGAGAAGAAAATTGGCCCTTATGTTTTCACTGCTGCTAGAACACTTTCCCCAAGCTCAAACTCTCCTGGAGCACTGAAAAGTTCTCTTCAGCAAAACGACTCTCAGCAAAACCCCTACCAAAACCAGCTCTTGGAGCACTGAAAAATTCTCTTCAGCAAAGTGTCTCTCAGCAAAACCCTTACCAAAACCACCTCTTGATTTGGGAGGGAGAGCTTTAACAACACAACAGTGGCTGGTGACCCAAGAGGAAGCACAACATGACCAGAAGAGACCGTTCACATCAGGGAGGGACACAACTGTGTCTCGTCCTCCAGTGAAGGACTGCATTGTTATACAAGATTTTGGAGCGGCAAACCTAAAGAATGACACTCCAAATGGAAAAGGTTCACTGCACAACCAAAGCAGGCAGCAGACAGATTTCAGCTGCGGCTCCTGGCCACGGGCCATCAGGATTCTTTTAAGCATCATCTGAAACATGACAACTCGATGCAATCACTTCTGTGGATCCTGCTTGAGGTCATCTTTCCACTCTGCTGCAGCCCATGAGTAATTTGGACCCAAATACCTCCCCACAGGTCTGTAGCAGGGACGTCAGCCCGGCTGTGTACCCGAGGAGGGGATGAAGTCAGCACACATCATGTCTGGGGCAGTCACCCACACCAAGTTTGGGCTCTGCAGCTCAGCCCAAACATCCCAGTGGAGCAAGCCAGGGTGGCTCACACCATGAGGGCAGGACGAGCACCCAGAGCTCATCCCAGAGCTCAAACTCCCAGCGTGGCAGTTTGGAAGGTGCTGGAGGGAATCACTTACAGTAGCAGCTGTGCTGCTCTTTGGGAAGCCAGGGACACGTCCAACCACTCAGCTGAACTCGTCCCTCCCCGTCAGGGACGCCAGGAGAGGCCAGGACAGGGGACAGGCAAGACAATCCCTGAGTGTCGAATATTCCTCGCCCCGCATGAGCCACACTGTGCCACCCTCCTACACCCCAGCCCTGCACTCCAGGAGGTTTCCAACAAGCCAAGGGACCCGTGTGACCCGTGCCACCAAGCCTGACCCCTGGCTGTGGCACGGGCAGGGTGACAGCACCAGTCCCGTGCCCCAGGCAGGGCGGGCAGAGGAAGCTCCGGCCTCCTCCTCCTCCTCCTCCTCCATCCTTCCTCTTTCAGGGCTGCGAGAGGGAAGTGCTGGGATCTGTGCTTTAAATATGTGACTCAACTTCAGAGGCGAGGAGGAGCCCGTCTGTCAAAACAGAAGAGGATTTCGCTAATTTTCAACCCAACGAGATGACAACACAATGTCACCCCGGAGTACAACGCAGGGCGGCTCACCAGCAACGTCTCTGGCATTTCTGAAGGAAAAGCCAAACTTCTGTCACCTAACTGACCCTAATTCCTTAACCACAGACATTCAGCACTGTACCTTGCCCACCCCACCACCTCTGCAGCACAACTTGTACCCCCAAAGCCCCACCTTTATTCTCTCACTCATGTTAGGAACCCCAAACACAACAAAGGGGCAACTCCAAACACAAAAGAAGCGGGATTACGGGTTTAGGTGGGAGTCAGAGCTTTAGGTGAGGGTTATGGCTTTAGGTGGGGTGTTTTTAGCCTTCCCAGCTCTCGGGGTAACGCCAAGGATTGGAACAGCTCATGTGTGGGCGCAAATTGCACGGATGGTGGAGAACACGGCGCTCCCAGCAGCAGCCAGCCCAGCTCCCGCCTCACCCGGCGTGCCAGGAGCCATCCAAACTTCCCCAAGCCCGGCTGGCAGGGGGACACGCTCCCCTCCTCGCTCAAAAACCTCGCTTTTGAACAAGGAAAGGGGCCCCATCACCTAGAGCGTGCTCAAACACACCTCGCAGCCGCTGTTTATTCACGCCTGCCAAAAAGAAGCGAGTTAGGGACAAGGGGTAACATCGTAACGCTGAAGTATCGCCGGTGGGAAGCGGGGCACGATGGGGACACGGAATGGGGACAGCGAGGGGGTGCTCACAGCACCCAGCACGGAGGGAAGCCCAGCTCCGCGGGGCTGCATCCCAAGGGGGGGATCCCAGCCAGGCCACGGTCTCCTCTCCATTCCAACCCCCCCCCACACACCCCCTTCGGGCTACCAAGCTGTCATTTCCAGCTACAAAGCAGGAAAGCCGCGTCTCGCTGCTCGTAAAGGGGAGGGGGGAAAACCGAGATTAAAGCGCGGCCGGAGGGGCGGGCGGCAGCTCATTGTCCGGGCGGCCCCGCTGCCGCCGACGGGACCCCCTGGCCCCGGCAGCAGCCACCTTCCATCACTGTCACAGCGCCGTGCCCTGCCCGGCCCCTCCCGGCCGAGCGCGCCCCGCGTCCCCCCCCGCTCCCCGCGCACCTTGAGCGCGAACTTCTCGCCGCTCTTCTTGCTGAAGATCTCCAAAACTTTCCCGTTGATGCCGAGCCCCAGCACTTGCGTGGTGACCTTGTAGTCGTCCGTGATGGCATTCTTCCGGATCTGCAGGCCGCCCTTGCCCGGGAACGGCGGCGGCCCGTGCGGCGGAGCGGCGGGCGGCGGCGGCGGCGGCGGCTGCGGCGGCGGGGGCCGGGCTGGGGAAGCCGGCGGGCGGCGGCGGCGCCCCGGAGAGCATGGCGGGCTCGGCGAGGGCTCCGGGCGGGCTCGGCGAGGGCTCCGGGGAGGCTCCGACGGGCGGGAGGGAAGGCGGAGGAGCCCCGCGGGCAGCGCGGGATGGGCCGGGGGTGCGGGGGGTGAAGCAGCAGCGCCGCCGCCGCCGCCCCCCGCCGGTGCGCCCCGGCCCCGACAAGAGCGATGGCTCCGGTGCGGCGGCGGCTCCTCCTCCTCGTCCTCCTCCTCCTCCTCCTCCTCCCGCCGGGCCGGCTCTGATGTCAGCGCCCCGGCCGCCGCCGGGGGAGGGACGGGGCGGGGCGGCCCCGGGGCTGAGCCTGCGCCCGCCGGACCGGCCCCGCCGCTGCCCCCGGCCGGTCCCCCCGGGTACCGGGGACCCCCGGCCCCGCCGCTGCCCCCGGCCGGTCCCCCCGGGTACCGGAGACCCCCGGCCCCGCCGCTGCCCCCGGCCGGTCCCCCCGGGTACCGGAGACCCCCGGCCCCGCCGCTGCCCCCGGCCGGTCCCCCCCTGTACCGGAGACCCCCGGCCCCACCGCTGCCCCCGGTCGGTCCCTCAGGGGTACCGGAGACCCCCGGCCCCGCCGCTGCCCCCGGCCGGTCCCCCCGGGTACCGGAGACCCCCGGCCCCGCCGCTGCCCCCGGTCGGTCCCCATGAGTACCGGAGACCCCCGGCCCCGCCGCTGCCCCCGGTTGGTTCCCCAGGGGTACCGGGGACCCCCGGCCCCGCCGCTGCCCCCGGTCGGTCCCCCCGGGTACCGGAGACCCCCGGCCCTGCCGCTGCCCCCGGTTCGTCCCCCCGGGGTACCGGAGACCCCCGGCCCCGCCGCTGCCCCCGGCCGGTCCCCCCGGGTATCGGAGACCCCCGGTGCCCTGGAGGCGGTGGTGGGATGGCAACAGGTCGCGGTGTTCGCGGTGTTCGCGGTGACCACAGGAAAGAATGGTGGCAAAGCGACAGGATAGGGGGGAATGGTTTCTGGTTGGAAGAGAGAAGGTTTAGGCTGGATATTAAGGGGAGAAAATCTTCCCTGTGCGGTTGGGGAGGCGCTGGCACAGAGTGCCCGGAGGAGCTGTGGGTGCCCCATCCTTGGAAGTGTCCCAGGCCGGGTTGGAGCAGCCTGGGACAGTGGAAGGTGTTCCTGCCCATGGCAGGGATGGAATGAGATGATCTTCAATGTCCCCTCCAACCCAAACCATTCTGTGATTGTATGATTCAACCAGGAACAGCTTCCCACCATTCTGTGATTCCGCTATTCAACCAGGAACAGCTTCCCACCCGTGCCTGGCCTCTCCTCGCTGCCCCAAGAGCATCCCGAGGTGACAAAGGGCTGCTCTGAGCGTGGGTGGCTGCTGGTGCCCAGCAGCTCATCCACCATCACTCCATCTACAGCCACTTCTGCCCAGGAAGGCAAGAGGAGTAACCAACACCTCGGCACAAAGAGCATCAGGGGATGGGAAGCAAGTGCAAAAAGAGAAAAGCCTGATATCAGCCTGATGTCATCAGCCATGTCCTGATGATAACAAATTAACTGCTATGTCCGTGTTCGTCCCAGAATCCAACAAAGATGAGGATAAAAGAGAAGAGATCCACACTGAGGTGCAACCTTGACCTGCCTGACATCCGCTAAAATCCAGTGAGCATTCCTTCTGCTAGAGTGCCGCAGGAAATCAAGGTATTTCATTTATGGATAGAAAAGGCACACTGATAATCCCTGTTTTCTAAGTAAAGAACGTGTTTTTTGACATCTGTGGTTTTTGACATCCATCCCTGTCGCCCAGCTGTCCCACAAAAGGCAGGGAGTGTGCCCTGGGGAAGGGATGAAGGAACATCACGGTATACATGTGACACACTGCGTCCTCCACAAGCAGCTGCCACCAAAGAAAGAAGAATCCAGTTCCTAAAAAGGGACAGGACGGTGAAGGGCAGGACGGGGAAGGACACGCTGTGGCCTCTGAGTGTCCCCACACGCAGGCAAGGCCACCCCGCAGCAGGAGCCATCTGCTCCACCCCTGCCACCTCAGCACCTTCTGAGATCAATGAAATCCTCTCAGGTTTTTTAATCAAGCCCACAGAACTGCTCCCAGTTTTACACAGGCAGCGGCTGATCGATAGGCGGGTGAAGCAGCACATCCAGCTAATCAAAGTACGTCATTAGCAGCAAGAGACTGAGCGTCTGTCAGGAGGTGGCAGTGACAGTCACCAGATGGGAGAGTGAGTAAACCTACACCAGGCGCTGGCAGCTTTATAAATAAAACTCTTGTCGAGCTCCCCGTGCCTCTCACGGAGTCCTGAGTTTCCCTGAGAAACCTGGAGAGCAGCAGAGCCTTCCCCCGGCTGCGAGGTTTCCCTGTTACGGACATATCTTATGAAAAATCCTTTCGTTAAGATCTTTTCTCCTGAGAAGCTCCTTCAGCTTCTCCACGTTTTTGCTGCTTGGAAATGTGATTTAGAGAATTGTTTACCCAGCGTGTGAAATTGTTTTTACTTGATGACCAATGACAGCCGCCTGTGTCGAGGCTGTGAGCGGTCACAAGATTTTTATTATCATTCCCTTCTGATGAAATCCTTTCTTCTTTCAGTATAGTCTTAGTATATCATTTTCTTTTAATATAATACGTATCATAAAATAATAAATCAGCCTTCTGAAACATGGAGTCAAGATTCTCATCTCTTCCCTCATCCTGGGACCCCTGTGAACACCACCACATTTCCCACTTGGAGAATGGATTCATTCTGGGCCTTGCAGCATCTCCCAGAATCTGGTGCTGCGCCCTTCACCCCAGCCAACAAGGGGGATTTTGGGGTGGGAGTTAAATCCTACAGACCCTGTAAGCACAGATCAAAGCTGCTGCTCTGTGGGGTTTTCCCAGCTCTGGCGTCCCCTTGCTCGGGCTGGTCTCAGCACGTCTGGGGAAAGGAGCCTTTTAAAAGCCAAGTTTTTTTCTCCACAGAGGAATCTGGTCAAAGGAAAATGACTGACCCATTTCGTTGCTCCGTTTCCTTTCGTTTCATTCATATTTGCTTTGTAACCCGAGCCTTCAGCTATTTCAAAGATAAACAGCAGCCCAGAGGAGGCACAGTTTGGGAGCCCCGGGTCCTGCCTTTCCCATGGAGTCCTCCTTGGTTGCTCACCCGAGGCCAGGGCTGGGACAGCTCCACTTCCCTCTGCCCTCTGCAGGCTTTGGGGGGGGGGGCAGGAAACCACGTCAATTAATCACAGAATTGTGGCAAGGTTTGGGTTGGATGACTTTAAAGCTCATCCAGTTCCACCCCTGCCATGGCAGGGACAGCTTTCCTTATCCCAGGTGGCTCCAGCCTGGCCTTGGGCACTGCCAGGGATGGGGCAGCCACAGCTGCTTTGTGCCAGGGCCTCCCCACCCTCACAGGGAAGAATTCCCTCCTAATACCCAATCTAAACATCCCATCTTTTAATTCAAAACCATTCCCCCTTGTCCTGTGACCCAGCCTCTTCAGCACCTTTTAATTGACCTTAATTTCTAAGGTAAATCTGATACTTGCAGGGAGTTTATCCTTGCTCTGTTTCAAGTTGTGCTTGTTGATGAACTTTTCTCCTATAAAATCCATGTCATGGGGACAGATGTTTCCCTCCATCATTTCACCTTTCACAAGGTAATTGCGATGACAATCTTCTGCTAGGAAACAATGAGCCCTTCGGTGTAAATTTATTAAGAAATAAAGAATTTATTAAAGAAATAACCATGAAGGGCCAGGCAAGGGAAAGCCCAGAGTGACCATAAATATTTAATTTCAATAAAAAATTAATTTCTATGCCCCTTACAGCCAACCTGAGCAGCGGAGCATCGGTGATGCAGAATTAGAGAGATTTCCCCGAAATGATCCAATCTACGGTACAGAGGGGACAGAGGGGTGCCGGGTGCCCGTCCCGGGGCGTCGGGGAGTCCCTGCCCGGCTCGGAGCTCATCCCGGAGCCGCCACGAGGTGGCCCCCGGGCCCCGCCGGGTCCCGCTGCGCCCGGGGCCGCGGGGCGGGAGCGGCGCGGGGGCTCCGGCGGCGTTACCGGGCACGGGGTGAAATAACGCGGGTGCCGGTGTGGAAAACGCGCGTTTTGTGACTGGCTTTTCGCAAATATCCAAATGAATATTACCGGGAAAAGCCCCGGTAAAGCCCCGGTAAAGCCCCGGTAAAGCCCTGCCAGCCCCGCTGCTCCCGTGCGGGGCAGGAGGGCTGCGCTGCAGGGATGGGGTCACTGCCACCCCTTGATTGTCCCCAGATCCCTCACTGCCACCCCTTGATTGTCCCCAGATCCCTCACTGCCACCCCTTGATTGTCCCCAAATCCCTCACTGCCACCCCTCAATTGTCCCCAGATCCCTCACTGCCACCCCTCAATTGTCCCCAAATCCCGACCCAGGGCTGTGCTGGTAGGGCAGGGTCACTGCCACCCCTTGATTGTCCCCAAACCCCTCACTGCCACCCCTCGGATTGTCCCCAAACCCCTCATGCATGGGTGTGCTCACTGCCACCTCTCAGACTGTCCCCTCACCCAGGGCTGTGCTGCTGGGGTGTGGGGTCACTGCCACCCCTCAGATTGTCCCCAAATCCCTCACGGCCACCCCTTGATTGTCCCCAAACCCTCATCCAGGGCTGCACTGGGGTGGGGTCACTGCCACCCCTCAATTGTCCCCAAATCCCTCACTGCCACCCCTCGATTGTCCCCAAACCCCGACCCAGGGCTGTGCTGGGGTGGGGTCACTGTCACCTCGGATTGTCCCCAAATCCCTCACTGCCACACTTCAATTGTCCCCAACCCCTCATCCAAGGCTGCACTGGGGTGGGGTCACTGCCACCCCTCAATTGTCCCCAAATCCCTCACTGCCACCCCTCAATTGTCCCCAAACCCCAACCCAGGGCTGTGCTGCTGGGGTGTGGGGTCACTGCCACCCCTCGGATTGTCCCCAAACCCCTCATCCATGGCTGTGCTCACTCCCACCTCTCAGACTGTCCCCTCACCCAGGGCTGTGCTGGGGTGGGGTCACTGCCACCCCTCGGATTGTCCCCAGCCCCCTGCCCCAGTGTGGCCAGCCCGTTGCAGGAACTGGGCTGAGCTGGGAGGATCTGTGGCTCCCTGCTGGCCCACAGAGCCCCCCTGACACGGGGACATGGGTGACAATGGTGTCCCCCAGCTGCCACATGTCCTTCGGGGCGGCAGCAGCAGCATGGGCTGCATCTGTCCCTCTGGATTAGGGCCAGCCCAGGAGCTGCTTATGCTAACGGGGCTAATCTCCATAATCTTGTCGCACAAATGCCTCCTCTCTGCTGGCAGAGCAGGGGTTTGGATTCTGTGTGGGTGCCAGCAGAGAGAAGGGCTCTGGGAGGTGGCACATGCAGGGCTCAGGGGGCTGTGCCAGGCTGGGCTCAGAGGTGGGAAGAGCCTCCTCGTGCTGCAGGGTCTTACATTGTCACCCCTCTGTGGCAGGGGGTGACCTGCCATCCACGGACAGCGGTGCTGGCCTTAAAACCAGGCCTTAAACCCTTTGCCCCAGCCTTGGGTTTTTCCCTGTGTGGGAGCTGCGGTTTCACCTGTCAGCTGGGCTCTGTCCCTTTAAAAGCCAATTATTTCAGGGCCTGCACATTTCTGTGCTGGTTTTTGTGACTGTGGCTCGGGGAAGTACACTTGGCATCATCTGGTGGGCGATGAATCAGCGTCCAGTTTCCAGTTTCAGGTGGAAAAATCCTCGTGTTGGGAAAAGCAGAGTAAGGGGTCAGAGCTGGGGCATTTCCGTGTTCTCCTGCCTTGTGCCAAACCCCCCCTGGATGGGGGTCACTGGTTGAGGTGACCACGCTGGTTTGTCCCTTGGGTCTGGCTGAGCCCAGGGACAGCGCTGTGTCCCCTGCCCCAGCCAGGACCAGCAGTGCTGGCCTTAAAACCAGGTCCCTTTGCCCCAGCCTGTGCCTTGGGTTTTTCCTGGTGTGGGATCTGTGGTTTCACCTGAGGGTTTAACTCTTGTTTAAGGCTTTGAAGGCCTTCGGTTTAGGTAATCCTAAATTTCTTAGACAATGGTAAGGATTATGGGGGAGATAGGAAGGAGGATGATGGACATGGTGGTTAAAGATAGCAACAGGTGGTTTCAGCTGGCAGCTGGGCTCCATCCCTTTAAAAGCCAATTATTTCAGGGCCTGTACATTTCTGTGTTTGTTTTTGAGATTGTGATTCGGGGAAGTACATTTGGCATCGTCTGGTGGGCAATGAATCAGCGTCCAGTTTCCAGTTTCAGGTGGAAAAATCCTCGTGCTGGGAAAAGCAGAGGAAGGGGTCTTTTGTGTGCTTTTGGTGTTCTCCTGGGGGATTTTGTCTGCTTTTAGTGTTCTCCTGCCTTCTGCCAAACCCTCCCTGGATGGGGCTCGCTGAGTGAGGTGGACACCAAGGCCACGCTGGTTTGTCCCTTGGGGACAGCGCTGTGTCCCCTGCCCTGTGCCCAGCTGGCCGGGAAAGGGGCAGGAAAATCCTCATCCCCGGCGGGCAGACAGCTCTAATCCCGAGCAGCGTTTCCTGCCATGTCTCACAATCCCGGGCTCTGTGTGTCAGCTCGGGAATGCCCAGCGAGAAGGGTCCGGGAGCCGTCCCCCGCCCGGGAATGCCAGCACCGCCGGGTGATAATCCCCGACGGGAATCCCGGCCCGGGAGCTGCTGCCTCTCCCCACCGTGTGCCAAGGGGCATCGCTCCATCTCCTGTGCCGCAGGTTGGTGCTGCCCGGGGTAAATATCTGGTGCTGCCAGCCAGAGCCACCCCGCGCCCCAGAGGGTGCCCGTAAAAATGAGATTTCTCAGCCTCGTCCTCGTGAGAAAGTTTGCGGTTGAGTTTTTGGGAAATAACCGCGAGTTAGAATGGCTCCTTTCATCCTGAAGGATCCCACAGAGCTTTATAAATAGAATTGCAGGCCGTGCACAAGGATCACTTCCAGGCACTGGGATGCGGCCGCTTCCTGGGAGAGCGGAGCAGCTGAGCTGGAAAAAAACCTCGGTGCGACTTCCCGTGCTTATTTCAGTCCTTCCGTTGCTTTACAGGTGGCACTGATAGTTGCAATGGTGATTAACAGCATTTTTCAACTCTATTACCCCTCTCCTAAAAAGATTATTTAAAGGAATTATCATTTTTTTAGGTGGCTTTTCACCAGCCTCGTGCTCCCACAAATCCACCAGAGAGAAGAACAGGATGCACAGAGCCTTAATGATCATTACCCTTCATCTTCGTGGTGTACTTTTCCCGGCAACTCTGCTAAAATCAAATAACAGTCTGGTTTATTACTTGCCATGGAGAGCACGTTCATGGATCAGCCGCTGCTGTCACGTCAAGGCTGAGCCTGCTGCCAGCCAGCGCCTGTTCCCTCCTGGAAATGGGAGTGCAAGGAGGGAAAAATCAGTTTCCATTCTCATCTGGATGATTTTTCTCCTGGCTGAGAATTGGAGGTCACTGCTGCTGGGTTTGGCGTTCATAGAGGGCTTTTTGAGTTGGTTTGTTTGGGTTTTTTTGTTGTTGTTTTGTTTTCATGGGTTTTTTTGGGGGGGGGGAGGGGTTGTTTTTTGTTTGTTTGTTTTTTGATAAAAAAGGGAGCAAAATCTGGTGGGTTTTTCCCACGCTGGGCCCCACATGGTGGCTCTTCCTCTGCTGTGTAAAGCTGTGGGGTGAGTGGGAAGGGCAGTGGGGGGATGTGGGCCCCCAACACCCTCTGGGGAAGAACCTTCTGATATCCAGAAGGTCCAGAAGGTCCAGAAAGTTCAGCCTAAATCTCCTCTGACCCCATTCCCTCGGGAATGTGTGCTGTGGGGAGAACCAGGAAGGTTCCCTTTGTTACGAATAAGAAGCTTGGCTAGGCCAATATTCAAGCAGCAATCAATTTATTAATTAATATGGTAAAGTATGAGCAATACAGCGCTGGGTACAGTGGGGGAAGTTTTCCCTCCCACTGCACACCCATAGTTGAGGCTTACAGGTATTTGTAGGGGTACTCATCAGCTTTCTCAGCAGTTTCTATTCCCAATTTTCATGTCACAATTCTATACACTGTTGTGATTTAGTTTTTCTCAGGATGTATCCCAAAAGGAGCATCCCCAGATGGTGGTGGTCTGGTTTCTGAAAGAAGGAAGAAGAATCCCATCTGGTGAGGTTCAGCTCCCCAGATGTGGGTCCACCTTTTAATTGCAAGGACTGTAAATCTCATTACAGCGATGTCCAGCTTCCCTTGGTCAAAACCACAAATCCTTAAGGTGATGTTCATCTTCCTTTCTCAAGCTGCTTTTCACTGTTTTATTAAGGCCTGAGATAAGCATATTTCCTTTATATATATTCCAAAGCTATAGTTTCGAGGATATACAAGTAATATTCTAAAATTATACTCCAAAAGGTTATTAGTGCAGAACTCTTTATGGATTAACTACAAGCAAAAAGCAACATCCTTAACGCTTTAATTCCAACGCTCCTTAATCAACCAAGGTTAATTGCAAACAGAAGATAGGTTCAAAGGCCTTCTTCCATGCTTTATTTTTCTCAGTTAAAGATAGGTTCAGAGGCCTTCTTCCATGCTTTATTTTTCTCAGTTATTATTAAAATTTGCAGCTGTCCCATTGTTGGTCTCCACACATCTCACAATCACAAATACACACACTGCTTGTGTATGCCTGACACAGAACACAGCTCTGTGTTTCACACCTTTGAGCCAGGGCAGAGGTGGCACCTCAGGCTCCTTTTCCAGCTTCTGCCCAGGCTGGCAGAGCCCTCGGGCCACCGAGGAGAGGCCGAAAGCAGCTGGGTCAGGGTGAGCAGCTGCGGATTGCATTGCACAGCCCCGAGCTGGCACGCGGAGCCGCCAGAAATAAACCCGTGTGTGTAGCAACTGCAAACACAGCAACCAGCTCAGCTGGGACTCTCTCCTTTTGGGTGTTTGGTCGGGGTTTTTTTTGGTGGTTTTTATTTTTGGGGTGGGAGAGATTTATTGTAAAGAGGATGTGAGCTCCCCAGAGCATCCACGGGCTGCAAGTGGCAGCAGGATGGCTCAGTGGAGGTCTGGGGCTCCCTGCAGCATCCTCACTTCATGTACCAAGATGGGACTCTCTTTTGGGGTGTTTGTTTGGGTTTTTTTGGTGTTCTTTTGGGTGGGAGAGATTTATTGTAAAAAGGGTTTTGCTTGGGATGTGAGTTCCCTAAAGCATCCACAGACTGCAAGTGGCAGCAGGATGATTCCATGGAGGTCTGGGGCTCCCTGCAGCATCCTCACTTTATGTACCAAGATGGAAATCACTTTTCTTGGGTGTTTGTTCAAGCTTTTTTTTGTGCTTTTTCTTTTGGGGCAGGAGAGATTTGTTGTAAAGAGGTTTTTGCTTGGGATGTGAGCTCCTGGAGCATCCACAGGCTGCAAGTTTCAGCAGGATGGCTCCATGGAGGTCTGGGGCTCCCTGCAGCATCCTCACTGCCTTTCATGTACCACAGGCTTTGGGATGCTGGGGTGGGTGGGGAAATGCTGGATACAGCACCAAGCAGAGCCAGCAGGGTGCAGGGACAGGCTGGAACCAGGTGCATCCCAATAGTTGGGAGCCATCACTGACCTCGCTGTGTTCCAGTCCCTTTCCAGCTGTTTTTGCACCTTGGGGACAGGGAAAGGGAGGCAGGAATGACTTGGGCTGTTTCAGAAGGACCCTCAGGAGCCAGGACTGTGCCCACAGACCCTGCAGGGGCACAATCCAGCAGGGCAGAGCAGCTCCAGGGTCAGCAGACAGGAAACAGGGAAGATGACCTGACTGAAGTGTCCGTGTAAAATATCCTCCCTGCAAGCACAGGATGAAGCACAAGGTCACCCCGTGGCTGGGACAGAGCAGTGACAAAGCTCCCACCTCCCATCCCTGCTGCTGGTGGCACCTGATCCCCTGGCAGTGCCATGTGGGAAGAGCTCTGCAAATGGCATCAGGGAGGGGGGAGACGGGGAAAGGGCTGAAATTGGGCCCACCAAAAGCTGCTTTGGGAAGGTAAAAGATCTTTCTGTAACACTGCCAGCAAGGGCCGTGGAATGAGACCAAATCCTGAGAAAGCAGTTCATAAAGGCCAATTTCTCCATATTCAGCACTGCAGGGGATGCATGAAACTCCAGGTTTAGTTTAATAGGGGGGAAAAATAATCATCAAAGAATATTTAGAAAGCGTTACAGCCATTTGTCACGGTGCAGGGAAAACTCGAGCTCTCAATATGAGTGATCAGCAAGCTTCATTTATTGATTAGAGTACTAGATATTTATTTACAGCAGTAATAAGCTCATGAATATTCTGTAATCTGAACTGTCTATTGGTTACCTACAACATCAGCTTTTCTCCATTCTTCAGAGGTTCCATCTCTCTTTTCTCGTGTCTCTTTCACTACTTGTTACCGTACCACAGCTGTGCCTAAGGACACAGTGTTTTTGCAGGTGCAGAAATTTAGATTGGGTGGGTTCATCACTTTTCTAGTCTTTAGTAGCTGATATTCTAACAGAAAGATTTGTGTCACTCTGGTGCATTTCCCATCACACAGGGATGTGTCAAAGACCACGCTCAGTCCTGCCGGTGCTGAAGAGGGGCCTGGAAATAGTTCTAGCAAAGCATGTGATCATTAGACAGGGGAAAAGAAGAAGAGAAGGCAGCTTGGAGTGTGTTTCTTACCTCTCCTGTCACCTTTTTCTCCTCCTGGAAGCACAGCCAGTGCCCCTGATGAGGAATGAGGTGGCCAGGGAGGTGACACGCTGCGGCCAGGCTGTGTCACCAAGGCCTTGTCAGCTCAGCCCCACGCAGCTGGCACTGCTGAACCCTCCTGAATCAGCACCAGCTGGCTGGAAAATGAAAGCTGGCCTGTTTGCTCCCCTCCTGCGCCTCCCAAAATAACCAGCAGCTTCCCTCTGACCACACACACCCCCAGCCATCAGCCTGCCCAGCCTCCTGCCCCCTGTGCCCCACCAGTGACCACATCAAATGGGCACTTTTGAAGATCACCAGGCTGCAAATGCCTGAGAAGTGCTGGGGAACACAGCTCCCCCCTCCCAGGGTCCTGTGAGGTGCCGTGGGGCACGTCCAGCAAGGAGGAAAATCATCTGGCACCACCCTCATTGTTTCTGCTTTTATCTCATCCAAAGAACAAACAGAGCATGAAAAGGTGGGCAGCACATTTCTCCAGGCTCCTTCAGGAGTCTGAGGAGCTGCAGGAGCTGCCCAACTCCAGCCTCTTCGTGTCCTGCCTCCGACAGGACCCAAACCACACCAGGGGCTGAGCTCCACACAGGAAAACAGCAGGGAGGGGAATTGTGCAGGGGATCCAAAGAGATCTGCAGCTCCTGTCTCAGAGAATCAGCCTCAGATAAAAAAAAAAAAACAAAAATCATCCCCACTCTCCTTTCTTGCCTGTATTTAAAACAGCAACAAAGGGAATTGTGCAGGGGATCCAGGGGGATCTGCAGCTCCTGTTTGAGAGTGTCAGCCTTAGACCAAAAAAAACATCCCCCTCTCCTTGCCTGCCTGAATTAAAACAGCAGGGAGGGGAATTGTGCAGGGGATCCAAAGAGATCTGCAGCTCCTGTCTCAGAGAATCCGCCTCAGATAAAAAAAAAAAACAAAAATCATCCCCCTTCTCCTTTCTTGTCTGTATTTAAAACAGCAACAAAAGGAATTGTGCAGGGGATCCAGGGGGATCTGCAGCTCCTGTCTCAGAGAGGCAGCCTCAGATAAAAAAATAAAATCATCCCTCTCTCCTTGCCTGAATTAAAACAGCTCAAAGGGAATTGTGCAGGGGATCCAAAGGGATCTGCAGCTCCTGTCTCAGAGTCAGCCTCAGACCAAAAAAAATCATTCCACTCTCCTTGCCGGAATTTAAAACAATAACAAAGGGAATTGTGCAGGGGATCCAGGGGGATCTGCAGCTCCTGCCTAAGATAAAATAAAATCATCCCTCTCTCCTCGCCTGCCTGACTTTATCTGCGTTTGTGGCTCTGGGGGCAGAGCAGCTCTGGTGTAAATGACTCGCACGACCTTTCCTGTTTGATGACTTTACAGCTGGCTGCTCACACCTCACGGATAATTCCATTTATGCCATCCATCATCAGCACCTGCTGGAGAGCCTGGCAGCTCCTGGGGCTGCTGCTGCTGTCACAGGGGGCTGTGGCAGGGGCAGGACATGGCACAGGGGCAGAGGGGGGTGGCACTGCCCTGCAGAGCCCTGGGCAGGGCAGGACACGGCCAGGGACCTCGGGCATTCTTGGTCAGGCCTGGCACAGGATTAAATTAAGTCCCTCTTTGTCTTCTCCTCATTTTCCACCCACTTTGAGCTCTGAGGCTCCTGCTGGAAATGATTTTCCCAACTCTTTTCCCTGCTTTACAAGATCAGCCTCATGTGGGTGCCCACCACAAAGCCCTTGAAGGCCGTGACAGATGAACTCCGCTCTGCCAGCAGCTTCTTGGTGAGGAGTTCTTGCATTTCCATGTCCTCGGCAGCTGTGGGGAAAAAAAACCACCCAGGGCAAGACCTGGCTGGGTCATTTCTCATCTGGAGAGCCCCTCGCTCACATTTATAATTTCCATTTTCATTGTGGCAACACCTCACAGTGCAGGTGAGGTGCTGCCACAATGAAAATGGAAATCATAAAATAAACTGTAAATATATTTATAAATATATCTATATCTTACATTTAAATTTAATAAATATAAATATTTATAAAATATATTTATAGAGATATTTATAAAATAAAAATGTTTAATTTTTTTAAATTAAATTTTTAAAAATTTTTAAATTTAATTAATTTTTAATTTTATTTATTTAATACCTATTAAATCCAGCCCGGATTGTGTCACTCGGTACCTCCAGCAGCCCTTTCTGCGGGCTAATCAGGCACGTGCTTTATTGCTCTCAACCCCTTCTCGGCTATGCTTAATTACACTTAATTATTGCAATCCCCGGCTCTGCCTTCCCACCTCCAGCCCAGCGCATCCATCCCGGGGATCGCGCTGTGCTTGTAGAGCGGAATTCCAGCGCTTCCGAGCCGGCGGCAGGAATGCAAACCCTTACATGGCTCTGCTCCTCTGCCAGGGCTGGGACTGCCTCTCCCGCGGCTTTAGAGAGCTCCTCTCAGCGGGTAAGAATGGGCAGCCTTAATTCGGGCAGCAATTCCATCCCCGCAGACAAAGGGAACGAGCCGGAGCGCGCTTCAGGAGCGATTATTTCAATCCCCCTGTCTGAGAGAGGCGGGGGAAAGCTGCTGGTGCCAGCAATGCCGAGCTCTCCTGCCGCTCCTTATAAGTTCAGCTTTGCCCCGACGTCTCCGTCTGCATCTTGCACCCAGGAAATCACATTTATCATTCCTCTATAAACTCTGCAGAGAGAGGGACGGGACCACAGGAATACGAGTCAAGAGTGTGGTGGTGTTCACAGGGGTCCCAGGATGAGGAAAGAGATGAGAACCTTCACTCCGTGTTTCAGAAGGCTGATATATTATATTATACTATATTATATTATATTGTATTGTATTGTATTATATTGTATTGTATTATATTGTATTGTATTATATTGTATTGTATTATACTGTATTATATTGTATTATATTGTATTATACTGTATTATGTTGTATTATATATTATACTATATTATATTATACTATACTATATTATACTATACTATGTTATATTGATATATTAAAACTATGCTAAAAGAATAGAAGAAAGGATTTCATCAGAAGGCTAGCAAGGAATAGAAAAGAAATGGAATGATAATAAAATCTTGTGACTGACCAGAGAGAGTCAGCCGGACTGTGGTTGGCCATTAATTAGAAACAACCACATGAGACCAAAGATTCACCTGTTGCATCCCACGGCAGCAGATAATTCTTGTTTACATTTCGTTTCTGAGGCCTCTCAGCTTCTCAGGAGAAAAAAATCCTAGCAAAAGGATTTTTTTTCATAAAATATGTCCGTGACACAAGATTATGAGTTTATTCCTGGGGTTTACACCCAAAATCCAAGTGAAGAGAGCAGCCTTTAGAGGGAAAGGTGTTGCTGAGGATCTGTGCACGTGGCTGTCCCAAAAAGTGCTGGCAAAGCTCTTTAGGGTAATTTGACAAGAGGAAAGAAAACAAATCCTGAGCTGCCGCCACTCCCTCCTGGCCTGTGCCACTGAGCTTACAAAAAACATCAAGTTTTTGTAACCAGCACTCTGAGCCTGCCTGCTGATGCTCAAAGAAAACATGATCAGGGGCAAAATTCTCCTCTTTGGCTCACACAGCCACGGCAGGGACACCTCCCACGGTCCCAGGTGGCTCCCAGCCCCACCAGCCTGGCCTTGGGCACTGCCAGGGATGCAGGGGCAGCCCCAGCTGTGCCAGGGCCTCCCCACCCTCAGGGGAGAATTTTACCCCTGATATCCAATCTAACCCTTCTCCCTTCCAGTTTGAAGCTCTTCCCTCCTGTCCTGTCACTACAATAGGAATACACCACAGGAGTAACAAACTCCAGGCTTTTGGTCCACATCATGAGGGGCTGGGAACACAAACCCTGTGAGGAAGCCCTGAGGGAGCTGGGGGTGCTCAGCCTGGAGAAAAGGAGGCTCAGGGGTGCCCCCATCACTCTCTGCAGCTCCTGAAAGGTGCCTGTGCTCAGCTGGGGCTGGGCTCTTTCTGCAGGAACTGACACAACCAGAGCACACAGCAAGGGAAATACAGGTTGGATAGCAGGGAAAAGTTTTTTACAGAAAGGTGATAAAGTTCTGCAATGTTCTGCTGGGGAGGTGGCGGAGTCCCCATCCCTGGGGGTGTTTAACAAAGCCTGGATGTGGCACTGGGTGCCAGGGGTGAGTTGAGGTGTTGGGGCTGAGATGGACTCGATGACCTCTAAGGTCTCTCCCAACCTGGTCATTCTGTGAATTCTGTAAATCTTGGTGCAGATTCAGGTTTGTACCAACATCCCTCAGGAGGATTTTGCCAGGCTCAGCTCTGGTGCTGGGATTCCTCAGCCCTCACTGGCACCTCTGGGGCAGCTCAGACAGCAGAATCTGGGAGACAATCCCTTATCAAGTTACATCAACAAGCATTGCAGCAGGGCAGATCAGTTTATTTGTTTAATCTGAGGTGCTGTGCTTGAGAAAATGTCACTCAGAGAGAGTCCCATGGCCTCATCCAGGCTGAACACAGAGCTACACATTTATATACATACACCACAAACAAAGACATCTAAATCTCTACATATATATATATATATTTACTGTTTTCAGCTGGCAAACTTTTTAACAATATTTGTTGTTCACCCACATTAAAATGAGGTTAAAATCCACTGTGTTGTCTGCACACTCTGTGTGAAACACACATGGTTTAATCACGCAGGTTGTAGCTGGAGACCTTTTATTGGAGCATGATTTCATCTTCAAACCATCCCAATATCCACTTGTGTACAGTAAGTTACCCATTTATAGGTTTCTAATAAAAGCAAATCTTCCCTAAGTGGCTATTACTGGATTTCTTCTTTCAGCCTGGGGATAAGCAGGATTCTGGGCTTTAAAAAGCTCCCTAGTGGGCTGAATAAGAAAGTGACAACTGAAGAATGTCATGGCAAAACTCCGGTGTGTTCTAATTACAGCACTGTTAACGAGGGGAACATTTGTCAGACCAGAGCTTCATCACGTTTAGCACAGACACAGAAACCTCCCACTCACACAGTGACAATCTTCTCTCCTCTCTAGGCAGATGCCACAGGAGGTGGTGTCTGCCAGCACAAGGTAAGTTCCACCATCTGGAAAGAATTATTTTCATTTTAATCGAGGACTTGAAGGAATTTGCACACTCGATTGCTAAAGAAAACGATGCATTTATTTTCTTTTTAAAAACGACCCAAAGTACAACTTCAAGAAATCGGCTCATTACATTTAGATACATAGTTTGAGACTGACTGATTTCCAGAATGTTCCTCCACAGTTACAGATCCACATGCACCTCCGATGTTTTCCACGTTCCCCACCCTCTCACACCTCATCACAACATTTCTAATAAAAAGGCAAAGCTGCAGATTCTGAGCACTGCTGACATTTAGCTGGAACATCTGCAATGTGTAAGAGCCCCTGAACAGGAACGTGGCTGCAGAGAGGCAGAGGGAGGCTGGTAAAACCCTGAGTGCTGTGTGGGGGGAGGCTCTGGGACAACACAGGCTGCCCCTCTGATTTGGGATTAAAAAACTCCAGGAAAATGTTCTGGAGCCACGGATTTGTCCTGGTACAGAGGGAGTTACAGAGCTGGAGGCATCGGTGGTGTTTTGGAACATGAGAGCTCTCTAATGAGATGTAGGAGGTGTGTTTATTTCCACAGACTGACCTTAAATTAATAAAAAAATAAAAATGAAGTGGTGTCTGTGATCTTCAGGCTCTGCACAACTCCTGCCAGGAGGGGACAGCCGAGGGAGATTTGGGATCTTCTCCCAGGGAACAGGGACAGGAGGAGAGGGAACGGCCTCAGGCTGGGCTGGGGAGGCTCAGGTTGGACAGGAGCAGGAATTTCCTCATGGAAAGGGCTGGAAGGGGCTGCCCAGGGGGGTTTGGAGCGCCCATCCCTGGAGGTGCCCAGTGACGAGGTGGGGATCAGGCACAGGTTGGAATTGATGATCCTGGAGGGGTTTTCCAGCCTCACAATTCCAGGATCCTGTGAAGCACCAAATATAAAACCACCAAAGCTGCCAGGTACCCACAGCTCTGAGCACCCAGCACATGCAGAAACCCCAGAATTTTTCATTAAAGTCTCTGAGCACGGTTTGTTTTCAGTCTCAGCTGGTGCTGCACACAAGTCCCACAGATCTTTCCATATTATTTCGCCTCCCCACTTCCACAAGGGAATTAAACTTTGGCAGGCAGGGGATTTGTATCATTTCAGCAGAGATCTCTGGGTGCAGCATCAGCCTTTTGCTTGTGTGCCTGGGATTAGCAAGACATTGCTGAGATCATCATATATACATTTCACAGCCAGGACAGCTTTTGGTATTAAACAAGTAAAAAACCCAGGAGAGCTGCAGTGAGCAGCCCTTTTAGAAAGGACCCTGTGTGTGTTTGTTTGAGAGGTAGTTCTGAAGATGACCATCATTGCAAAGAAGCAACTGCTTAAAAAGTTTTCAACTGCAAGAGGTAAAAAAGATTGTAAGCAATCACTCTCTCTTCCACAAACATTATATGAAATCTGTCCCATTCATCTGCTGGGAATTCTTGGGTCACTGGTCAACCAGGATTGCCATCCCAGCAGGCTGGGAGGATAAAAAACCCCAGTGAGGAGTCTGTGCTACCCTTAGTTTAGATTTGGGTCTTTCAGGTGTGCTACTCATGCATTGGCATTGATTTATATAAAAATATTGCTGAGCCAAAGAGCTGGAAGTGCAGCCAAAGAACATTTGTCGTTTGCACCTCTCACAGGGCAGTGAAACACTCTTTAAGGAGCATTTTAAATCAGGTTTGGGTGATTTTAGAAAAGCAGTGCCTGATTTGCTGTGAACACCAGTGATTTGCATGAGTTCTGTGTTAACTTCTGAGGAGAACACCACTGAGGTGCCAGTGCTGGCAGCTCAACAAAGCAAAGCTCCCTCAAAAACACAAACTGCTCTTTATCTATTCAGACATTTTAAATTTTAGGCTACTTCCACCATTCTCAGCAGTAGCACAGCTCATGATGGGATGGTTTCTGGTGATTTCAGAGCTCACCAGGGTTTAACTTTCCCAAAAACAAGTGTGACTTGGAGGTCTGGCCCTATC
Source organism: Calcarius lapponicus (assembly GCA_039654755.1). NCBI lineage: Eukaryota > Metazoa > Chordata > Aves > Passeriformes > Fringillidae > Calcarius > Calcarius lapponicus. Next base: position 15,414,655 of record JBBFKN010000012.1, on the reverse strand, counting down.
TGGTGAGCACAGGCACCGAGCCCGTGCCCAACCCTGATAAATGACAGTGACACAGCCCAGGGTCCCCACGTGGGGCTTGGACAAGTCCTGCTCCCTTTCACAGGGAACTCAGCCACTCCAGGGTGTGCAGGGATGATTCCTCACAGGATATTTATCCTCACAGGATATTTATTGGCTCCAGAGTTTGCAGGGATGATTCCTCACAGGATATTTACTGGCTCACCTGGAGGGCTCTCCCACTTTGGGAATTCTGCATCGAACAATTCACCAAAAGCAAATGTTTTATGAAAAAATTGGGGATTAGTGATTGGAAACAAGACCTCAATATTCTCAGCTGTGTTTCCTGGGTTAGGAAGAAGTTTCCAGCCCAGTAAATATCTGCTGAGGCTGCTTTTCCTTCTCACCCAAATTAGCAATTCACTTAACTACATATTTGATTTTCAAATATGGCAGCAGCAAGGAAGTAAAGAGCAAGTCTTAAACAAACACCATGTGCAGTCAGGGCAGTCAGGGCATGCTGAACACATTTTCTAGATGAAAAGCCACAGTTTTGCCAGTTAATTGCTTTATCTGCAGCTTCACAGCCCAAGCCTTAAGCAAAATTACTCAGTGTGCACCAGAGGCTGCCACAGGAGGAGTTCCCTCTTCCCACAAGTCACAGAATTATCAATATTATTCTACACTTTTTATAGACAAAATGGTTTGGAACCAGGACCCTGCTGTGGGCTCCTGAGCCCTTTTTGTGCAGCTCCCAGCACACCACCACTGCTCCTCCTGCCAGGCTCCAGCACCACCTTATCTTCTCTAAAAATCCTTTTCCATGCATCCTGAAAGGTTCCCTTCTCCTCTCTCACCTGGTGTGTTTTGTTACAAAGAAATGTAAAGGGCAGAAAAGGAAGAAGAAGATTTCTGAAAATGTTCCAGATCTATTAGAGATTCTACTTAAATCAAAGGTATCTTCTGCCACTTCCCTCCAGAATCCACTTCCCTGGTTCTTCACTCAAATAAAACTTCACTCAGCCTAGCAAAATACAAAATACAAAATACAAAATGCCAGCCATGTTGTAAGTGACCCAGGCCAGCCCATCCATGCTGCCTGCTGCACGGATAAGGCCCAGACTGTTATTTTAATATCATTACTAAGCTCATTGAATTGACACTCGCTCAACAAAACAACTCAGAAAAGCTCCACACATGAGAACTTCCATTTCAGCTCAGTTTAAAGTCCTTTGGAGCGCTGGCTGAGTGTTTTTGAGGTTTTTTGCAGGCCTCCACCCAGTGCTGTGATGACCCAGAGGGGCCAGAGCAGCCCCTGAAGGGTCTCCTACTGAACATTTGCTCACTTATCTTGAGAATCACCCTGGTGACTCCTTTGTTTGCATAGTGAGAGTCTCCTTCCTTTAGCACTCCAAACCTGCTGCAGAGAAAGTCATTCCATTTCAAACCTTCTGTTCATAAAAGCCCTAAATTGCATTTCAAGTCCTGTTCAGGCACCTGGCAAGGGATCAGATGGTTCTGGAGATGGACTGGGGCCATGAGGCTGCAAGAAGGAACAACCCCAACAAGCTGTGCTGTGCTTGTGACAGGTCACACCACCCTGGCATGTTCTGGGAAGATAAAGGAAGAGGAAATACAAGCTCATGGAGTTCAAGAAGGAGAAAATGTAGGCACCCAAAGGCCTGAAGGAAGGCAATTAGAAACAAAGCAGCTCTTCCCATTAAATATTTCCATTTGGATCAGCCAGTTCTTGCACCTTATCAGTCTTTCCTGGTTATGTTTCCAGAGATTTTGTTGAGATTTCAGAGCACACTCCCAACTATTAAAGTGTGTTTCCCCCCCTCCCTCGTTTTCCAGTCACAGCCCTGGGCCTGAAAAAGTTCTACTTGTCTGACAGGGGTGGCATGTTTGCATTTTTATTAAAAGAGCTTCATGTAATTCAATGGAATTCACTCTACACAAAGAGATAATTTTTTGCAATTACCAGAATCTCGAACATGAATATAAACCAGCTCTTGAAGTTCAACATTTTTGTTTTAGAAACACGGGAAAAACAAAGACACACACCTGGCAGAACTGGTGATGGAAATCTGAGCTCCAAAGAAACAGATAATTCAATCATTACCTGAACAAACTGGCCCACACTTGTGATGGACCAGAGGCCTGATCCCAAATTCCCCTACAAGCTTTCCATAGATTTTTAGGGGGAAATAGCAAGTGTTACAGAAATTAATAGTTTTATTTAGATATATCCTGTGCTTCATGGCATTTCATTTTTTCATGGCTGCCTTGAAATTTCATCATCTGAGTATTTTCTCTTCCAGTGACAAATTCCTTTGGTGTCTACATCCCATCACAGTTTTTAAAATCCCAAGATAGATAAGGGAAAAGCAATGCAGAGAAATAAAATTCTTCAAACTTAAGCAATTTGCAAAGAAGTTCCTAATGCATTATGTTAATGCATTTGTGCTTTTGACAAGAGATTTAAAAACTTTCCCCTGGAACAGAAAGAGTTCAGCTGGAGAGAACTGAAAACATGGAGTTGAAATCAAGTTCCTTTCCTGCCTTAAGCAAAAGAACCTGTTGAACCATGATAAATGGTTTGATTTCTAGACCAGCATTTTTAAACAGCACATCAGCCAAACTGTCTCTGTACTTCCCAGCTGAGTGGGGTATGCACCAGGTGTGAGTGAAGCAACTGGATAAAATCAGCCCTTTAATGTGCACATTTCTGACTGATCTTCCAATATTCCAGACTGAGCCCCTAACAAAAAGTAAATCCATTAAAACCCTCTCATTTAATTTCCTCCCACGGCATGAACAGACAGTTAACACACACGGGGTGTACCCTGTGCACTCCCCACTAGCTGACCAGTTTGGGGAGCACAGTACACAGAGGGATGCTGCCACTGGGCTCAGCAGCCAGACTGGCCCTCAGCTTGCTGGGGACTGCAGCCACAGGAGGCAACTTGTTAGCAATTCCTTGGAAGGAACCTGAATAGCTGGAAATCCTCCTGCCGGAGCTTTTCTCCAAGGCGGCCGCTTTGGGCACCCGTTTGCAGATCCAGGGGTGCCGCAGGGCCTGGCTGGGAATCATGCGTGCCGAAGGATCCCAGCTGAGGCAATCCTTCAGGAAACCAGTGAACAAGGGGTCATCACAGCCCTTCAGAGCTGTCACCCAGTCCTTGTTCCCTGGGGCACCCCTGACCTTGCCCCGGCGCGAGCGGCTCCCGCTCAGGGTCACCTTCCCGTCCGGCTGCGTCAGCACCGTGCAGTAACGGGGGTGACCCTTGGAGTTGATGAAGTTCTTGGCTCGTTTGGATTGATCCAAAAGCTTCTGAGGTGGCATTCCAAGAAGTTCCATGATACAGGCCAGTTGGTCTGCCTCGTCCTCTCCAGGGAAAAGAGGGTAGCCGGTCAACAGCTCCACCAGAATACAGCCAAAACTCCACATGTCTATGGGCATCCCATAGCGGCTGCCCAGGATCACCTCTGGCGCCCGATAAAACCGGGACTGGATGTAGGTGTAGACTCTTTGGTGCTCAAAACAGCTGGACCCAAAATCTATAACCTTGATTCCACTCCTCCCTTGCTGTTTTAGGAGGATATTTTCCGGCTTCAAGTCACAGTGGATGATTTTGTTTCTATAAAGGGCATCCAAACACTGCAGGATGGAGTGAGCGAACTTTCGAACCAGCTGGAGGCTGAAACCCTGAAATTTATTCCTTTTAATCAGCTCATACAGGTTCATACTCAAGAGTTCAAAGGTCATGCAGATGTGGTTCCGAAAGGTGAAGCTTTCCAACATGTGGATCACATTCATGCTGCCTGTTTTATCCTGCTTCTTCAGGTGCTCCAGGATCCTGATCTCCTCGGCAGCTTGGCGATGGAACCTCTTCTCGTTGCGAACCATCTTTAAGGCCAGGTGTTGGTGGAGTTTGTGATCATAGACTTTAGCAACTTGTCCAAAACTGCCTTTGCCAATGATTTTGAGCACCTCATACCTGTAAGCCAGGTGGTCGTGGGGCACGTGGATGTAGCTGCCTTGGTCGTCGTCGTAGCCGCCGTTGTTGGGGCCGCCGATCACCCCCTGCCTCTTTTTGGCAGACGGCCCCACAAAGTAAATCTCGGAGAAACTGAAGATCTCCTGCTGCTCGTAAGCTGATAGCAGATGTTTGAACTGTTTGACAGCTTCCTCTGGAGCTTGGGAGACAGCTTTATGTGATTTCAAGGAGCTTCCACTGCTTCTAGCAGCCAGGCTCTCTAGGGTTTTCTCTTTATTTAGGGAAGGGAGAGATCTTTCTGGAGTAAGGCCTGCAGAGTGAAGAGTGCTGCTCCTTCTGTTGCCAGAGTCCTCAAATAACTGCTCCACTTTGACCTGATTTGCAGCCAGAGGGTGATCCTTCATTATAAGTTTGTTGATAGAAACCTACAAGGGAAAAAGTAGTTGAGTTTATCTTTTAAAGCACAGATTAAAAATAAACTCACTACCAACAGAAAATCGGTACCACGGACGAGTCTGGCATTTATTAGGAACAAATCTAAAATGCTGGGCTAAATTAAGTTACCAGCATAGTTATAGAAGGGTACACAAAGAGAAAGCAACTCCCTGAAACAGCACATAGGCTTTTAAATGCAGCAAGGGAAACCCTAGACAGCCAAAGACTCAAACAACCACAAAATACCTATCTCCAGTCGGTGCAGGGCCAGGGAACAGCTATGTTTAGCTTCAAACGTGGGTGCAGCAGCACAACCACCAACAGATGCAATCTGCACCTGTCTGGAGCACGGACTGGAACGTGGATGTGCAGAGAAGGGGCAGGAGGACTGCACAGCCAGGCTGCCAAAGGAACACAAAGCAACAGCAGCAGGTGACATATGGCTGGTGTGAGGCAGCTGCACGAGGAACAGGAGGAGGACAGGGCAAGGCAAGGTAAACCATCCTTTAGAGTCTAAAAATTCATTGTGGGGTTTTAATTTCAAGGGGAAACCATTATCATATCCACACCTCTCTTTGATATCATGGTGGAATTATAGAATATCCTGAGCTGGAAGGGACCTACAAAAATCATCAAGTCCAACTCCTGGCCCTGCAGAGGACACCCCAAAAATCCCTCCCAGTCCCTGAGAGCCTTGTTCTGGAGCTCTGGTAGCCTTGGGGCCGTGCCCATGCCCTGGGCAGCCTGTTCTGTGCCCCACCACCCTCTGAGGGATAAACTTTTATCCAACCTAAACCCCCCTGCCACAGCTCCAGCCATTCTCTTGGGTCCTGGCACTGTCACAGAGGGAAGAGAGAGCTGCACAACTCTCTGAACACTTGAATAACCAGGATCAACTCCCACTCCGACTCAGCTGAGAGCAGTCTGCAAGCACTCCCTCTTAGCACCATGTGCTAAAATATTTACATCTGAAACAAACCCATACAAGGTGAGAAAAACGCTGTGAAATTTTCCAGGCTTGTCAATTTTACTATTTAGCAAATGCTGAACACCCCGGAGGTCAGTTCCCCACTAGCACTGCAGTTTTTCCTTTTCCTGCTTGCAACAGAGGTGTTGTCCCATCCAGGCAGAATTGAAGAAGCCCTGACTGAAGCAGTAACATCTGTTTTCCATTTTGTCCTTTAATCTAAAAATAAAGATCTCAGACACATGCCAAACCAAATCCCTGAAAACCAAAATAACTACACAGGAATCAAACAAAAAATATAAATAAACCTGCAGCCCCACGGCAATAAAACCAAATTCCTTTTTAGTTACATCCAGTCCAACATCTCAGCAGGGTCAGCAAATTAGGGAAGTGAACGTTCTCCCCAAAGCCAACTACACACAGCTCATAAAAGACTCTGCTTGCTGGTGCTGCCCTGAAATGTTTAGTTCTTGCTCACAAGCCCCAAAAAAGGGGCATTTCCCTACAGAAGTCAGCTCTTATCAATGTGGAGAGATCCTACCGAGCTCCACTCGTCCTATCAAGCCCAAAATGCAGTGTACTGGGAGGGACACGCCCAGCCAGAGCCTGCAATAAAAACAACAGAGCCCAGCCCCGGGAACTCGGAATAAACGCCTTTTTCTTGGAGCCTGGCTGAACCTCCGAGATAAGAATGACATTTTTTCAGAGCTGGCTCAAAGACTCCTCAGTCCAGCAGACCCAAAGAGAAAGTTTACAAATAAACAGAAGATATAAACACAGAACTAGGGTCACACTTGTTTAAATATTCTCCACCCAAGAGCAGTAGCAGCTCTGCTTGCGCTGCTGTTTATAGCAAACACTTTGTACCTTTGAATCCCTAAATAAACCAGGAATTCGTGATTCCATTTATCCTGGAACGATTTCTTAATGAAGGAATTATGGCTTTGGATTTCAAACCTGACTCAACGGTAGTAAGGTCTCAATTTTCATTCTTAGAGGACTCCCAAAATCAGTTGCCACATGATGGTGAGACACAAATATAGCTCCATCTTCACTTGAACTCAGGAGAGCTGCACTCAGATGACTCCTGGGTAACACCCAGCTTTCCTTCAACAGCTTTATTTTACAAATCCCAGCCTCCACAAGATTTTGGTTTAATTGCTGAAGTGCAGGCGAGAAATGAGGCTGACAACACCAGTGGCACCCTGTTGAAAACTCTCCCTGACAAAACTTCATTTTCACTGACAAGGAAACAGTTCCTGCAATTCCTGCACAAACTGGTTTGCAGAGATGCTCTGAATTAAACAGACTGAATCCAGCCCATGTACTCTCAAAGCAGAGAGACTTTGTGTTCTCTTGCAGGCTCAGATGAAGGAATGGGCAGCTGCACTCACCAAGACTCCTCAATTCTCATGTAACATTATGTGATAATAGAACATCTTGCAAGGAAACTAAAACTCCAGGTATTTTCCCATTTAAACTCAGCACCACCATTTTCAGCCTCAGCTCCTGCTTGTCTGATACAACTGAGGTTGGATTTTATTGATACATCACCTCACAAACTGGGCATGCTATAAATCCTTAATCTTGCCCTAAGAAGTTAAAAGGCTACAAGGAAAAAAAAAACAACACAGATGAAGAGAAATCAAACAAAATATTCATGGGTTTGTATTTGTATTTCATTGGATAGTTCCACTCTACTGACTTGTATTCAGTTATGAACAAATGAAGTCACACTACAGCTTAAAACACTGCAGCTGAAATGTTTCCATATCCCTGCACACAAAAAACCCCAACCCACTACTCTTCAAACCCAACTGCTCAACAGAACTCCAAATTCCTTCTGCTCCCCCTCAACATTTCCAAAAAGGGGAAAAAAAAAACAGACTCATGCCCCTGAGTTTGCACAGACTGAATTTGTTACAACCAAATCCCACAAGGTGATGATTTTCAAATGCATCTTCCTCAGGGCAATGTCTATTTTCACTTTTTAGAAAGTGAGAGGTTTTTTTTAAGCTGAAGCTCCTTCCCTTCTGCCAGAACTCAACAAGAGCCAGAACACATTTAAAACCCATCTAAAGGACAGATCAGTGTACAAAAGTACAGCTGAACACGAGCACTACTGAGCCAATTAAAGGGGAAAAAAAACCTCCCAGCTCCACATCTGCTGAGGGAACAGAGCCCTGATGAAAGAGCCCAGCAACACCTTCAGTTCATAAGGACTATTTTGGTAGCAAAAGGAGTGGCAGATAATGCCCAAGTTTTCAGAGCAGAAAGATACTTTTGTGAGGTGTTTGGCAGCCACACGGACTCACACTGCTCCTTCTGCTGCTCCTGTGTCAGAATTTTCATGAGGGAAACTAAAATGGAAACGTGCAGGAGGAGGCAGAGCAAAGCACGTGTGGATTGACTTCTCAGAGTACAAGGTGACACGGCAGAACGCTTCAAGCCTTTGTAAAGTAACTATTTTTTTATTAAAACACGAGCTGAGGGCAGTAAGATGGGATTCCTGAGGCTGCCAGCAAGTTCTGCACTGAACACAGCAGGTCATTTTTACGCTCAGAAAAAACCAACAATGTTAAGAAACCTCTACAAAACTGCAAAATGCCACTTTTGAAATCCATTCTCTGTAGGGAGGTGTCAGACCCCCACACAGCTCTCACTCCCACACAGCACAACGTGAAGACACAGATGACTTTTAAAATACTCACATGAGGTCTTGAAAGGGAAGGAAGTCCCGAGGGGCTCCGTTCTTCATTTGTAGGCTCTGGGTATCTACACTCATCTATCCTCATATAGGAGTCGTATAATCCATCTCCAATCCTGGCTGGAACGGTCCCACACACAAACCAGTTATTCACAACAATTCACACCAATAGAGACAGAGCCGAAAGCTCAAATGAACATTTTAGTCTATAAAATCATTGATTCTCCTTCATTCATTAAATGATCTTCGGAATTTAAGTGAATTTTCAAACCGCAGGAGTGCGACGCTTCTGGGAAATCTTAATTCGAGATACTTTTAATTTAGAGGTTCTTTTTTGTTAATCAACTTCTGCAGGGCAAAAAAATACATCCCTAAGAATCACTGACCACCATTCTCCCCGCTTCCCCTTAATCAGGATAATCCCGAACGAGCAGAAAACGAGCAAATACTTAAACACTTGATAGGACTATCCTTTAAAGCAGGTTATCCCTTAAAAATGAGATGTGAGAATTACAGCTGCAAAAGCGTGGGGAAGGGGAAAAAAAAAATAAGGCGGCGTCTCTCTCTGTCGACTGCTCAAAAACTTAAAATCGCGACGCCTATCGCGACAGACCCGACGGACGGCCGGGACCACGCGGGGGGCTCGGCGGCCACCGACCTAAACCGCATCCCCCCCTTTCCTCCCAACCCCGCGGGACCCCCGGCCGCCCCCTCCTCCTCACCCGCTGCGAGAGGCCCGTCCGGCTTCCTGCCGAGCAGCATCGTGTCGGGGGGGCCCCGGCGCGGGCCCCATTCCCGGCGGGTGCCGCTGCCCAGCGCGGCCGCTCGGCCCCGGCCCGGCCCGGCCGTTGCCCCGGGAACGGCCCCCGCCCGCCGCCCGCCCGCCCGCGCCTGCGCAGCGCCGCCGGGGCGGGATCGCGCTCGGGGCTGCGGAGCTCCGGCGCTCGCTTCGCTTCTCCCCTCAGGGAGACCCGCCCTGCGGGACCCCTGTGCCCGGGGCTGCGCTTCTCCCCTGGGCTAAACCCGCCCTACGGGACCCCCGCAGCCGGGGCTGCGCTTCTCCCCCGGGCTAAACCCGCCCTACGGGACCCCTGCGCCCGGGGCTGCCCTTCTCCCCTGGGCTAAACCCGCCCTGCGGGACCCCTGCGCCCGGGGCTGCGGAGCTCCAGCGCTCGCTTCGCTTCTTCCCTCAGGGAGACCCGCCCTACGGGACCCCTGCACCCGGAGCTGCGGAGCTCGAGCGCTGCCTCGCTTCTCCCCTGGGCTAAACCCGCCCTACGGGACCCCCGCACCCGGGGCTGTGGAGCTCCAGAGCTCGCTTCCCTTCTCCTCTGAGCTAAACCCGCCCTACAGGACCCCCGCACCCGGGGCTGCGCTTCTCCCCTGGGCTAAACCCGCCCTACGGGACCCCCGCACCCGGGGCTGCGCTTCTCCCCTGAGCTAAACCCGCCCTACGGGACCCTCGCATCCGGCGCTGCGGTGCTCCAGCGCTCGCCTCGCTTGTCCCCTCAGGGAGACCCGCCCTACGGGACCCCAGCAACCGGGGCTGCGCTTCTCCCCTGGGCTAAACCCGCCCTACGGGACCCCCGCACCCGGGGCTGCGCTTCTCCCCTGAGCTAAACCCGCCCTACGGGACCCTCGCATCCGGCGCTGCGGTGCTCCAGCGCTCGCCTCGCTTGTCCCCTCATGGAGACCCGCCCTACAGGACCCCTGCACCCGGGGCTGCGCTTCTCCCGTGAGCTGGACCCGCCCTACGCGACCCCGCATCTGGGGCTGCGGAGCTCAAGCGCTCCCTCGCTTGTCCCCTCAGTCGAAGCCACACCGCGGAGTGTTCGGTCTGAGGGAGAGGAGGCCGCCGGGGCGGGATCGCGCCTGGGACTGTGGAGCTCCAGCGCTCACCTCGCTTCTCCCCTCGGCCAAGCCCCGCACCGGGGGCTGCGGAGCTCCAGCGGTCCCTCGCTTTTCCCTTCAGCCAGACCAGCCCCGCGGGATCCCCTCATCAGGGGATGCGGAGCTCCAGCTCTCGCTCCGCTTCTTCCCTCAGCCAAACCCACCCCGCAGGACCCCCGCACACCGCGGGGTGCTCGGCATGGAGGAAAGGGACCTCACACCGAGGTGTGGAAGGAACGCTCAGTAGTAACGTGGCTGTGGAGAGGTGGATGGAGGCAAAACGCTGAGTGCTGCATGAAGGGGGCTCTGGGACAGCACAGGCTGCCCGACCCTGCCAGCCGCTCTGCAGGAACTGGTTTGGAGTAAAAAGTCCAGGACAACGTTCAGCTCCCCACGAGCAGCCATGGATTTCATGTTACAGAGGGAGTTACAGAGCTGGAGGCGTCAGCGGTGGCGTTTTGGAACATGAGAGCTCTCTAATGAGATATAGGAGGTGTATTTATTTCCACAGACTGCCCTTAAATTAATAATAAAAAAAAATCAAGTGGAGTTTGACTTTCTGGCTCTGCACAACTCCTGCCAGGAGGGGACAGCCGGGGGGATTTGGGATCTTCTCCCAGGGAACAGGGACAGGAGGAGAGGGAACGGCCTCAGGCTGGGCTGGGGAGGCTCAGGTTGGACAGGAGCAGGAATTTCCTCATGGAAAGGGCTGGAAGGGGCTGCCCAGGGGGGTCTGGAGTGCCCATCCCTGGAGGTGCCCAGGGAAGGATGGATGTGGCACTCAGTGCTCTGGGCTGGCAACAACATGGGCATCAGGCACAGATTGGACTCGATGATCCTGGAGGGATTTTCCAATCTCCGTAACTCTGTGAAAGCTGCTATTACTACAATACTCATGTAATACTCCTACCCATTCCACACTCCTCAATCTCCAGCTAGAAATCGATCAGGAACACGCAAGCAAATGTATAAATCACAGCAAGAATGCCCAGCTGCCAGGATACATTAACCAGAAAACAGCTCAGAAGTTTTAAGCACAGAAGACCCCCCACATTTCTGAGAATCCCTTGTGTGGAAAAGCCCGGGGGGCGCCGTGGGGGGACCCCAGACCTGGTGGGGAGACTGAGACCCCCTCAAGGAGCTGGGGTGGGGAGACCAGGACCCTCTTAAGGAGCTGGGGTGCGGAGACCGAGACCTCCTCAAGGAACTGGGGGTGGGAGTCTCCAATGCGGGTGATGGGGACCGGGACCCCCTCAAGGAGTCGGGGTGGGGAGACCGAGACCCCCTCAGGAAGCTGATGTTGGGGGGACCGGGACCCCCTAAGGAAGCCGGCGGTGGGGAGACTAGGACCCCCTCAAGGAGCTGGGGCGGGGGTCCCCAACGCGGGCAATGGTGACCGGGACCATTCAGGGAGCCGGCTTTGAGGGGACAGGGATCCCCTCAAGGATTCGGGGCAGGGTTACCAGGACCCTTCAGGAACCGGCATTGAGGGGACCTGGACCCCCTCAAGGAGCCGGGGCAGGATGACCAGGAGCCCTCAGGGAACCGGCGTTGGGGGGACCGGGACCCCCTCAGGGAGCCGGCGTTGGGGAGACCAATATCCCCTCAAGAAGCGGGGGGCGGGGGTCTCCAAGGCGGGCGAGGGGGCCCGGGACCCCCTCAAGGAGTCCAGGCAGGCGGACCGGGGCCCCTCAGGAGCTGGGGCGGGGGTCCCCAACGCGGGCGAGGGGGCCCGGGAGCCCTGAGGGCGGCGGGGCGGGGGTCGCGGGGGTTCGGCGCGGCCGGGCGCCGTTTCCAGCCGGACGCTTTATGGGCGCGGACGGCGCCATGGCGGCCGCCGCGGGCTGAGGGGACGGCGCGGGCCCGCCATGTTCGCCCGGGCGTTCCGCGTCAGGGCCAACACCAGCATCAAGGGCTCGGACCGGTGAGTGCCGCGCCGGGAGCCCGCAGGGATCCCCGCCGGGCCGGGGGGACGCGCGGGGCTCGGCCCCGGGGTCGCGGTGGCGGGCGGCGGTGCCCCCGGCAGTAGCTGCTTTCACCCCCTGCGTGTGATACACTCCCGGCCTGAGCACGGAGTGTGCGTTTCGCTGGAAGATGTTGCCGTAATTAAGCCGGGTTTAATCGAAATACTATGCCGAGGCCTGGATGAGGCCTTCTGTGCTTATTTATAGCAGCGTTCCGTGTCTGACGGGGCTGTGAGATGAAGAAGGGGTTTGCATAAGGACGTGGAGTGACAGGACTAAGGGGAATGGCTTTAAACCGGAGGAGGTTAGGTTTATATTGGATATTGGGAAGAAATTATTCCCTGTGAGGGTGGGGAGGTGCTGGCACAGGGTGCCCAGAGCAGCTGTGGCTGCCCCTGGATCCCTGAAGTGTCCAAGGCCAGGCTGGATGGGGCTGGGGAGCCCTCTGGGATAGAGGAAGGTCCCTGCCATGGCAGGGGTGGGACTGGATGGGATTTAAAGTCTCTTTTAACCCGAACCATCTGTAATTCTCTAATTCTTTATGTTCCTGAGCAGCACTGCTGGGCTGACCTCCTGATTGTTCAGGTTCACTGGACACTGCTGTGAATGACCACAAACCCCCCTGTGCTGAGGTTTAAACTTCAATTAAAACAGGGGAACAGGGAAATCTGGCTGTCCCCTGCTCCAGCTGTGGGTGACAGGCTGGGCAGAGCCAGTGTGGCACTCCCAGGTTGAAATCACAGCACAAAACAGAGGCAAGGGCAGCAAACAGAAGCTGAAAGCAGATGTTTAAAGAAGATAGGAGCAGGGCAAGTGTATTCAGCCTTTTCATGGTATTCTTACATCGTTTGTAAACCCAGACACAAATGCTTCAGATTATCTCCTGTGAAGAGGTGGGAATCTCAGGAACAGCCAACAAAACAAAACAGCAGATGTAGGAATTAGTCTGAGGGATGGCCTAGGCAGCTTTGTAACACATTTGGGGTTTTTTTCCTTGCAGGAGGAAGCTACGAAGTGATGTGGCAGCAGCTTTTCCCAGCCTGAGCACCGAACAAGTGGCTGAGTTGGTTCCAAACAAGGAAGAGCTCAATGTCATCAAAATATACTCTCACAAAGGGGAGGCCATCACTGTTTACATGAACCACAGGAACCCAATACTGTTTGAAGTTGAGAAAGTTTTGTATCCAACAGGTAGGGGGAAGGGATTGGAATAATCCTCCCTCTTTGCTTCCCTTCCCAGTTAATTATTGTGGCATTGTTTTGATTTCACATTTCTTTATCATCCAGTTAAGTGTTTTATTATCTAATTAAGTTTCATCTCCTTGATTATCCAATGAGAGTTCAGTCTTAAAAGATGGAAAGAAACAGCATCTAGAAATGTTCTTAATGCTGCATTTTTATATTTGCTTCTGTTTTGGGACAGTGTACACTCTGTGGGTCTACCCAAACCTTCTCCCTGCCTTTACAACATGGCCCCCAGTGCTACAGAAACTGGCAGGAGGTGCAGGTAAGAGCACCAGAACTGTGTCCCTTTGCACTGCAAAAAGGAATTGCCTTCAGGGCTTTTTAGGTGCTTTCCTTCACAGTGGCAAAAATGTACCTGGAACAAGTAGAAGGAATGAATACTCAAGAATAATTTGTGGTGGTGTCCTAAAAAGGAAATAAATTAGCTGTGAAAAGAGTTTGTGAACGAAGGGAAGTAGGTGAAGGTGTTTAAATACAGTAACCTGCTCAGTGTGGGAGGCTGAGATTTGGAAATCCCTTCTCAGGGTGATGAGCAGCCCTGAACTGGGACACAGAACTGCCCGTGCCATTGGTCTGTCCCTTTTGAAAGCTCCTTTGCTGCCACCCTGCTTCCTGTCAGTGCCCAGGTGAACAGGCTCATCCTGTGGATAGGAAGGAGATTTATTTTGGAAGCTGCAGTGCAATCACTGTCAGGCAGGCTGTGGATTGTGCAGGTGGGGTTGGAGCTGAATTCCTGGGTTACTGGCTCTACCACCTCATTATGGATCAAGACTAACAGGAAAGGAGTCTGTTTTCTGGAACCTGCTTTGGATGCAGTTCAGACTCAGGAGAATCAGCCCATTATAAACTTTAAATTGCTGAACTGCTCAAGCAGAAAAAGATTAAATTTGAGCTGCTGCAGCCTTGATCTCTACCTGGAGGTGCTCACTTAGAAGGGGATGTCTCTTTCCATGACACAGCATCCAAAGTGGAACTCAGGTCTTTCTGCTTTGTTTGCTTTTGGGGAAAACAAAGTGCTGTGATAGACATCTGAGAGAGCCTCGCTGCTGACTTGCAATGACCCAGTTTCTGGGCAAAAAGACTTGCTAATGGGGCAGGACATTGATGAAAGAGGCCTGCGGGTCATTCATCGCCCCTGGCAACCAGGCTACCTCTGGGCAGGATCCAAAGATAAGGAGCTGGCCAGGAGACAGTGGCCACAAAGGCCGGGGGAGAGGTAGAGCCAGTCCTCAGAAGGGAGAGGAAAGGCACCAGGCTCTCCAGTGCTGCAGACTGGAGCACTGCAGGAGATTCCGTTCCTAAAAGCAGCGTGTTTTGGGATATCTCTTCCATAAATTCAAATACCTGCTGTCTGCCCTGGTAATTTGCATAATTTAATGCTGCTTATGTGGTCACATTAAGGCTTTGATGTAGTTTCTGTCCCCAGCCATGTGGAGCTCTGGTGGCAGTTGCAGAGTTCATTCTAGACCTGATAAAAATACTTGTGACAATGAACAGGGGGAAGAATCTTGGCTTCTTCAGGCTCCACATTAAATCAGGGATGCTGAGAAAAATGTGAGTGAGATGCCTGCAAAACCAAGCCATGGAACAGCTCATGAGCCTGCAGAGAGCTGCAGTGAGGGAGAGCAGCTGCTGTTCCCATCCTGCAGCATGGAAAGCTCTGCTTTGCTCTCACCCCAGTCTGGTCCTCCCAGGTGTAGGGAGCAGAAGGAAGCAGGGCTGTGATTTCTGTCCAAAACAGCAAGGAGGCAGCTCCCTGAGAATTCCCAGCTGGCTGCAGCTGATGTGGCACATTCAGGAGGGATGGGGCAGCAGTGGCAGCTTTGAGGCAATTCTCTCTCCAGGGAAAAAGCTGCTGGGATAACCTTCCCTTGGGAAGGGTTAATGGATTATTCCTGGTACTTCTCCTTGTTCCTTTCCCTTTTTATGTCATCAATGAAGAGCCGTGCTGGGAGCTGGTTAAAAACAGTCCCTCAGGTCTGACAGGGCTGAGCAAGCTTCAGTCTTCTGCAGTTTTTTGGGATGTGCCCAGCAGCCTTATGGATTGGATCCTGCACTCCACGGGGGAAGAGCTGTGCTTTAGGAGGAGAAGCAGAGAATCCTGGTGTCCCTGGCGTGTGCTCAGCTCGTGGTTTTGCTGAGTAACGGGAGGGAGGGGGGCGAAGGAGGCGGTGCCTGAGTTTCATTGAGAAATGGATGCGCTTCATTCTTCCCGCAGATCTGATGCTGCCAGGAGTTGTGGTGCCACCTTCTGGCCTCCCTCAAGTGACACGGGGCACGCTCTGTGCTGTCACCCTGCTGGGAAACAGGTATAGAGCATTCTCCAATCCAGAGCCTGTCCAGAAACTAAAAATGAAGTGAAGAGTTTTGAGGAAATCGAAGCAGAAGTGTTGGTTTCGAGGAGCCTCAGCAGTGGAAGGAAAAAAACCCTTAATTTTATGGGTTGGGATATGTTTGAGCTGAAGTGAGAAGCTTTGGTCCAAAAGAACCAATTTACAATGTTTTTAACAAAATATTGTATTCTGCACGATTATCTTTGTGCCTATGTGGAAATTCTGAGTGAGGGAGTGCTAAAGCCATTGGTTTTCTCTCACTGCTGGTCTCTTCTGGCAGTGTGTGTGCTTCTTGGAATTTATTAAAAGCAAGAATGTGTCACTGCACAACCTTCACTTCATCCAGGCTGCACTTATCCTCCAGATTCTTTGGAACACCTTACATACCAGAAGGATAACCAGAAAATATGAAGTTGCTTGAAAATTTGTAAAGAGCAGGGTGGTTGTAAAATAAATTCAGTCTGACACATTAGCACAGCACGTTTGTGTTGTCCTGCTCCAACATTCCCTTCTTTTCCCAGAGCTCCCGTGGCAGTTGGAGTTGCCACCATGTCCACGGAGGAGATGTTGGCTGCTGGAATGAAAGGAAAGGGCTTTGCTGTGCTGCACACCCACCTGGATCACCTCTGGTGGGTAACTGCCAGCCCCTGGGGAAAATGGGCAACAGGTCTCATGTGTTTACTGAAATCCCAATCTAAGATTCATCTGTCAGGCCAACTCAGTGAATTATTTGGGTACAGCTTAGATAGGACCTTTATTTAGAATTTATGGAGGAAGATGAGTTCAGAGTAAATTTTACAGTTCAGATATTGCAGAAAAAGGCCATGCAGGTGCCACTTCCTTTATTCAGGGTGACATCTGTTCACTGTCCTGTGGTTGAAAGCAGCAAAAGGAAAGCTGTGTTCTGCTTTTTCTTCCTTTTGTAGGGAATATGGTGACAAATCTTCTCCTCCTACCTTAGCTCCCTTGGTGACAGATTCTGCTGCAATGGAGAGCGCTGGAGACGAGGAGGAGCTGCAGGGGAAGGAGCCTGGCAGCAGCTGCTCCCCTGAGCCAGAGCAGCACGTGGACATCAGGGATTTGAGCCTGAGGGACAGAGACACTTGTGCAGAGGTGCTGGGGAAGGAGGAGCTCCATGAGAACAGAGCTGCAGAACCAGCTGAGGATGCCAACACAGGGGACCAGCAGGAGGCTGAGGACAGCAGGACCCCACAAGGTATTTTTGGATCCCAGTGAAACCAAACCATGCCCCTTTGCTTTGCTGAAGCTCACAAGACAACTCACTGCCTACCTGTCTGGTTTTGTCCCTGCAGAGCAAATGGATGCATTGTTTCATCAGTGCTTTTTCCATGCCTTAAAATGCAGAGTAAAGAAGTCAGATCTCCCTCTGCTCACCAGCACATTTCTAGGCAGCCACATGGTCTCCTGCTGGTACGTGGGAAGGAGATGGAATTGGGATTTGCATGCTGGGATTTGGTCTTTAAAACGTGGAGATTGTGTGGGATATTTAGGAAAAAGGTTTTGAGTAAAAAATAAATTCCAGTTCTTAAATAAGGTTATGCTCAATTCTGCCATCAAGAACTTTGATCAGATACAATCCTTATATTAAATACTTGAGTGTAAGGATTGTCAGACCTGGATTTGCACTTGGGAGCCAGCTTGACTTGGCTGACATTGGTTTCACCATGGTTTAGTCACCTGAGTGGCTGCTTGCCTGCCCACAGGAACATCAGCACTAATTTCACTCATCACATTCTATTTATCAGCTTCTTTGGAGTAACTCTTCCTCTGTGTAATTTATATTCATGCTGTTAAGAAACTTCTAGCATAAGTAGCATGATTTAAGAAGAAATAAAGGGTGACTTATAACTAAAGAACTTTTAAAAAATCCATTTATAGCCCTGCTGGAAAACAACTGGACATAAAGAAATCAAGCTATAAGAAGGTGAGATTTTTCTGTTGGTTTGAGTGGGTTTTTAAAAAATTAATTTTAATAAGTAACAGAAGAAAAGAAAAAAGTTTAAAACACAAGAGCAGGAGTTTAAAATGCTTGACTCCACATTTCTGATTGTTGCTTCCTTCAGTTCTCTAAATTCCTGCAATGCATGCAGCACCAGAGGATCTTACAAGTGAAGGAGCTGAGCAAAGGTGTGGAGAGCATCGTGGACGTGGACTGGAAACACCCAGAGTACGTAGAATAACCTCACACTCTTAAAGGAGTTGGGAGTCTCTGAAAGAAGGGAGTGCAATCTGCTGCCTCCAGCTCTGTTTCCATCCCTTCTACTCACACCAAACAATTCTTGTGGCAGCATTAAAGCATTTGCAGTGCCTGAAGGATTTTCCTCAGCCTCTGCTGCCCAAGACAGCAAAAGTGAAGAGAGAGAACAAGTGTACCATGCTCCTGAAATCATTCCACTCTATGGGGTCTCCACAAAAATGATCCCACTCTTTCAGGAATCTGGACACAGGTAAGCACAAAAAAAAAAAAAATGAAGAGAGAGACCAACAAAACTGCAGTTGCTGTTTCTCTCTTACTGCCAGAACCCAACACCCAAATACTTTTGAATTAAAAATTCTCTTTGTCTTCAGAAAAGGCAGCGTCCTCTCAAGCAGTGAGGTGAGAAACATCATCATTAACTACGTGAAGAGTAATGAGTTGGTTGATGAAACAAACAAAAAGTGAGTACAGGTGGAAGTTTTCCTCCCCTGCTTCCACAGGAGAGGCTGAAATTAGAGGGGAAAAAGTGACCTGGTTTGTTCCTTCTGTGTGCTTTTGTTTTGCAGCTTTGTAAAGGTGAATGCCATTCTGTGTGACTGCCTGTTGGATAAATCAGAACAGGATGAGATCTCACACCTGAAATGGGATGAACTCTTGAGCAGGTGATTGTTCTCTCAATATCCCTTCCCAGAACTGCACAGATTTATTGCCTGCAACTCAAACCCCGTGCTGGGAGCTGCTTGAATTGTAATTTCCTGGAGATAAATAGGAACAAGATGAGATCTCACACCTTAAATGGGACAGCCTTTTGAGCAGGTGCTTGTTCTCAATATCCCTTCCCAGAATGACACAGATTATTGTGTTGTCCAGGTGCCTGGAACGACTGCAGCCCTTACACCAGGTGACATTTTCTGGACAAGAACCCGTGGTGAGGAAAGGAAACATCGAGCCCATTGACATCAGCATAGCACAGAGATCATCAAACAAGAAGGTGAAAAAACACAATTAAACCAGGGGGGTTGAGCAGATGAAATCCCAGATCCTGGGGACAGCTTTGGCAATCATTATTAAACCCTCAGCAGTGATATTTCCAATCCTCACTAGTTTCCAATCATTATTAAACCCTCAGCAGTGATATTTCCAATCCTCACTAGTTTCCAATCATTATTAAACCCTCAGCAGTGATATTTCCAATCCTCACTAGTTTCCAATCATTATTAAACCCTCAGCAGTGATATTTCCAATCCTCACTAGTTTCTAATCATTATTAAACCCTCAGCAGTGATATTTCCAGTCCTTACTAGTTTCTAATCATTATTAAACCTTCAGCAGTGATATTTCCAGTCCTTGCTGGTCCTTACTAGTTTCTAATCATTATTTAACCCTTCAACAGTGATGTTTCCAAATATTATCTAACCCTTCAGCAGTGCTATTTCCAAATATTATTTAACCCTTCAGCAGTGATGTTTCCAATCATTTTTAACCCTTCAACAGTGATGTTTCCAATAATTTTTTAACCCTTCAGCAGTGATGTTTCCAATCATTATTAACCCCCACAGGTGACAATTATCAAGAACCTTGAGCTGTATGGTCTGGACCCACAGTGTGTGGCCAACACTCTCCAACAGAAGGTCCAAGCCAGTGCCACCATCAGCCCAGCACCAGGAACAAAGGACAGAGTCCAGGTCCAGATCCAAGGCAACCAAATCCATCATCTGGCCAAGATGCTGCTCGGTAAGAAGATACTGGAAGTGGGCTGGTTGCAGCAAAACTGAGATTTTAATTCTTCTGTAAGTCTTCCTTAGCTGAAGTGAGCTCTTGGTTGTGTTGCAGAAGAATATCAGCTACCTCGGAAATACATCCAGGGCCTGGAGAAGGCTCCAAAGCTTGGCCGCAAGAAGTAGGAGAAAAATCAGCTGTGAGGATTGCTCAGCTCTCGTTATTTTCATTATTTATAGAAGTGTTTGCTGCCAGCAAATCAAGGATCATGCACAGGCCCTGCTCATTCCACAATGAGTCCTGGATGTTTACAAGGTCTGGAATTCACCCAAATAATAATAGTGCTCCAGGTGTTCCTTTTTCATAAAAATAAAAAGCTCAATAAACCCCTTGGCATTATCCTCTTGTGATTTTTTTTTAATGGAAACTGATACTGAAGCACTGGATGCTACAGTGGTTTTTGGTTTAACGTTCTTGCTTTGCATCTTTGATCAAGGATGTGGAATAAACCTCCTCTGAAATATGAGAAAAATACATTCCAACACAATCCTGGGACAGTGCAGTGTGTTCTGCCACTGAGTTAAAACCCCTCAGGCTTAGATTTTATCTTTTTAAATATTTCCAGGTATTAAATTCAGACATTTCAGCACCGAGAATTAACTGCATTAGCTGGACTTCTGTAGTTGATATTATTTTTATATATAAAAATACATTTTAATGTATGACATGAGCTGTAATTTATCACAGGTAACAGTTCTGTCAGCCCCAGCTGAAAGATTAAATTAACAGAACACTTTGGTCAGGTCTTACAGGTGTGAATGTTCTTTAGCTCTTTAACAGTCGGTTAGGAAATTTAAATTCACTTCTAGGAAGGATTCCTGTATTTCCCTTTAGACTTAATCCATTGAAGTTCCATAGAAGGGCACCAGAAAAAGAAGGTCAAGAGATTTCTTTAATTACTGACAGCTTTATTATCATTGTCTCTTACACTGTCTGCATATGAACGAATAGTTCCAGAACCTTCAAAAAAAGCTGAGAGTGAGACATTTTGTAAAAATGCCATAGAATCACTAGGGAGTAGTAAAAATAAATTACAGCATTGCAAAAATGCATTTCACTTTGCCATAGAAGCTCTACTATTCCATCCTATACACATTATTTTACAGGTTTTACAGTAGCCATGGAAAATAAACTCACACGACCTAGGCGAGACAATTGCTAACCAAAGGCACTGCCAACGGGATTTGCGCTTAAAGAAGGGGCAAATACTTCTAAAACCAGCTCAGCTGACCCTTGAGAATTTGAGTTTCCACACCTACCAACTCTTCATCTGCCCCTCATATTGAAAATAACAACAAAAACCAAAAGAACGAGCCCTGCTGGTGGCAGGAGGTTTTCAGCAGCATCCACAGTGATTGCATACGAAGCCATGCCTTCTACAAACTGTCCAAGACATGCTGGGGCCAGGAAGGGAGAGGGGACGCTCACCAAAACAAAAATCAAACTAGAAAGGAAGGAAACCTGCACAACTTTCAGCCAGAAAGAAAAGGGATTTCAAACCAAGCGTGTGGCTCTTCCCTCTGAGAGCCAGCGGCAGTTTTTACAGCGCTCTTCCCCACGGTGGAACTGAAGTATTTATACGGTGCTGTCAAGGCTCAAAGCACCAGATAAACGGTATTTCAATGACTCCACAAGTGAATAGTGAAGTGCTAAGTCTGCTTGTGGCTGGACAAACAGCCCCGGAGCACGGCAAGCGCTGCTCTGGGGCTGCCAGCAGTTGTTAAAGGTCGTTGGGTGTAGAGTACAGTACAGCTGGAGGCTCCTGTGCACAGAGCCCTGCGAGCAAACCCTCACTGCTGACCACAACAGGAGCTGCAACCGAGCTCGGCAGAAAGTGGCTTTCACACCAAGTAATGCAGTTACTCTCATAAGGTTTAGAAACAAACATACTCAAAATCTGGGAAAAAAAAAATAAATCCCAAGCAATCACCTTCCAGAAAGAAACAAAGCAGTTCCTCATCCCTCCCCGGACACGAGGGCCTCGTCACACCAGTGTTGTGGGGACAGGAGGGACAAGGCTCTGCACAGCTTCCTCCTTAGCCCAAATGCAAAGTTTTCACACTTAAGGGAAAAAAAAAGGCACTGAGGTAAATTTGAACTCCTCCCTGTTCCCCAACAACCTGCTGCCTCCCCACCACAGGGTGCAGGTGGGATCCCAGCAGCCACAGTGAGCTCCATGAGCCCACACCAAGCCCTGTCCCTGCTCCGTCCCCATCCAGCACTGCCATTCCCTGTTCCCTGGGCTGTGAACAGAGGGAGGGCTGGCCCTGGCTGTGTGCAGTGTGCTCAGTATGGAGCACTGAGGGTAAACATGGGGCCCATCCTCTCCCCTGGGATCCCTGGAGCATCCCCAGCCCGGCAGGGATCCCTGCACGGCCTCAGCAGCAGCAGTGAGGGCAGGACCCAGCCTGCAGCTCGAGGACTTTGCTGAGGGATGCTCAGCATGGCGTGGTGGCAGCCCTGAGACAGGCAGAGAGAGACTTGCTGTCCTCTCCTGGCTCCACAGAGAGAGCAAATCCTGGGAAGCTTCCTGGACGTGCAGGACAGCACCAGTTGAGAGTGGGGAGGGAAAACAGGGCACAGGGACAGCAGGAGCAGGAGGAAGCCCAGGTGAGGTGAGCAGAAAGCATCCAAGGACATTAATTCCCTTCCTTGGTGCCACCTCCACACCCCAGCCCTGGATGGGGCTCCTCTCCCTCGGGGCCAGGCACGTTCACAGCTCAACATCTGGTTTGTGAAGGGGTTTTGAGCTTTCCTGGGTTCCTCTGATGGACACATTTTGCTAAACCTTCAACACTGAACCCTCAGCCTGTGCCCCAACCATCACCTTTACACTTTTCAAACAGAATTTCTGGAAACCAAGGTCCCAATTCCTACAGAGTAGAGAACTGGTGAAACCCTGGCTAACTTGGCTAAGCATCAGGGACAGTTACTGTAATTCAGCTCTTTCCAAAATTAGAAGTCAAATAGAATCAAAATGAATTCTTTTCCTGGGAATTACTATTACCAAGTTGCAATAATATTTACTAACAGACTGTTGGGGTGTTGCAGCTGCCTTGGTGTCCTAACCTGGCATTTCCCTGGCTGCCTTAGCCATGAACAAGTCCAGGGCTTGGCTGAAGCTGCAACACCCACGTGGTTTGGTGCAACAACCTCCTCCCCTTTTGCTGCTGTTTCCTGTGCTCTCCTTACGAAACCAGAACTGGGCCACGAGGGCACTGTGGGCCACAGCACCTCCAAACAGGAACAAGCAGCTTGCTGGGAGGAGCAGGAGCAGTGAGAGCTGCCCTGCTCCAAACTCCAGCCAGCACAGGGGTGCTGTTGGGTGTCACACCGAGGATTTTCCACGCAGCCTCTCCAGCGGATGGCACGGCTGGAAATCCAACCAGCAGCTGTGTTTGCTTTGTTGAAGCTGTTTTATAAACAGGCTTCCCGTTCTTGGACTGGCTCAGGTCCTGGGAGAAGAGGTTTCAGAAGAAGAAAATGCAATAGGATCATTTTAGGGGTGCTGGGAGCCAGACCTCATGGAAGGTTGAAGAGGGAGAATGACTACTAAGGTGTCCTGAGAAGTCTTTTCATGTAAAACAGTCTCTAGCTTAGTCTGATGCCCAGTGCCTCCTGAAGGTTATCCAGGTTTGCCTCTGGCCTCTTTCAGGGTCTGTTGCAGTCTCTGTTTGAACCTCTCATACTTCTTGTGCACTTGCTGGATTTTGTCCTTCTCCTCCTTGTCCAGGATCATCAGGAAGTTCTGCAGCTCCGGGATGGAGAAGGCGTCCCACTGCAAAACCAGCAGAGAGGCAAAGTGAGCACAGACCTGCTGGGCTTGGTGGGGTCTTACCTCTGAATCTGTGAGGAGGAGCAATAAAGTACATTTAATTGTATCTGATCTCCAGGGATTTAACCTCGAGGGGTGAGAGGGATGGGATAAGGGGCTACAGCATGAAGGACCATCCCAATCCTCCCACCCCAAATGAGAAGCAGAATCCTGCAGGATGCAGCAGCTCCCAGCATTTGCTTCACTGTGGTGGGGAGCAAGATTTCAACCAAAAACTGGCTGTGAATTTATTATCTGAGTGTCCCTGGCTTTTACTTAAATTAGTGGATTACTTATAACAGTGCTCAGCTAATCTAATTAGTGAGGATTAACCCTGGGGAGGCACTGCCGGGTTCCATAAACAGATTATGGAGTGGCCGTCAAAACTGGCCTCAGCATTTCCACAGCTCAAGTTTGAATTTTAAAAACCCAGTTCAAGTTTGAATCGTTTTAAAAACCCAGATCATTCAGGAGCAATAAAAGACTCAAGTTTGAATTGTTTTTAAAACCCAGTTCAAGTCTGAATTGGTTTAAAAACCCAGATCATTCAGGAGCAATAAAAGACTCAAGTTTGAATTTTTAAAACCCAGTTCAAGTTTGAATTGGTTTAAAAACCCAGATCATTCAGGAGCAATAAAAGACCTCTTAGAGGGAAACAGCCCTTTTTGTGCTGTAACACATCTCCCAGCTCTGCCATGTGCTCCATATTTGTGTGAAAACCAAGGAAAAGTCACCAAAGTACCTCAACTTCCCCCGTTTCGTTTTCCTTCAGCACAAAGCTCAGCGCGTCGGTGTCAGGGCCCGCCAGCAGCCGCAGGTACAGGGGGTACTCGGTGAGAGGAAGCTTCTGGAAGAGCACTGCAAGGACAGCAGACACCCCCAGTGAGATCAGGGCTGCCAGGGCAGAGGGAAGCTCAGGGGATCAGCTGGAGCATGGAAAAGGACGCTCAGGATCACAGGGCTGTCTCTATCACAGATTCACAACGATCCCTGTAAGGTCTTGTCGCTGACATCTTTTCACTAAAAATCCTTGGGATTTTTTCTCCCTTCTGAGGAGCTGAGGTCTCAGAAGCAAAAGTAAACAACAGTTACCTGCTGCTGTGGAATGTAACAGGTGGATCCCTGACTGGTCTGGTGTGGATGTTAAGATTTGCTGACCACTCATGGCAGGGCTGGCTCTCGCTCTCTGCCTGAGACAGATGTTTGCTGTTCATTCTTTTTCTATTCTTAGTTTAGCTCAGCTGTCTGAGAAACTTTCTTCTTCTATGTCTTTTTAGTATAGTTTTAATATAACATATATCATAAAATAATAAATCAAGCTTTCTGATCATGGAGTCAACATTCTTGTCTTTCCTTCACCCTGAAAACCCCTGTGACCATGGCCACAAGGTCTCAGGTGTTTTCAGCCCTTCAGAAATCACAATTCCCTGTTACCCTAAGCAGCATCACCTCCTGTGGAGGTCTGGCCTTTTATTCACCTGGATTTAGGCTTTTCCTGCCTGACACCCCAGAGAGTCCAACAGCACACCAACCCCAGGCAGAGCTGCCAGGCCCCGAACTCACCTTGCCCATCTTTCCTCATCTCCTTGAAAAGTGCAAACTTCTGGGGGTTGTCCACCACCATGAACTTCTTCAGCAGCCCCTGGATCACCTCGCTCACCGTGGTGCTGCTGCTGATGTGCAGCTGCTTGATGGCATCCAGGGGCAGGTAGAAGGAGGTCCTCTTGTCCGTCATCTCGGCCAGGTTCACCTCCTTGAGGGCATCGTAGATGGACTGGGGCCGGATCCCGGCCGGCACCGTCACCGGCCGCCGCAGCTTCAGGTGCACCTTGATGAACCCCGTGTAGGACCCGTCATCGTTCTGGGGCAAAGCACACAAGGGTCAGGCTCCAGGAAGCTTTTCCAGCCCCTTTCCCACCACAACAAGCGTGGGGTGACAGCAGGAGCTGCCCCCGCTCTCTGGGAGTTCCAGCGTTTCTCATTAATCGTGTCAAACGTACCCAGTAATTTCGGGACAGTCGCTGCTGATTTTCTCTTGGTAATGACTCATCCCTTCCTCTCTGGCCTGTGGGATCTTGTTTTATTTCAAACCAGCCAGTTATGGAAATTCCATTGCATGGAATTTGTAGTTGGATGTAATACGGGTTTGAAACCCCTGGTTCAGCAGGATCTCCCAAATTTATTCCTTATGTTCTATTCCCCATTTAAGGGATTCTCATATCTCCACGTAACAAATCATCCCTGATCCCACCACAGGTCTCTTACCCCACCCTCAGCTCCACAAGAAAGCAGGAATCAGGAGAAGAGCCTGGTTCTGGACAGTGCACCCAGGAAGCCTGGCAGTGCTGCGGGCAGAGCTCCTCTCTCTAGAAAGGTTTTGTGTTCCTAAAGCCACTTCCAACAGCTCCACCATGACTCATCCCCACTGGGACAAGGCTCTGTGGCAGCTCCTTGCCAGACATCAGTGCCAGCAGGAAGGGATGGAGGCAGGAAGGGTCCCCTGGAGTGCCAGTGACACTGGAAAGGCCAGCAGGAGGAAAAGCAGCTTGCCAGCCACCCTCACCCCAGTGAGGAACCAGCCCCAGTCTGTGTGTGTGAGGGGAAGCCAGCCCAGTACGCACCAGTTTCATCAGCAGGCCGTTGGTGACCTTTGCATTGTACTTTTCAATCTTCTGTTTGATCTCCTGGACGGTTGGGGGCTCAGGTTTTTCTTCTTCCACCGTTTGTGTCACATTCTGCAATCAGAAGAGTGGGGCTTTAGCTGCTTTGTGTGTTGGGTAATGCTCCATCTGTTCAGCTCCTGAAAGCAGGAACAGATCCTGCTCAGATCCTGAGCACTGATGACGCAGGTGGGGACTGTCCCCAGATGGGCAGGATGTCACATCCCAACCCCAAACCACCTCTGACACCAGTGACAGGCAGTGGAGGCAACACAAAATGCACCAGTTGGTGGCACAGAGCAGTAAAGCATCCCACTACAAACCAGGGCAAAAAATCCAACCTTTAAAACCCACTTTGAAAGCAAAGCCACCTCCAGCTGCAAGCATTTCTTTCCTTTTTGCAATGCAAGAAAAAAATTCTCATCCTATTTCAAGGCTATTCAAGGCTCTGACTCCTCAAAGTAATGCAAGAAAAGAATCCCATCCTATTTTGAGGAGCTCTGACTCCTCAAAACTCAAGCAGCTTCCAGTGGGCTCACCCAGGCAGAACCTGCAGTTGAATCTCTCACTGCTTTTGTCCAAAGCTTGGGAAATTACAGCTCAGAGCAATAAAAGCACACGAGAAGCAGGCTGGCTGTGTGACTGATGATAAATCAGGTAATTCAGGCATCTCAGCCCATGGCAGGAACTGCTCAGCCTGGGCTCCCCCAGAGGGGGACAGAGGCTGCTGCTCACCCAGGTTTGGGGGAATTTCCTCCAAAACCAACAGGTCTGTGACAGGCAGTGGAGGCAACACAAAATGCACCTGTTGGTGGCATGGAGCAGTAAAGCATCCCACCACAAACCAGGGCAAAAAATCCAACCTTTAAAACCCACTTTGAAAGCAAAGCCACCTCCAGCTGCAAGCATTTCTTTCCTTTTTGCAATGCAAGAAAAAAAATTCTCATCCTATTTCAAGGCTATTCAAGGCTCTGACTCCTCAAATCTCAAGCAGCTTCCAGTGGGCTCAGCCAGGCAGAAGCTGCAGTTGAATCTCTCACTGCTCTTGTCCAAAGCTTGGGAAATTACACTCAGAGCAATAAAAGAGCAGCAGGCTGGCTGTGTGACTGAATAAATCAGGCAGTCCAGGAATCCCAGCCTGTGCCAGGGAGTGCTCAGTGTCTGCCTGGGCTCCCCCAGAGGCTGCTGCTCACCCAGCTTTGGGGGAATTTCCTCCAAAACCAACGGATCTGACCTGTAGGTGGGCTCTGCCTGAAGGCCAGCCATGGAAATGTCACTCATGAATAATCACAGAATCATGAAGGTCACAAAAGGTCTCTGAGATCGAGCCCAGCTGTCCACAAAGCACCATGAAACCATGTCCCCAAGTGTCACATCCACAGCCCTTTGAACACTTCCAGGGATGGTGATTCCACCATTTCCCCCTTTCATGGAGCAATTCTCACTCCCAGCCAGGAGGGCAGGTCCCAGCAGCACTGCCTGCTTTATCTGCCCCATCTGTGTGTCTTGGGCAATGCTCAGTGGGCTGGATCTCCCTGCTCAGAGCTTTGCTGCCTCCCCAAACTCACCACCCTCCCTGGTGAATGCATTGTGCCCAGATTTTATGTGGGCTTGCTCAGAAGCTGGCATTAGCAGGGAGCAGGAAGCGTGAAGGGATGTGCCATCAAGGCTGGGAAGGCCCAGAATGAAAACTGTAACCTCTGAGAAGGAAAAAAAAGGAGGGGAAAAGGGGAAAAGGGGGGGGGGAAGCATCTTGGGGAGCAGAGCTTGTCTCTTCCCAGGCAGCCCCAGAGCACACAGGACAAGAACTCTGTAAATAAGCCAATATTGCCCAAGGCTACCCATGGTATTTCTTTCAGGAGGAGAATCAAGCAGAGGACAAAGCCTGGCTGCAATCTGGCAAGGCAGTGAAGGCTGCACTGCTGGCACTGGGCAGCCCTGGGCTCACCGAGGCCATTCCCCAGTGACAGCTCAGGAATTCTGCATTTGCACCCCAGAGCAGCAAACTGCTGGAGACCTCTGGCATTCCCCCTGCCATGGGGCAGGCACCCAGGGGACAGCAGTGACACTGGGGTGGCACCCAGGTGACAGCAGTGACACTGGGGTGGCACTTAGGGGACAGCAGTGACACTGGGGTGAAGCCCAGGGGACAGCAGCAACACTGGGGTGGCACTTAGGGGACAGCTGTGACACTGGGGTGAAGCCCAGGGGACAGCAGTGACACTGGGGTGGCACCCAAAGGACAGCTGTCACACTGGGGTGGCATTTAGGGGACAGCAGCAACACTGGGGTGACACTGGAGTGGCACCCAGGGGACAGCAGTGACACTGGGGTGGCACCCACGGGACAGCAGTGACACTGGGGTGGCATTTAGGGGACAGCAGCAACACTGGGGTGACACTGGGGTGGCACTTAGGGGACAGCAGGGACACTGGGGTGGCACTTAGGGGACAGCAGTGACACTGGGGTGGTACCCAGGGGACAGCAGGGACACTGGGGTGGCACCCAGGGGACAGCAGGGATACTGGGGTGGCACCCAGGGGACAGCAGCGACACTGGGGTGGTACCCAGGGGACAGCAGGGACACTGGGGTGGCACCCAGGGGACAGCTGTGACACTGGGGTCACTCCAAGAGATGAAGAGGGGCTTTAAACAGGGGCACAGAGTGACAGGACAAGGGGTGATGGCTCTGAACTAAAAGAGGGGAGATTTACGTCTGATATGGGGGAGAAATCCTTCCCTGGGGGGGTTCTGAGGCCCTGGCACAGGTGCCCAGAGCAGCTGGGGCTGTCCCTGCATCCCTGGCAGTGCCCAAGGCCAGGCTGGAGCACCCTGGGACAGTGGAAGGTGTCCCTGTCCATGGCAGGGGTGGGACTGGGTGATGTCCCTTCCCCCTAAACATTTCAGGTCCTTTCTAACCCAAAGCACTCTATGACAATAAAAGCAGAGCTTTCCTGGGTTGTTTGAGAGCTGCACATAATTTTTTTCACAGAAAGAGTGATAAAGTTCTGGAATGGCTGCCCAGGGAGGTGGTGCAGTCACCATCCCTGGGGGTGTTTAACAAAGCCTGGATGTGGCACTGGGGATCAGGGTTTAGTTGAGGTGTTGGGGCTGGGTTGGACTCGATGATCTTGAAGGTCTCTTCCAACCCTGTGATTCTGTGAATTCTGTGAAATATCCCTTTATCAGAACTCCCCAGTCCTTTGGCTCAGGCTGCACCAAGTCTTGGCCACACAAAGGTTCTGGGATGGCAGAGGAGTCTTTAAAATCATCTTTAGAAACCATGCTGAGGGTTGAGATTTTGAAAGTAGCATGGTGGAAAATGAAAAAAAAAACAACAAAAGAAATGCAACAAAACCCCCACACCCCTTCCCTATAAGTTAACAGAAGATGAACTCTCAGGAAGGCTGCACTTCCTCATGTCACCCATGTCACAGCACTGAGACAGGCCCAGCTGTGCTGCCCCTCACCAGGGCTGCCCCACCCCAACCACGCTGGGAGGGAGGGCAGGGGACACCCAGGACTGTCCCCTCCTGCACACAGAGAGATGGAACTGCAGAGCTGAGGGCACCACAGCACCATCCATGGCACAAACACCATCATCCATCCGTCCATCATCCATCCATGGATCCATCCATCATCCATCCATCCCCCATCCATGGATCCATCCATCATCCATCCATCCATCATCCATCCATGGATCCATCCATCCATCCATCCATCCATTCATCATCCATCATCCATCCATCCATCCATCCATCCATCCATCCATCCATCCATCCATCATCCATCCATCCATCATCCATCCATCCATCCATCCATCCATCCATCCATCCATCCATCCATCATCCATCCATCCATCATCCATCCATCCATCCATCCATCATCCATCCATCATCCATCCATCCCTCCATCCATCATCCATCCATCCATCCATCCATCCATGGATCCATCCATCCATGGATCCATCCATCCATCCATCCATCCATCCATCCATCCATCCATCCCTCCATCCCTCCATGGCAAAAGCCAGCCCAGCAGCTCTGTCTGTCCCCGTCCCTGCAGTTTTCCTCTCCCAGGTCCCTCCCCTGGTGACGTTCCCAGCCCAGGGACAGTGCCAGCAGTTCAGAGCAGCTCGGTTTCCATGGAGGGACGCGGCACAGCAGGGCAGCAGGAGTCCCAGGGCCTCAGAGCAGGCACACAGCACATGAAGAGGGGTTTGGCTTCCAAGAGACCCAAAGCACTCCCAGCAGGAGCACGTCACTGTCACCGGTGTCACACGATGTCACCGATGTCACCGATGTCACCGCACTCTCCAGCACTGCCCAGTTGTGCCATCCTGCCTCCCCCACCCTGGGCAGCCCAGGGGCACCTGCAGCCTGCCCAGCCCTCTGCCAGCTCCTCTTCCTCCCACGCCTTCCCACCCCAGGGAAAGAAATTCTGGTCATTTCTGTCATGCATCCATCCCACCACGGGCACGGTGTCCTGATGAAACCTGGGGACACACACGGTGGAGTCATGGGAGGAAAATGAAGGCAAACTCCAGCCAGCTGTCCCAGAGGATCCAGAGTGGGGCCACCCCAGCTGCAGGAGCTGTTTAGGGGTGGGGGAGCCCTTAAGGGCACTGGGGATCCAAGGGCTCAACCCTTCACCTCTTCTTGCCACTCATGTGATGCTCAGGCCAGGCAACACCACGAGCCCTCCAAGCAGGGAGCACCCATCCATCCCAGTCCTGCGCACGTCAATATTCTGCTTTTCTGCTTCCAAAGCAGCCCAGCAGCACCAGTCCTGTGCTGCAGGAGCCCTGGGAAGAGCAGCCACAGCCTGGGAAGAGAAGCACTGCAGTGCATGACCAGATCAGCCACTTGCTGCTCCTCACAAATCACCCCCAACCTCCGGTTGTGCAAAGTTTCTGCTGCAGAATCTGCAATTCTGCCCAAAGGAAGAAAAACAGAAGCTTTTAACCATAAACCGTTGCCACATTTCCTGTTGTACGGGGACAGGATGAAATGAGCTGGTAACAAAAACCTCATCTCTGATCTGCACCTCAGCCCTGCTGGGCCTGCAGCTCTCCTGCCTGGAAAACAGGGACGGGCCGGCTCAGGCAGCCTTGGGGACACCTGGGCAGTGGGACAGACACGGGACATTGGTGTGGCAGAGAGAGAGATGGACACAGGACATTGGTGTGGCAGCCAGAGGGATGGACACAGGACATTGGTGTGGCAGCCAGAGGAACACGGACAGGACATTGGTGTGGCACCCAAAGGAACAGGCACAGGACATTGGTGTGGCAGCCAGAATGGGCACAGGACATTGGTGTGGCACCCAAAGGAACCAGCACAGGACATTGGTGTGGGACCCAAAGGAACCAGCACAGGACATTGGTGTGGCACCCAAAGGAACCAGCACAGGACATTGGTGTGGCACCCAAAGGAACCAGCACAGGACATTGGTGTGGCAGCCAGAATGGGCACAGGACATTGGTGTGGCACCCAAAGGAACCAGCACAGGACACTGGTGTGGCACCCAAAGGAACCAGCACAGGACTTTGATGTGGCAGCCAGAGGAAAGGGGATCCAGAGCAGCACAGGACCCGCTGGGCCCTCCCCTGCCCTCCACAACCCCCATTGCTGCTCAGCTGTAAGAAATCCCCTTTGTGAGGAGTGCTGGAGCCGCAGCTGCACTCGGGCTAATGCTCCACGGGACAACGGGGACAGGAGCGTGGCACACAAAGCCCATGGCCCGGGGCTGGGCAGGATTCACCACTCAGCCCCCTCTGTGCGAGCCAGCACTCAGCTAATGAGCTGTAAACTCCTGCCAGGCTTTTATGGACAGCCCAGGGGCCATGGAGATGACGGTGACAGCTCTCAAAGGAGTTCTAAGCCAAGAGAGGCAACAAGGAAACCTCCTGTGACAGATATTGCCATTTACAAGGATGCCAGGAGAAACACACCCCACATTCCAAGAGCACCCTGCCTACAGCCTCTCACCCTCTGGAGTCAACTCTCAACTTCAAAACCTTTTAAAAGCAGCTGAGGCAGCAGCTCTGCACCACGCTGGGCTCCTGGTTTTGGGAATAACAGCTCCAGGTGGGACCCAGGAGCTGTCCCACCACAGCCCCACTCCAGGAGCTGCTGTGTGCTCCCAGCCTGGAGGACCAGCAGCTCAGGAACTGGTGCTTCACCAGCAAACCAGGCATGGGAAAGCAGCAGAGGGAGAAATTCTGAGTGTGGTGGACACTCCCTGGAGGCAGGGCCAACTCCCTGCAGCCCCAGTGCCACAATCCCTGGAGCCCAAGGGACACCATCCCTGGAGCCCAAGGGACACCATCCCTGGAGCCCAAGGGACACCGTCCCTGCAGCCCAAAGGACACCTCTCTGCAGCCCAAAGGACACCTCTCTGCAGCCCCAGGGACACCATCCCTGGAGCCCCTGGGTCACCATCCCTGCAGCTCCAGGGCCACCATCCCTGGAGCCCCAGAGCCACCCCCCCTGCAGCCCCAGGAACTCCTTCCTGCTGCTCCAGGGTCACCATCCCTGCAGCTCCAGAGACACCATCTCTGCATCTCCAGGGCCACCATCCCTGCAGCCCCAAAACCACCATCCCTGGAGCCCCAGAAACACCATCCCTGCAGCCCCAGAGGCACCATCTCTGGAGCCCAAAGGACAACATCCCTGCAGCTCCAGGGCCACCATCCCATCCTTAGAGCCCAAGAGCCGCCATCCCTGCAGCCCCAGGAACACCAGCCTTAGAGCTCAAAGGACACCAGCCCTGCAGCCCCATGGTCACCATCCCTGCAGCCCCAAAAACACCATCCCTGCTGCTCCAGGGCCACCATCCTTAGAGCCCCATGGCCACCATCCCTGCAGCCCCAGGGCCATGTTCCCTGCAGCCCCATGTTCACCATCCTTAGAGCCCCATGTTCACCATCCCTGCAGCCCCATGTTCACCATCCCTGCAGCCCCAGGGTCACCATCCCTACAGACCCACGGCCACCATCCCTACAGACCCAGGGTCACCATCCCTGCAGCCCCATGGCCACCATCCCTGCAGCCCCAGGGTCACCATCCTTAGAGCCCCATGGCCACCATCCCTGCAGCCCCATGTTCACCATCCCTGCAGCCCCAGGGTCACCATCCTTAGAGCCCCACGGCCACCATCCCTGCAGACCCAGGGCCACCATCCCTGCAGCCCCAGGGCCACCATCCCTGCCCGTCACCCCCAGCCAGTTCTCCTCCCAGCTCTCTCATTAATGAATTTGCAGAGCAGAGCTCTGGGGATGGATCTGGCCCAGCCTCACCACATTCTTGGCACTCTGATCTCAGG
This sequence comes from Calcarius lapponicus, assembly GCA_039654755.1. Taxonomy (NCBI): domain Eukaryota; kingdom Metazoa; phylum Chordata; class Aves; order Passeriformes; family Fringillidae; genus Calcarius; species Calcarius lapponicus. Next base: position 15,381,316 of record JBBFKN010000012.1, on the reverse strand, counting down.
CAGGGGTGGCCAAGTCCTCCCTGGTGTGCTTGGGCACAGCTCCATCCCCCTTTCCACCAGCCAGGCTGGGACAAACAGAGCATTCCCAAAGCCAAGCTCTCCCTTTGGCTCCTTGTTCAGAGATCTCCTCTGAAGGGATTTTATGAGCTGGGCCATCAATCCTCAATTTTTCTGCTTATTAAGGAAAGATTTGTCTTAAAGCACCAGAAAGCAAAGCCTGGAGAAGAACATCTGAGGGTCCCTGGCTGTGGAGCTGCAGCTCAGAGCAGCATCACCTGTGACCACAAACACAGCCCAGCACAAGGACTGGAAATAAATGTGAATGCTCCAGATTTGAGTCAGAAATGTGAGAACCAGCAGCTCAGATCTGTAAATCCAGCTGCAGCAGGGAGTGGTGGCAGCTCAGGGACACTGGGGACAGGGCTGTCACCAGAGCTGGGACTTCTCTGCTCTCACAGAGCTCTCCAGCCCTGCACAACACCCAACACTTCCCCTTCAACACCCACTCCCAGGGCTCACAGCACTGCATTGGAAAAGGACCCACTGCTCCAGCACAGACAGGCAGGGGGGAGAATCACACAAGAGATCTGGACTGGAAAAAAACCCAAAAACCCCTTAAATACCCCCAACACTTCCCTCCCTGTGAGAAATTCAGATGAGGCGCTGTGGTTTGCTTTGGGCTTGGGAGGAAAAGGCAGCAGGCAGGGGAGAGGGATGGCTGCTGCATTTCAGAGAGGTTACAGCAAGTGAAGATGGGCTCACTGTTTTGATTGCCATGGAGATTTTCACTTAGAAACCGATTTTCCTGCCACATCTCAGCACTGAGAGCTGACAAGGTCCTCCCAGGGAGCTGCATCTCAGGGGGGCTCCAGGCTGGAGCTGCTCTGCATTGCAGCAGGCTGGCCATGCCCAGGCTGCCCACCCAGCCCCAGCTGGCTCCCTGCACCCCACAAACCTGCCCTGAGCACCAGCCAGCCCTGGCATTGTGGGGCAAAGCCGGGTGGGACCTTGGAGATCCCTTCATCCAACCTTTGCTCGGGTTCTGCCCCTCCTGTGCTTCCCATTCCCTCGCCCCTTCCCTGTCTCTCATCAGCCACAGAGCTCCAGGAGGAATTCTGCAGAGTTTTAAGCAATCAGGATCCAGGCAGAAGCCACTGAAGCCATTCAGCTGGAGAGGCCCAAAAATGCAAAGTAATGGATCTGCAGGGATGGGGGTCACATCTGAGATCTAAACCAGCTCTCTGCTAATGAAGAGTGATTTCGCTGATGGTTCTGAAAATAAAAAGGAATTACAGCATTCCTAGAAAGAGGCTCTTCAGACTAACACGGTTGTTTCAATCAGAAAAATGGTTTCTGTAATCCTACAGATCAAATCCCACTCCTTAAGTGCCATGCAGTGCCTGATGTCCCCTCCTACCCACCCACACCTCATTTCCTCCCCAGAGATGTTTCCTGTGTCTTTCAGGACATGTGTCCCTAAGTAATCCAGATTTATCTTCCTCCTGCCCCACTGCCAGCCCTGCCCTGGGCTCAGGAATCACTCCTGGCACCCCAGGATGGACAATCAGCACCGTTCCCAAAAACATCCACCAGGAAAACTCACTCTGGGCTCTCAGCTGATGTTTCCACTCTGTGGCCAGGAGCAGGTGGTGAGAAACAGAGCTTTTGTCACACACAGCTCATGCAGGGGTGGAAATGTTCCACATTCAATAATTACCACTTCATTAAGGTGCCAAGTCAAAAAGAGAGGACAGGGAGTGAATCAAAACCCAACAGAGACGTCAACCACCACCACCTCTTCCTCCTGCAGGACCTGCACCACCACCAACCCCAAACAAGCCATGAACCCCCCCCAAAATCATACTCCACCAAGGCCTGAGCATGGTTCCCACCTCTGTGAGAATCCACCTCCTCACACAGCCCCATTACACAACAGCTCAGCTCAGTGTGGGGTTGTTTTCTTCATGCACAGGAACCATTTCCTCCCCACACCACCGAACCCCTGAGAGGCTCCATCTTCTCTGGCAGCCCGAGCTCTGCCACCCACGCTGCTCACAGCCAGGTGAGGAGCTGGGCACCAAGGGGCTGCAGCAGCCCCTGGCCCCTCTGGCAGGGAGAAATCCCAAACAGCAACAGCCCCAGGCTGGTTTCCAGAGCTCCCCCGGGATCTGCAGCGCCCTGGCTCAAACAGAGCAGCTCCGGCTGCACCAGCACCCCAATCTCCTCCATCTCCTCCACAAATGAATCATCAAATGACATTTAAAAACCAGCAGTACGTGTCTGTTAATCATAGCGAGAGGGAGCTGCTGGCTAGCGGGGAATATCCCGTCTCGAACCATTTCTGCAGAGAAATTCAATAAAATTCCCAGCTGACTGAAGCCCCCCCTGCCCAAGCAGAGCCCTTGGAGCTGCTGCAGGAACCCCAAAGCACCTGCTGGGGGTTGCAGCTCTGCAGGTGCAAAAACAGCACAGGCTGGACAGGAGCACGTCGGTGCTGGTGGTTTGCAGGAGGGTTTTAAGTGAAAAAGCTTCTCCCTGGGCCAGATTTGATCTCTGGCTGCTGCAGGGCTCCTGTTCCCGTGTGAAACTCCCACTTCTGCAGCAGCACCTTCTCCTTTTATGCTCAGCTCTAGTCGGGGCCCCAAAGTTCACAGCAAGGATTTTTAATTTTATTATTTTTTTTTAATAAAAACTGAAGCGGTGTTGTGAACATTGCTGAGACACAAATCTCGTCCTGGGTGCAACACTGCCCAGCCAAACCCCCTGTCCTTCTCCAAGGCAGGCACACACAGCCCCAGGCTCCCAGAAAAGAACCACATTCACCACCGTGCTGATCACTTCACAGATTAATCCTGCCCTGAACTTTCCTATCCACCCCACAGGTGCAATTTTCACCCTCGCTGCGGATCCTGCAAGGCCAAACCACAGATCTCCTAAAAAAGCCGAAAAAACACCCCGAGAGCAGCGTGGATCCCCGGGGACCGGGGAAACCCGGCCTGGAAAAGGCTGAGAAAACCCCGCAGCGTGCAGAGGAGAGGGCAGAACCCCCTCCTGGCCGGCAGCTCTGCCCTGACCCCCGTCCCAGCTCATTTTCGGTGCGGCATCCCCGGCATCCATCCATCCATCCATCCATCCCCGCGTTACCTTGGCGGGGACCTTGCTGTGCGCGCTGCGGAAGAAGGAGGTTTTGGCGGTGAAAAAGCAATCCTCGAGGTCTTCATCCAAGCTGCAGTAGCCGCTGCTCATGGTCACGGCAGCCGGGCAGAGCCGGGGGGGCTGCGGGCGAGCATCGGAGCGCCGCGCTCACATCCCCGGCTCGCCGCTCAGCTGCGGCAGCTCCTTCTGAAGCTCATCCTGCCCAGCTATTCCTGCCTGCCGGGGAACCCTTCCCTCGCCTCGCCTCGCCTCCTGCACCCGCCTCCCTGCGCAGCATGGAAGGGGCAGAGCTCCCGGTTCGCTTCGGTTCGGTTCGGTTCGCTCCGCCGGCCGCTCCCGGGGTGCCCGCGCAGCACCGGCAGCGGCGGCAGCATCGCCTCCCCTTCCTGCCCTCGCCTCGCACTGCCGCAGCCCGGCCACTTCCTCTCGCACAATTCGTGGCCCCGCTGGCAGTTCTGGCCCTGGCTGGCCGGGCAGCTCTGGCAGCACCGCGGAGAGGCGAGCGCGGTGCCACGGGGCGCTCCGTGCTCCTGCTCCTGCCGCAGCATCCCCCGGAGCTCCGCCCGAGGGAATCGGGGTGCTGGGGATGCAGCGAGATCCCCTCGGGCTGCCAGGACCAGCACAAGGGGGGTCTGTCCATCCTGCAGCTGATTTCAGAGCAGCGGGAGCAATTTCAGCACCCAGCCCGAGGCAGCTTCGACTGGAAAAAAGCTTCAGCTCCTGGGTGCTGCTTTTGCAGCAGCTGTGACCTTCCTGCTTGGGGGAGATCACAGGGAAAGGCTCTGCTCCCCACAGGATGCCATGGCAGGGACATCTTTCACTGTGCCAGGCTATCCCAGCCATGCCCAGCCTGGCCTTGGGCACTGCCAGGGATCCAGGGACAGCCCCAGCTGTGCCAGGGCCTCAGCACCCTCACAGGGAGGAATTCCTTCCCAATATCTCATCTTGCTCCTCCAGGGCTCCATCCTGCAGCTCATTTCAGAGCAGCAGGAGAAATTTCAGCACCCAGCTCGAGGCAGCTTCAACTGGAAAAAAGCTTCAGCTCCTGGGTGGGTGCTGCTTTTACAGCAGCCGTGACCTTCCTGCTTGGGGGAGATCCCTGGGGTTTGTGGGGCTGGGCAGGGGAAGGGCTCTGCTCCCCACAGGGACACCTTTCACTGTCCCAGGTGCTCCAAGCCCTGCCCAACCTGGCCTTGGGCACTGCCAGGAACAGCCACAGCTTCTCTGACCCTGTGCCAGGGCCTGCCAACCCTCACAGGGAGGGATTCCTTCCCAATATCTCATCCTGCTCCTCACAGGGCTCCATCCTGCAGCAGATTTCAGAGCAACAGGAGCAATTTCAGCACCCAGCCCGAGGCAGCTTCGACTGGAAAAAAGCTTCAGCTCCTGGGTGCTGCTTTTACAGCAGCTGTGACCTTCCTGCTTGGGGGAGATCGCAGGGAAAGGCTCTGCTCCCCACAGGATGCCATGGCAGGGACATCTTTCACTGTCCCAGGCTATCCCAGCCATGCCCAGCCTGGCCTTGGGCACTGCCAGGGATCCAGGGGCAGCCCCAGCTGTGCCAGGGCCTGCCAACCCTCACAGGGAGGAATTCCTTCCCAATATCTCATCCTGCTCCTCCAGGGCTCCATCCTGCAGCTCATTTCAGAGCAGCAGGAGAAATTTCAGCACCCAGCCCGAGGCAGCTTCGACTGGAAAAAAGCTTCAGCTCCTGGGTGCTGCTTTTGCAGCAGCTGTGACCTTCCTGCTTGGGGGAGATCACAGGGAAAGGCTCTGCTCCCCACAGGATGCCATGGCAGGGACACCTTCCACTGTCCCAGGCTATCCCAGCCATGCCCAGCCTGGCCTTGGGCACTGCCAGGGATCCAGGGGCAGCCCCGGCTGTGCCAGGGCCTCAGCACCCTCACAGGGAGGAATTCCTTCCCAATATCTCATCCTGCTCCTCCAGGGTTCCATCCTGCAGCTCATTTCAGAGCAGCAGGAGAAATTTCAGCACCCAGCCCGAGGCAGCTTCAACTGGAAAAAAGCTTCAGCTCCTGGGTGGGTGCTGCTTTTACAGCATCCGTGACCTTCCTGCTTGGGGGAGATCCCTGGGGTTTGTGGGGCTGGGCAGGGGAAGGGCTCTGCTCCCCACAGGGACACCTTTCACTGTCCCAGGTGCTCCAAGCCCTGCCCAACCTGGCCTTGGGCACTGCCAGGAACAGCCACAGCTTCTCTGACCCTGTGCCAGGGCCTCAGCACCCTCACAGGGAGGGATTCCTCCCCAATATCTCATCCTGCTCCTCACAGGGCTCCAAGACCTTCCCACAAGCCTGGGGAAGAAGCAAGGTTTTGGCTTCCCACCCAGCACCAAACCCTCTCCTCCTGACACGTTGCAGATGTTCCTCCCAACCCTTCCAGCTGCATCTGCTGAAGAACTTCAATTGCTCCAAAGCTTTGAGAGCTCCGTGCCCAGCCCAGCAGCACCCCCTGAATACCAATGGGGATGGGAAGACTGGCAACATCTGCCTCTCAGGGAGAGGAAGGCAAGGATCCAAGTGCCTTATTTACAGAGGGAATAAACAAGCCACGTTCTTATGGCAGCAGCAGCACAGCCCCCTCTGCTCCACAGGGATAAATTTAGAGGAGAAAGAGGCTTAAATTGAGCAAGTGCAACACCAGCAGAAAGTGAGGCTGGGGAGCAGCAGCACTGGGGTCTTCCATGAAGCCTCAGCCCAGAAGTTTCCCAGCGGAACCAGGGTGCAACCTCTGGATTCTCCAAGAATCCTTCATTTATTCCCTGCCTGGGACATCAGCTCCATCAAAAATACAACAAAGCCAAATAAACTCAACGACTTTGACATCTTTGTTCAGCAGCAGCTCCACGCAATGGCTCCCTGCACATCAGCCCCACAGAGCAGACCCTGGTGCCCCTGGGAGGAGACCAGCAGAGGATTTTGGCACCTTCACCAGAGTCTGGATGCCACCCTGGGAGGGACCCAAATGTAAACCACTCCTAAACACTGAACTGGATCAAAGCCCAAATTATTAATGCCTGGCATTACCTGGTAACAGTCTTTAAATAGGTGATATTAAAATAGTTATTTCTCTGGTGCTTCACTTTGCTTAATTTTGATAATATGATTTAATGACTTCCAATTATGCCAGCTATTTAATTTTTTAACGTGTTTTCAGGCCTCTTCCCCTCCTGCCAGTGTAATCAAGCATCCTGTTAGTCTCCTACAGGAATATTGACATTATTTTCCCTCCATCCTCCTCCTTTCCAGCAGCAAAACCTCCCTGACCAACAGAAACCCTCCAGGAACGCGGCTGCCTGCTCAGATCAAGCAAAGCTGGCAATGATTTTTGCCTGATTATCCACAACGAACGATGGAGCTTTACTGCAGCCATTTACCCTCATTAACCCTCAAATGAGCCCCCACAGCCCCTGAGGATGCCGAGCTGCAATCCCCAGGCAGGCCTTTGGGATGGGCTGATGGATTTCTGACTGCTGCTGGAACTGCAGAGCTGTTTTTGTTTCCTTGGCCCAGGATGGCTCCTGGCAGGGTGATGGATGGCCACAAAGCTCCCTGCTTGTTATTGGAGCCATCCACAACCATAACCCTGGCTGGGCTGATGGGCCTGAAGATGAAACCAGCCTTTCTCATTGTTCCAAGAGCCCAGCACTGCTGGGGGAAGCCCAGCGACATCCAAAGGAGGTGGAATCCCACACAGATTTACCTTCCCACACCTGGAGTGGAGAACCCGCTCTGAGCCCTTCTGCAATGCGTTATTTGAGAAAATCGATCCCATCCCAATTCGGATCTCTCCTGATCGTCTTATTCTGAGCAGCAGCTGCCCAGCATGGATGGATGAACACCAAACTCCACACACCAAACAGAAACCCTACACTGCCTTCAGAAAAGTGCAAATTTCCATCCCCATTTCTGCACGAGTGCAGAAAAAAAATTAAGAATTGAAATAATTAAGAAGACATAAGATAATAAATAAGAATTGAAAAAAATTAAGAATTGAAATAAGGATGAAATTGGTATCTTTAGGCTTGCATCTTTTCCAACCTTTTCCTTCTCTTCTGTGCAAAAGGGCTCTAAATTTTATGCTGAAGATTTAAAAAGTGCTAGCAGGGTTACACACATGAACAAATCCATGTTTAAAACCTGGAATTTGCCAACGTGTCCTCTTGATACAGAAAAATGTACTGACTCAGAAGTGGGGCTACTCAGATGACAGGACAGTTTAAAGAAAGGAAAGCTCTTTGAAGATGCTCAGCTCCACGTGGAAAACATAACAAAAAATGGAATTTTTGCAAATTTTCCGTCTCCAGTTCTGCACAAGCACATCAGGGTCCTCCACAGAGAGGGGGTTGTAATGAGGGAGAGAACACAGAACCACGGAACACCTTCATCGAGAGATGAAGAAGAAGGAGAAGCTGGAAAAGCTCTTTGACTGGATCCCACCACAGCCACCAAGCCAGGTCACCAAGAGCCACATCCACTCCTGTTCTGAACCCTTGGTGACTCCAGCCAGGTCACCAAGAGCCACATCCACATCCACTCCTGTTCTGAACCCTTGGTGACTCCACCACGTCCCTGCAGAGCTGCTCCCAACATTCCCCAAAGGCACACAGAGCCTGAAGAGGCTCCATCCCAGCCACATCCACTCCAGGCAGGTCTCCTGAAGCTTCTCCCCTCCCATCCTCCCTGATCATTTTATTCTGAGCAGCAGCTGCCCAGCATGGATGGATGAACACCAAACCCCACACACCAAACAGAAACCCTACACTGCCTTTGGAAAAGTGCAAATTTCCATCTTCATTTCCACAAGAGTGCATCAGGTCCTCCACAGAGAGGGGTATAAACATGGGGCTGTAATGAGGGAGAGAACACAAAACCACAGAACACCTTCATCGAGAGATGAAGAAGAAGGAGAAGCTGGAAAAGCTCTTTGACTGGATGCCACCACAGCCACCAAGACACATCACCAAGAGCCACATCCACTCCTGTTTTGAACTCTTGGAGGCACAGTGACTCCAGCCAGGTCACCAAGAGACACATCCACTCCTGTTCTGAACCCTTGGTGACTCCACCACGTCCCTGCAGAGCTGCTCCCAACATTCCCAAAGGCACACAGAGCCTGAAGAGGCTCCATCCCAGCCACATCCACTCCAGGCAGGTCTCCTGAAGCTTCTCCCCTCCCATCCTCCCTGGTGAGAGCCTCCCTGGCCCCGCAGCCTGTGCCACCCACGCAGCAGCCCCAGACACTGCAGATTAAAGCCAAGCTGAGCCTTCCGGAGTAAGCCCGGGATTAGTGCACGTCCTAACAGGGACTGGAGAGTCTCCATCCCCCAGGAACACTGAAACTCTCAAAGCAAGGCTGGCAGCCAGCATTCCTTGGAGATCCAGGCTCCTGCCCTGGAAATGCTCTTGGGCTGCAGGTGGCACCTCAGTGACACTGCTGGGCAGCAGGTGACATCTCAATGACACTTTTGGGCTGCTGGTGACACCTCATGACACTGCTGGGCAGCACATGACAACACAGTGACACTCCCAGGCTGCAGGTGACACCTGAGTGACACTCCTGGGCACCTCAGTGACCACTCCCAGGCTGCAGGTGACACCTCAGTGACACTCCTGGGCTGCAGGTGATACCTCAGTGACACTCCTGGACTGCAGGTGGCACCTCAACCACTGCTGGGCAGCAGGTGACATCTCAATGACACTGTTGGGCTGCTGGTGATACCTCAATGACACTCTTGGGCTGCAGGTGACACCTGAGTGACACTCCTGGACACCTCAGTGACACTCCTGGGCTGCAGGTGACACCTCAGTGATGCTCATGGGCTGCAGGTGACACTTCAGTGACACTGCTGGGCTGCAGGTGACACCTTGGTGACACTGCTGGGCAGCACGTGACAACACAGTGACACTCCCAGGCTGCAGGTGACACCTCAGTGACACTCTTGGGCTGCAGGTGACACCTCAGTGACACTCCTGGGCACCTCAGTGACACTGCTGGGCTGCAGGTGACACCTCAGTGACACTCCTGGGCACCTCAGTGACACTGCTGGGCTGCAGGTGACACCTCAGTGACACTCCTGGGCACCTCAGTGACACTCCTGGGCTGCAGGTGATACCTCAGTGACACTCTTGGGCTGCAGGTGGCACCTCAGTGACACTCTTGGGCTGCAGGTGGCACCTGAGTGACACTCCTGGGCACCTCGGTGACACTCCCAGGCTGCAGGTGGCACCTCAGTGATACTCCTGGGCTGCAGGTGACACCTCAGTGACACTCTTGGGCTGCAGGTGACACCTCAGTGATGCTCATGGGCTGCAGGTGGCACCTCAGTGACACTCCTGGGCTGCAGGTGACACTTCAGTGATGCTCATCGGGCTGCAGGTGACACCTCAATGACACTGCTGGGCACCTCAATGACACTGTTGGGCTGCAGGTGGCACCTCAGTGACACTCCTGGGTACCTCAGTGACACTCTTGGGCTGCAGGTGACACCTCAGTGATGCTCATGGGCTGCAAATGACACCTCAGTGACACTCCTGAGCACCTCGGTGACACAGCTGGGCTGCAGGTGATACCTCAGTGACACTGTTGGGCTGCAGGTGACACCTCAGTGACACTCCTGGGCACCTCAGTGACACTTCTGGGCTCTGAGGAGCCCTCCCTCCCCAGCTCTGTGCAGGTCACCCCGGGCTGTGCCCCCCAGAGACCCCTCCCCACGTACCTGGCTGCAGGGTGGCACCCTGAGGGTGCTCTCTGGGGACAGCTGGCTCTGGCCCTGGCCCGGCCGGCGACAATCCAGCTGGATGAGGCTGCGGCACTCCTGGTGACACGTGTACCTGCAGTCTGCAGGGACAGAGGGACAGCGTCAGGCTCCCCGGGCTGCCCTGCACTGGGGACACTGGGGACACTGGGGACACTGGGGACACTGGGGACAGCAGGGAGGGACTGGGCTGCGGCAGAGGGATTGCAGCATGGAAGGAGCTGGGGCGGCACTGGTCACGCACAGGTCCCTTTAGCACACATGTCCCTTTTAACACACATGTCCCTTTTAACACACATGTCCCTTTAGCACACATGTCCCCTTTAGCACACATGTCCCTTTTAACACACATGTCCCATTTAACACACATGTCCCTTTTAACACACATGTCCCTTTTAACACACATGTCCCATTTAACACACATGTCCCCTTTAACACACATGTCCCTTTTAACACACACGTCCCTTTTAGCATACATGTCCCTTTTCACACACATGTCCCCTTTAGCACACGTCCCCTTTAGCACACATGTCCCCTTTAACACACATGTCCCATCTAACACACATGTCCCCTTTAACACACGTCCCTGGTCAGGCACACATGTCCCATTTAACATGTTCCATTTAACACACATGTCCCATTTAACACATGTCCCTGTTCAGCCACATGTCCCCTTTTAACACACATGTCCCTTTTTAACATGTCTCTGTTCAGCCACATGTCCCTTTTAACACAGGTCCCTGTTCGGGCACATGTCCCTTTTAACACACAGTCCCTTTTAACACACATGTCCCTGGTCAGCCACATGTCCTTCCTAACACACATGTCCCTTTTAACACACATGTCCCTTTTAACACATGTCTCCATTCAGCCACATGTCCCTTTTAACACACGTGTTCCCATACTGGCACATGTCCCTTTTAACACCTGTCCCTTTTAACACATGTCCCTGTTCAGGCACACATATCCCATTTAACACACCTGCCCCTTTTAACACCTGTCCCTTTTAGCACATGTCCCTTTTAACACATGTCCCTTTTAGCACAGGTCCCTGTTCAGGCACATGTCCCTTTTAGCACATGTCCCTTTTAACACACATGTCCCTGTTCAGGTATGTGTTCCTTCTAATATACATGTCGTTTCCAACACACATGTTCAGGCACACGTTCACCAATCACCCCTGGAGGGGGCAGGAACACAGTGCCACCATGGCCCCAGAGAGGGCAGGGACACAGTGCCAGCATGGCCCCAAATCACCCTGCAGAGGGCAGGGACAGGTCCCCGCAGGGCTGAGCTCCTGCCCCCAGGTGCAGCACGGCATTCCTGTGCCTGTTTTCTTTGGGTGCTGCCCCAGTGGCAGACATTAACCCATTCATGCCCGGGTGATCTGCACAGAGCAGCTCTTTAACCCCTTCAGGCACAGGGCCCTGCTCACCCCCCAGCTGCAGGAGGGCACGTTGGGCACAGGCAGCTCCAGTTACCCCCAAATTTGTGGCCAGCACTCCTGCAAGCCCCAGCTCCTCCAAACTGCAGTGACCAACCTGCTGCCACTTTAATGGCCCACCTGATTCTTTTAATTTTTAACTGCCAGACAAACAGCCTTACATTTACTTTCTACACTGCCCAAAATTCCAGAGCGGTCACCAACCCGGAAAAAAAAAATTATTATATCCCAAAAACAAGGCGATTTGATTCCACAGGAGGATGTGAGTGCCTGTCCCTGCACCAGCCCCATGACCTTGCAAAGAGCCACTGAACTTTTACTTTAAATACACATCTTCTTGCTTTTTTCTTTTTCTTTCTTATTTTTTATTTAATTTTTTCCCTTTAGCATTTGGGTCATTGGTTTTGAATGTCTGGGGCTTGCAGGAAAAGCAAAGGAACATCCCATGTTTGCTCTGGAAACTGATTTCTGCTCAACTTTTATTTTAAATATATATCTTCTATCTTTTTTCTTTTTCTTTTTTTATTTTTTTCATTTAATTTTTTTTCCCTTTAGCATTTGGGTCATTGGTTTTGAATGACTGTGGCTTGCAGGAAAAGCAAATGAACATCCCATGTTTGCTCTGGAAACTGATTTCTGCTCAGCTCTGGTGAATTCTGCAGTGGCCTGAGAATGAGAATGAATGAGAGGAGCTGAAGCAGTGCTGGGAAGCTGCTGCCTGAGGGGGGAAAACATCAATCTCCAGGGGAATCAGGGAAATCATTTATCATTTAACATTCATCTGGCAGGAGCTGCCTGTCATTCTCCTATTCCAAGCCAGTTGTCTCAAGTAAGCCTGGGGGAAAAGCAGGGAGATTTGGCTCTTTTTTTTGCCTTTTTTTTTTTTAATTAGAGATAAGCTGCAGTCCCACAGTAATTTAATGCATGACCTTTCCAGCAACTGGAACAGCTTTTCAATGGGGGACAAGTCTTTGCTGGAGCTGCCAGCTGGAGAATGCTCCAGCTGTGGCTTCACCTGAGCATCTGCCACCACCACCACGTCCCCCTCTGTCCCCAGCTGGGACCGGATTTTCACATTTGGGCAGCTCCAGCACGAGGGGCAAAGGTGCCACACAGGAAATTGGCACCACAGAAACGCCAATTGCCAGGCGCCTCCTCCGGACCGGCCCCGTTGTGGCATTTCTCTGTGGGATTAAAGGGTGACACCTCCTTAGTCACCATCACCTATTCACAGACCCTAATCGCCGCGGATCCGCGGGGAACACTAATTTTAGAAACCCTGCACAGCTTTAGGAAGCAGCCACGTGAGCAGTTTGCCAAGAGGAGCAGGATGCCTCCACTTAGGCTCGGAGATAATTCCCATTCCAGTCAAACAATGGAGCACTTGGAAATGGAGGTTTAAAAAAAAAGAGAGAGAAAAAGGTCACGATACTGTGAAAAGCTTTGGTGGCTGAAGGGAATTTCCCTTTTTTTCACAGGTAAAGTCACTGAGAGGGGTAAAATAGGCAATATAAATGCCCATTAAATGCCCACCTCAGTGCCCAACACAATCACAGAATGGTCTGGGTGGGAAGGGACCCTAAAGCTCTGCCAAGGGTAAACTTCACCTACCCCAGGTGGCTCCTGGGACACTGCCAGCGATGGGGCAGCCACAGCTGCCCTGTCCCATCCTCCCAGGGAAGAGTTTCTCCATTTTTCCCACCCCAATCCCCCCATTCCCACCCCCAGACCCCCACCGGGGCACCTTCCAGCTCCACCAGACCCGGGTGGAAACGGGGACAGAAGGAGAAGGAGGCTCCACAGGTGCCTGAGAGCTGGGACAACGTGGCAGGAGAGGAGATTTCCCCCACCCAAGCTCTGGAATCCTGCAGAGGCTCACCCAGCTTGGATTTTGCAAGCCCGAGCTGCTCCTCTGTGCCTGATGTCACCGGGGTGACCTCAGGGGTGGCAGCAGGATGTGGCCCTGTGGCACCAGGGCAGTGGGAGGCTCGGAAGGGATGGGGCAGGACCTGTGGCACCCGCAGAGCAAACCCAGGGGAGGTCTCAATCCTCCTGCAACCCCCCAGGGCACTGCCCCAGCCCTGCAGCTCCATCACTGCAGTCTCACCTTGGCACTTTTAGGTCTAAACCAGATGGTTTACTATTATATATATATATATAAAAAAGTAATATATTAATATAATATAATATAATATAATATAATATAATATAATATAATATAATATAATATAATATAATATAATATAATATATATAATATATATAACTATAATAGTATATATAAAGTATATATTATATAACATATATAAATATAATATATATAAATATAATATAATATATATATATTATTATAGCTTTACTATAATATTTCTGCTTATTACTTCCTTAAAGCATTTTTTCAAAGGTGATCCCCTTTTGATGGAACAACACCCTCTGCTTGCAGACAGCTCCAAGGGGCAGAGCAAACCCTGCCAGCTTGGCAGAAGGGGCCCAAAGAGGAGTTTTTTAGGGTTTAAAATGTAACACAGGATGGTAATGTAATGATTCTTACAGGCTGTATGGAAATGCTGTAGGATTTGTATCTTGGACTAGATTGGTAGTGAGAATTAGAATTTTCAGCACAGAAGAAGATTTATTGTTTTGTAAACGGGAACTTTGCACTCATACTCTTACCTCTTACTTTTCTATGCTCTTAGCTCTTTCCCCCTTTTCCCCCTTTTACTCTCTTATGCTTTTACTCTCTCACTCTCTCATCCTCTCTCATCCTCTCTTCTCTCAGTCCTGCTCCAGCTGTGGCAGCTCCCAGCAGGGCCCTGCTCCCAGGCCCTTTGCAATGAACCCCAAATCCCAGCAGGGCCCTGCACTTGGCCCTTTGCAATAAACCCCAAATCCCAGCAGGGCCCTGCACCCAGGCCCTTTGCAATGAACCCCAAATCCCAGCAGGGCCCTGCTCCCAGGCCCTTTGCAATAAACCCCAAATCCCAGCAGGGCCCTGCACTTGGCCCTTTGCAATAAACCCAAATCCCAGCAGGGCCCTGCACCCAGGCCCTTTGCAATAAACCCCAAATCCCAGCAGGGCCCTGCTCCCAGGCCCTTTGCAATAAACCCCAAGTTCCACAACCTGGCGTCAGAGATCTCTCCTCTCCGTCCATCCCAACCGTGCTACCCCCATCACTCCTACAGAAAAACCCTAAGGATTTTTTCATAAAAAGTTGTCTGCGACACATCCCCACGTCCAGGCTGGGCTCAGCAGTGCCGAGGCAAACCCCCACAGCCCCAAAACCCCCCAGATGCCAGCAGCAAACAGCAGCAAAACCCATCCCAAAAAGCAGCAGCAAAACCCATCCCAAAAAGCAGCAAAACCCATCCCAAAAAGCAGCAAAACCCATCCCAAAAAGCAGCAAAACCATCCCAAAACCCTCCAGATGCCAGCAGCACCCTACCTGGGAGCAGCAGCACCTCCCTGCTGGCTCCTGGGCGGGCACAGTCCCCTGGAGCAGGGCTTGCCTCGGGGAAATGCCTGAAGATTTGACGGATTCTCTTGGTTACAAGCCCAAAACAAGAGGCTGCTCCTCCTCCCCCTCTGGCATCCTCCAGGAGCTCTCCCCAACCCCAAATGCTCTGGACACAACTTGCTCCAGCGCCTGCCGTGTCTGCTCCCACCAGAGGCTTTGAGATAAAGCCCTGACATTGGCCATTTACAACCTGCTGCCATCTGAAGGGTTATTTATTTATTTTTCTGAGCAGCTCAGGGCTCGTGCATCTCCTGTAAGGCCGTGGAAAACTTTCTATTTTCTGGGGCTTTTTGCTTGATAAGATAAAATAACCCAACGGAAGAGATTAGGGAGAGAAAGCGCAGGACTCGGCCCTGTGCTGGGAGGTCTCTTCCCCCCCCATCCTCCCTTCTCTCTGTGCTGCTTTTCAGCACTTTTAAAGCCTGCTTTTTCAGTCTTTGAAAGTTTGAGGGATAAAAAGGTCCCCAGTGTTTAATCAGAGGTTAAAGGGATACACTGAGATTAATTATATTTATAATATATTGATTTAAACTCGGCACATAGTTAAGAGAGATCCGTGAAAATCAGGATCAGGGTTTTAAGTGATAGGACAAGGAGGATGCTTTAAAATAAAAGAGATTTAGATGAGATTTGGGATAGGAATTGCTCCCAGTGAGGGTGGGCAGGCCCTGGCACAGCTGGGCTGCCCCTGGATCCCTGGAAATGTTCTGGGCCAGCTTGGACAGGGCTTGAGCAGCCTGGGACAGTGGAAGGTGTCCCTGCCATGGCAGGGCTGGGGTGGGATGAGTTTTGAGCTCCTTCCCACCCAAACCATACCCATGGTGGATCAGTTACAGCTGTACCAGGTGTCCTGTGATGGGATGGGACACAAAACACCAGTTCAACAATGCCCCTGAAATCTGCCACTTTGTGCCCACTACCCATGCCTCCCTGCTCAGGACAAGCAGCATCCAGCACACACAGGGGTGACAAAGATGGAATTCAACCAGTCCAAACCCCACCCTGAGCAGCAACAGCACCGAGTTCTCTCAGGGGGCTTTCTCAGCCACCTCCCTCCTTCCCAGAGCCTCACCAGCAAAACTCCACTGAGCTCCACTGGGTAAAACAGACAGAGAAGCCCAAAATCCAACCTGCAAAGTAGGGAGAAGCTCAAAAAACCAACCTGCAATGTAGGGAGAAGCCCAAAAACCAACCTGCAAGGTGGGAACTGGAGACCAGCAGATGAAGCAGAGAGAGAAACCAAAAACAAACCTGGAAAGTAGGGAGAAGCCCAAAAATCAACCTGAGAGAGGTGAGAGCTGGAGACCAGCAAACCTCCACTGGAACAAAGCAGAGAGAGAAGCCCAAAAACCAACCTGCAAAGTAGGGAGAAAGCCCAAAAACCCAACCTGCAAGGAGAGAGCTGGAGACCAGCAAACTCCACTGAGCTCTACTGGGTTGAAGCAGAGGGAGAAACCCAAAAACCAACCTGAGAGAGGTGAGAGCCTCTCTCAAACCTGAAACCCAAAAACCAACCTGCAAGGAGAGAGCTGGAGACCAGCAAACTCCACTGAGCTTCATGGGATGAAGCAGAGGGAGAAACCCAAAAACCAACCTGAGAGAGGTGAGAGCCTCTCTCAAACCTGAAACCCAAAAACCAACCTGCAAGGAGAGAGCTGGAGACCAGCAAACTCCACTGAGCTCCATTGGGATGGAGCAGAGAGAGAAACCCAAAACCAACCTGAGAGAGGTGAGAGCCTCTCTCAAACCTGAAACCCAAAAACCAAGCTGCAAGGAGAGAGCTGGAGAACAGACAAACTCCACTGAGCCTCACTGGGATGGAGCAGAGAGAGAAACCCTGAAACAACTTGCAAATAGGGAGAAGCCCGAAAACCAACCTGCAAGGAGAGAGCTGGAGACCAGAAAACTCCACTGAGCTCCAGTGGGATGTAGGCAGAGAGAGAAGCCCAAAAACCAACCTGAGAGAGGTGAGAGCTGGAGACCAGCAACTCCACTGAGCTTCATGGGATGAAGCAGAGGGAGAAACCCAAAAACCAAGCTGCAAGGAGAGAGCTGGAGACCAGAAAACTCCACTGAGCTCCACTGGGATGGAGCAGAGAGAGAAACCCAAAAACCAACCTGAGAGAGGTGAGAGCCTCTCTCAAACTGAAACCCAAAAATCAACCTGAGAGAGGTGAGAGCCTCTCTCAAACCTGAAACCCAAAAATCAACCTGCAAGGAGAGAGCTGGAGACCAGCAAACTCCACTGAGCTTCAACGGGATAAAACAGAGGGAGAAGCCCCAAAACCAACCTGAAAGGTGGGAGCTGGAGACCAGCAAACTCCACCGAGCTCCACTGGGATAAAACAGAGAGGGAAGCCCAAAAACCAACCTGAGAGAGGTGAGAGCCTCTCTCAAACCTGAAACCCAAAAACCAACCTGCAAGGTGGGAGCTGGAGCCTCGGCGGCGTCCCTCTCCATGCACCCTTGCAAGGCACCCAGGTGGAAAGCAGCAGGGAACATCACACCGGGAGAGCTGGGGCACCCCAGTCGCCTGTGGCACGGCTCTGGGCAGGTCCCTGTCCCTGCCACAGCTCCATCTCCTCCCGGGAGGAGCAGCAGGAGCACAACCCCGTCCCCACCCATCCCCAGGAAGAGCTGCAGGGATCTGCCCGGATCAGCTGGATGGCACAGAAATGCAAAGTGCTGCGGGTCCTGTCGGCGATTGTTGTTTACGGTGGTGAGGCTGAGCGTGGGAGGAGAGGCACAAAAGCCACAGGAGCAGCAGCAGAGGGTGAGCAGAGCCTGGTGCAGGTAAAGGACTCGGTAAAGAGCTCGTTATCTTAAACAAACGGCTCCCTGAGACCCAGCAGCCTTAGGAATGAAGTTTGCTCTACAAATCAGAAAGAGAAAGGGTGTTTTACCATCTAAGGAAACAAGGGGCTGATTCAGCCCAGGGCCTGAACACAGCTCAGGGAGATCAGGGCGGCTCCAGGACAGAGGCACAAACCCCATTTGGAAGCTGAAGGTGAGCAGAGCAGAGGCACAAACCCCATTGGAAAGCTGAGGTGAGCAGAGCACAGAGGCACAAACCCCATTTTGGATGCTCAGGTTTTTGCTGACATGAGGCCACAAAACCCATTTGGAAGCTGAGCTGAACACAGCAGAGGCACAAACCCCATTTGGACGCTCAGGTTTTTGCTGAGCAGAGACACAAACCCCCATTTGGAAGCTGAGCTGCACAGAGCAGAGGCACAAAACCCATTGGATGCTCAGGATTTTGCTATGCAGAGGCACAAACCCCGTTTGGATGCTGAGGTTTTTGCTGTGCAGAGGCGCAAACCCCATTTGGACGCTCAGGTTTTTGCTGAAATGAGGCACAAACCCCATTTGGATGCTCAGGTTTTTGCTGTGCAGAGGCACAAACCCCATTTGGACACTCAGGTTTTTGCTGTGCAGAGGCACAAACCCCATTTGGATGCTCAGGGTTTTTGCTGTGCAGAGGCACAAACCCCGTTTGGACGCTGAGGTTTTTGCTGAGCAGAGACACAAACCCCATTTGGAAGCTGAGCTGAGGCACAAACCCCATTTGGAAGCTGAGCTGAACAGAGCAGAGCACAAACCCCATTTGGATGCTCAGGATTTTGCTGTGCAGAGGCACAACCCCGTTTGGACGCTGAGGTTTTTGCAGAGCACAGGCACAAACCACCATTTGGATGCTGAGCTGAGCTGAAGCACAAACCCCATTTGGATGCTGAGCTGAACAGAGCAGAGATCAGAGGCACAAACCCCGTTTGGAACGCTCAGGTTTTTGCAGAGCACAGGCACAAACCCCATTTGGACACTCAGGTTTTTGCTGAAATGAGGCACAAACCCCATTTGGAGCTGAGCTGAACAGAGCAGAGGCACAAACCCCATTTGGATGCTCAGGTTTTTGCTGTGCAGAGGCACAAACCCCATTTGGACACTCAGGTTTTTGCTGTGCAGAGGCACAAACCCCATTTGGACACTCAGGTGCTTTGCTGAGCAGGGTCTGTGTGGCCAGAGCTGCAGACCAAAGCTGGCTCCAGCCTTGCAGAGGTGCTGAGCACTCTGAGGTTTTCCCTCCAGCCCTGCCCACAGGGAAGCAGCCAGGGGTGGTTTCCTTGCAAAGAAACCTCCCTTCAGCCAGCCACGTGCTGTTTTATATCAACTCAAACATCAAAATCCTTGATTTTTTGGTTCTCAGAGACACCAAGGGAAGCACCTGAGCCGTTCCCACCCAACCCTCCCCAGCAGGAAGCTGCTGAACCTCCAAGCCCAGCCTGGTTTTCGTGCTGTCCCAAAGGCCAGCGGAACTTTGCACAGAGGGCTTTGAAGCTGCCATGAGTCACCAGGACACCCAAGAACTGCACCCAAACGCCCAGAGCACCTCTGCACGCTGCTCCTCCCTGCTGGGAGAAGCTGGCAGGAAAAGCTGTCTGTCCCCCAGCAGCAGGACAGACATTTACAACCCACACAGAGGTGATTTATTTACCACAGACAGCTCTGAGAGCTGACAACACAAAGCCACACACTTTACCACATGAGCTACTCAAGGCACAGCTCCTCCTCCTGCCAAAACCATCCCCTCCAAGGCAGGAAATGAGGATTTTCAGGGAATTCCAGTAGGATTTGCTCCCACCTCCCCATCCTTTCACGCTGACAGCAGTTGGGAGCAGGATGCTGGATGTCTGTCCTGCACAGAGCCTGGAAAATTCCAAATAAAAGCAGGGGGAAAAAAAAGGCTCCCAACGTCTCAGGCAACACCTGCACCAGCCCCAGGTGCAGCACCCACAGGCAGGACTTGGGTTAAAATCAGAAAAGTCCCCCTGAGACTCCTTTTCTCCAGAGTGAACTGTAAACAATTACAATAATAAATAAATAAATAAAAATATAAATATAAAGAAATAAATAAAACTATGAATTTAAATAAATAAATAAATGTCACTTCCCCCATTTACTATTACTATTTATTATTTAATATTAATGTATTAATATATTATATTAATATATTAATTATATTAATATAGTAATATAGTACTATAGTAATATAGTACTATAGTAATATAGTACTGTAGTAATAATATAGTAATATATAAAAATTTAATATTAATTTTACGATTACTATATTAATTTAATAACAAATACTAATAATTAAATATTAATATATATTTAATATGGCTATTACTTTTCCATCACGAAATACAGCCAGATCTGACGTAAATAAAAATAGGCCAGAACTGCATGAACAAAAAAACCTGAGTATCCTCAGGCTGCAAGCCAAAAAGCCAACAACAAGCAGCAACTCTGCATCAGAAAGAAAAAAAATAAATGTTCACTGAAGGGGGAGAGCACGCCCCGTCTGCAGCTCTCAGGCATTTTTAATGGGAATCACCATTGGGATGACAGGGAATGCAGATATGAGTGTCCCTCCCCCCATCCCGGCTGTTTGGGAGTTTTTTGAGGCAGAACTACTCCCACAGTCTGCATAATTCTCTGAAATGAAAAGGGAAATGGAGTTATTTAAAATCTGTTTCAATATAAGTATGGAAAACATCCTGCCAGAGGAGAAGTCCCTCAAAACAGCTCTTTATGCAGCATTTCGCAACACCACAAAATCCTGTCAGTTTCTACTTCAAGTCAGGATTTCCAAGCACAAAAACCTCACCTCGCACCTCACCCCAGCTTCCAGGAGCTGCTTAAAAAGCCTTGACAAGGATTTTCCCCCTTAAATAAACCTTATTTCTGCTAAACTCGATATTTCTTTAAGCACTGTCATTCACACCAGGAGCTCCCTGCCCTGGGGAATCTCCTGGCCCTCAGCAGCTTTGGAGGGAATGAACCAGGAATGCCAGGCAGAAAGCAAGAAATCAGATTTACATCAGATTTACATCCCCCTCCTGCCACCAGGGTGCCAGCCCCGCGTCACGTTGTGGTGGCGGCTGGGTGACATTTAATTAACAGCAGTCATTAGGGGCTAAGCCCTAATTCGCTGCAGCAGGGCCAGATGGTGCTGCTGCCTCATCCCAAACGGCACCGGAGAGAGCCCTGCCCGCCCCACAAACCCCCCAAAAACACTGAATGGGTTCCTGAGCTAAGGGAAGCCAAGCTGGGCACCAGCACTGCCTGAGCCAGGCACTGATTGCCCCGGTGGGGCTGATGCCTGGCACAGACACCCTAAACAACCCCAAAAATGAGCAGCGACCATTCCACCACCCCCCAGTGGGATGGGTCAGTCCCAAATTATCACCTAAATTACCACCCAAATTACCCTCCCAAATTACCTCCTCCCTGCCCTCCACACCCGCACCGAGGGCACCCCCACAGGTCCAGGTGGGTGTGGGCACAAAGCTGCAGGGAACGGCATCAGCACTGACACATTCTCCAAAAAAATCAAAATCTCCCAAAAATCAAGAGGCTCAGCTGACCCCCACCAGGAAATTCTCAAGTCCCTCAAGGCCCAGCAGCTGCATCCCAAAAGCACTGGCACAAGCCCATCATTGGCACAGGCCATCATTGGCACAGGCCATCACTGCTCCATCATTGGCACAAGCCATCATTGGCACACGCCATCACTGTGCATCATTGGCACTTGGCACAAGCCATCATTGGCACAAGCCATCACTGGCACAAGCCATCAATGGCACAGGCCATCACTGGCACAAAACCATCACTGGCACAAGCCATCATTGGCAGAGGCCATCACTGGCACAAGCCATCATTGGCACAAGGCGCCCAGGTGGAATGCAGCAGGAAACACCACCCTGGGAGAGCTGGGGCACCCCAGGAGCCCTGCATTCCCAGGTGGAATGCAGCAGGAAACATCACCCATCACTGGCACAAGCCATCACTGGCACAAGCCATCACTGGCACAAACCATCACTGGCACAAGCCATCATTGGCACAAGCCATCATTGGCACAAGCCATCACTGGCACAAACCATCATTGGCACAAACCATCACTGGCACAAGTTCCCTCACCCAGGGGCTCGGGCAGAGCTTCAGGCACAAATTCTCGAGGACTTTACCCCTCGCTGGAAAGCTTTACATAGTCCAACCCTCCCCGCTCACCGCGAGCTTACGCTGATGCCAACCCCGCCCGGCAGCGATCATCTCCTCTTTCCTGGAAAAGCTGCGTTTTCCAACCCGCCCCCGCGGCACCGCACCCGCACCCGGAGACCCCGGAGACCCCGGAGACCCGGTGCGCAGCCCCTCGGGGGATTGGGGGAACCCGGCAGGTCCCAAAGCGGACCCCAGGGGTGCAGAGCTGGGGCGAGGGGAGGGAGAGGGGCCGGGGGGAGAGAGTCCGGGCAGGGTGAGGGATGCGGGCAGGGCAGGGGTGCGGGACAGCGGGGGACAGGCAGGGGCCAGCGAGGAGCAGGAAAGGGACAAGCAGGGGACAGCGAGGAGCAGGAAAGGGACAAGCAGGGCACAGCACTCAACAGTCGCAGCGCAGGGCGCGCTCCCGCACCGCCTCCCCGCACAGGTCGCACCATCCCCGGCGCGGCAGGCGCGGGGCAAAGCGGTGCCCGCGGCCGCGCTCGGGGGGCTCTCCGGGCGCCTCGAAGATGCTCCGCACGTCGGGCAGCAGCCGCGGGGCTCCCCCGCGCCGCCGCAGCCGCCGCGCAGCCCTGGCCCCGCCGGGGCTCCCCTCGGGACGCCGCGGGGGTCGCGGCGGGGCCCGGCGGGCGGCGGCGCATGGAGCCGGGCTCGGGGCGGGGGCACGGCGCCACGGCCGGCGATGCCATGGGCTCGGAGCGGCGGCGGCGGCGCGGGGCGGGCGCTCGGCCCGGCCGGAGGGAGGAGACGCGGCGGGGAGGGC
The DNA here is from genome assembly GCA_039654755.1 of Calcarius lapponicus. Lineage (NCBI taxonomy): Eukaryota > Metazoa > Chordata > Aves > Passeriformes > Fringillidae > Calcarius > Calcarius lapponicus. Next base: position 15,358,605 of record JBBFKN010000012.1, on the reverse strand, counting down.
GGGGGAGGCACCGGGAGCGGTCCCGGGGCGCCCTTCCCGTGGGGACCCCCCCAGGGTCAGGGTCGGGGTCGGGACGCTCCGCGCTCGCTGCCCCCGCGGTGTTTGCGCTGCTCGCCCCGGCGTGCCCCGGAATGTCCCCGGGCTCTGCCGCCGGGAATCCCCGCTCCGGGAGGGGCCTCTCCCCGCCGGACACTCACCCCCGTGGGGCTGGGGTTGGGGTTCCCCGGAGGGCTCTCGCTGCCGCACAATCACCCCTGCGGGGCTGGGGTTCCCCGGGCTGTCCGTGCATCCCCCGGGGGCTCTCCCGGCCACACAGTCACCCCCGTGGGGCTGGGATTACCCGGTGAGGGAATCTGTGCATCCCCCGGGGGGCTCTCCCCGCCCGACAGTCACCCCTGCGGTGGGATTTGTCACCCTGCCCTGCTCCTCCCTGGGATGGGGAGGTGAGATGGGGATGTGGGATGAGCCCAGCAGCGTGGGATTTGTCACCCTGTCCTGCTTCTGCCTGGGATGGAGATGTGGGTTGGGGTGGTGGGATGGGTCCAGCAGGGGGGGATTTGTCACCTTGCTGCTCCCTGGGATGTGCCAGGAAGGGTAGGATGAGCCCAGCAGGGTGGGATCTGTCACCCTGTCCTGCTGCTCCCTGGGATGGGGAGGTGGGATGGGGTGGTGGGATAAACGCAGCAGGATGGGCTCTGTTACCCTGTCCTGCTCCCTGGGATGGGGAGGTGAGATGGAGAGGTAGGATGGGGATGTGGGATGGGCCCAGCCGGTTGGGATCTGTCACCCTGCTGCTCCCTGGGATGGGGCTGTGGATGTGGGGACAACAGGGTGGGATTTGTCACCCTACCCTGCTGCTCCCTGGGATGGGGATGTGGGATGGAGAGATGGGAAGGAGATGTGGGACGAGCCCAGCAGGATGGGATTTGTCACCCTGCTGCTCCCTGGGATGGGGAGGTGAGATGGAGAGGTAGGATGGGGATGTGGGATGGGAATGTGGGATGAGCCCAGCAGGATGGGATTTGTCACCCTGCTGCTCCCTGGGATGGGGCTGTGGATGTGGGCACAGCCCATAAATCACTCTGGGGACAGGCAGGGGGGGTGGCTGAGGGGCAGCGTGGCTGAGCCTCCCCACCAACATCTCCTGCTCCCATCTCCCGCTCCCAGCCCATTCCCCCACTGGGGGGCTCTCCCCCGCCGGACAGGGCTGGGGTTCCCCGGGGAGGGGTCCCTGCATCCCGGGGGTCCCACAGAGAACCGCCAGAGGTTTCCCCAGCGCCTCCTGCGGCAGCGCAGCGCGTCCCCAGCGCTTTGTCGCGGCTCTGTCCCCGCGGTGACACGCAGGGAAAAGCCCCTGTCCCCCCCCCCGGGGCTGCCACACGCAGGAATTCCCTCCCCAGCCGAGCTCCCTAATAACAGCTTCGAACCAAAGGGGGAATAATGCAGCTGGGGAAATTTGGAGTTTTGCTCTGTGCTAAGCAGCAAGATTCATTTTTGGAAGGTCTTTCCCTTCCCAATCCAGGATCCTGCTTTGCTTTCATACCTCCTCTGCTTCTGCTTGAAAACAGCAGCAGATTTATTCCTCAGTAAATTGTTCCACAAAAGTTTGGTGGTTTATCCTATGTCCTCCAAACTGTTCATTGTATCAGGAATCACCCACCATAAAGGGAATTTCTGAGGGTGAAGGTCTAGCTGGCACCTGGCTGGGAATCTCCTAAAACCATTCTGGACTTTCATTTTCCCAATACCACCCCAGGAGACAGCTCCAGTCTCTGTTCTGCAGCCTCGGGGCATAAAAACACTAAATAAATGTAATATTTTCTGTCCCCACAGCAAGCACAGCCTGCACAAGAGGCTCATGACAGTCATTATGTCCCTTCAGGAATTCAGGTTAAAATATTTTTTAGGCCACAGGTTAAAATATTTTTTGGGGGGTAAAAGAAAACCCCAAGTAATTAACATTGGCAGGAAAACTCTTGTTTCATTTGGATTCCAGAAATCCCTCTGCACCATTCTGGACTTTCATTTTCCCAATACCATCCCGGGAGACAGCTCCATAAAAATCAGGATTTTAAAGAAGAAGGAGAGTGACTTTTCAGTGACAGGACAAGGGGGATGGCTTTAAACTAAAAGAGGAGAGATTTGGATGAGATTTTGGGAAGGAATTGTACATACTCCCACTGTCCATTTGCATTCAGCTTTTTGGGAGAGAAGGGAGGGAGAGGCAGAGCTGGGCTGGGGGAATCCAGGCTTAGGGGAAGCTGGATTTGACATCTCCCATGTACTCCTGAGGACAGGATAAGCTGAGAATATCCAAATCCTTTTCAAGGATTCTAATTTGAAGGCTGGATTAAAACACTGGCTCTGAATCACAGCAGCCTAGTGCCATAAGCAGCCCCTAATAACAGCTTCGAACCAAAGGAGGAATAATGCAGCTGGGGGAATTTGGAGTTTTGCTCTGAGCTAAGCAGCAAGATTCATTTTTGGAAGGTCTTTCCCTTCCCAGTCCAGGATCCTGCTTTGCTTTCATACCTCCTCTGCTTCTGCTTGAAAACAGCAGCAGATTTATTCCTCAGTACATTTGGTGGTTTATCCTATGCCCTCCACAAGCTGTTCATTGTATCAGGAATCACCTACAATAAAAGGAATTTCTGAGGGTGAAGGTCTAGCTGGCACCTGGCTGGGAATCTCCTAAAACCATTCTGGACTTTCATTTTCCCAATACCACCCCAGGAGACAGCTCCAGTCTCTGTTCTGCAGCCTCAGGGCATAAAAACACGAAATAAATGTAATATTTTCTGTCCCCACAGCAAGCACAGCCTGCACAAGAGGTTCATGACAGTCATTATGTCCCTTCAGGAATTCAGGTTAAAATATTTTTTAGGCCACAGGTTGAAATATTTTTTGGGGGAAAGAAGAAAACCCCAAGTAATTAACATTGGCAGGAAAACTCTTGTTTCATTTGGATTCCAGAAGTCCCCTCTGCAGCTGCTGTGTTACAGCAGTTAAAGCATGACAAGGGCTATTAGCAAAAGTTCTTTTTTCTGTTTGCCAAGAAATAAATCCCTTTTAGCTGAAGCCAAACATGTTCCAGGTCAAATGCTCAGCTGGTGCGAGTCAGTGCAGCTCCACTGAGTGCCAGGAGGTGCAGCAGGGACCCCGCTCCTTTATGAAAATCAGAAAATTCTGCCTGGATTCAGAATAACATCCATGACAATGCCCAGAAAATAATTCTTAGGAGAAAAGCTCTGAAGGGACGGCTTAGCTCCACCTCTGCACAGCAAACAGTTGGGTTTGACATTCAGGATGTTGGTTTTCATAATTAAAATGGATGGGGAGCTCTGGTGCCAAATTCCACCGGGGAAACGTTTCCTGGGCGGGGGAGGCTCCTGGGCACCCTTGGCGTGTTCCTACAAGAAACTCAGGCTGGGCACAGCCCTGCAGCTGCTGCTGCTGCTCTTCCTCCTGCCGCCCTGGCACCGAGGGATGGATGGGGTGTGCCAGCATGGGTGGCATGAGCCCAGCAAGGTGGGATCTGTCACCCTGCCCTGCTGCTCCCTGGGATGGGGATGTGGGATGGGGAGATGGCATAAACCCAGCAGGGTGGGCTCTGTTACCCTGTCCTGCTTCTGCCTGGGATGGAGATGTGGGTTGGGGTGGTGGGATGGGTCCAGCAGGGTGGGATTTGTCACCTTGCTGCTCCCTGGGATGGGGATGTGGCATGAGCCCAGCAGGGTGGGATCTGTCACCCTGCTGCTCCCTGGGATGTGCCAGGATGGGTGGGGTGGGCACAGAAGGGTGGGATCTGCCCCCCCCTGTCCGGCTGCTGCCTGGAACGGGGATGTGGGATGGGTCCAGCAGGGTGGGATTTGTCACCCTGCTGCTCCCTGGGATGGGGATGTGGGATGTGAGCCCAGCAGGGTGAGATCTGTCACCTGCTGCTCCTGGGATGGGGATGTGGGATGGGCCCAGAAGGGTGGGATTTGTCACCCTGCTGCTCCTGGGATGTGCCAGGAAGGGTGGGATGAGCCCAGCAGGGTGGGATCTGCCATCCTGCCCTGCTGCTCCCTGGGATGGGGAGATGGGATAAACCCAGCAGGGTGGGCTCTGTTACCCTGTCCTGCTCCCTGGGATGGGGATGTGGCATGAGGATGGGGATGTGGGGTGAGCCCAGCAGGGTGGGATTTGTCACCCTGCTGCTCCCTGGGATGGAAATGTGGGATGGGGAGGTGGGATAAATCCAGCAGGGTGGGATTTGTCATCCTGCCCGACTTTGGACAATGCTCCCTGGGATGGGGAGGTGGGATGGGCCCAGAAGGGTGAGATTTGTCACCCTGTCCTGCTCCCTGGGATGTGCCAGGATGGGTGGGATGGGCCAGCAAGGTGGGATCTGTCACCCTCCTGTTCCTGGGATGGAGATGTGGGATAGGGAGGTAGAATATGGATGTGGGATGAGCTCAGCAGGGTGGGATTTGTCACCTTGCCCAGCTTTGGATGCTGCTCCCTGGGATGGGGAGGTGGGATGGGGATGTGGGATGAGCCCAGCAGGGTGGGATCTGTCACCCTGCTGCTCCTGGGATGTGCCAGGATGGGTGGGACGAGCCCAGCAGGATGGGATTTGTCACCCTGCCCTGCTGTTCCTGGGATGGGGCTGTGGACGTGGGCACAGCCCATAAATCACTCTGGGGTCAGGCAGGGGGGTGTGGCTGAGCCTTCCCACCAACATCTCCTGCTCCCATCTCCCAGCCCCAGCTCCTGGCAATCCCTGTCGCTGCTCCACACCTGCCCTGGCTGATCATCGGGGAATTGCAGCTCCTCATCAGCCCCGAGGTCACCAAACAGCCGGGAAAGGAGCAGAACATCGTCCCTAACAAAGGGCTGGGCCAGCAGGTCTCTGTGCCATTCCCGAGGGACAGCGAGGTGGCAGGGATGTGTTCCCCCTCCATCCTCTTCCTCTGGAGCAGGGAAGGGCTGGCAATGCCTTCCCACAGCCACCAGCACCCCCTGCCCCACTCCAGCGCGTTAAAAGTGGCAATAATTCCTAAATAAGTAAGAGGACAAAAGATTAAAGCTCTTCAACGTCTCCCTGGTTTTTTAAGATTTTCCAAGCCTTCTGATGTTGACATTCTTGTAGTGAACTTTCTCACACACTTTCTGTAAATAACTCATTGTTTTGCATTCCTGTATGGAGGAAGAAAGAGTTGATGGACTGTTGGTTTGTCCAGTGTCATTGGAGAGGTGGCACTGTCACCCTCCAACCCGCTGTCACTTTTGGAAAACTATAAATGTTGGAGTCAGAAAATAAACTTCCCTTTTTTCCTTCACCTTGAGAACAGAGGTGTGAGCTTGTGCTCTTTCGTGTCCTATAGCGACACTTCTCCTTCCTCACCTGACACAGCAATGCAGAGAAACCATGAAAACACCAAGTCCTTCAAGCATTTTTTTTTTTTTAAAAAGAGAAATATAAAACCCCGCTGGATTTCCTGGCCAAACCTGCAGAGGCTGGGGGCACTCGGGGCTGATGGGGGAGAAGGTGCAAAGTGCCGGGACACGGAGGTAGCACACGGAGAGCTCCCAGGGCACGGGCATCCAGCAGCTCTGTGGCTCCAGGGGCTGATGGATGGATGAATTCCCTCTGCTGGGAAGGGTTGGTTCAGCAGCTGCACCTTCACCGAGCCCCTCAGACGCTGGGAGCAGGAGCAGCCCCACTCAAGCTGCAGGGACAAAAGGGTTCAGGTCAGAGGTGGTCCTAAAAACGGGGCTGGATTCCCAATTCCTGGGGTTTTGTCTTTTAAAGACTCCTGGATGTGCTGATCTCTCACTCACACACTCTCACTCACTCACTCTCACTCAATCTCACTCTCACTCACTCACTCACTCAATCTCACTCTCACTCACTCACCGCTCGATGATGCTGTTGTTGAGCTGCAGATCGCAGGCGACCGACCTCATCTGCTCCAGCAGCTCCTGCATCCTGCAGGGACACAGCCAGCCCTCATTCCTGCATCATTTAGGGGCAAATCCAGCCCTAATTCCTGCAGGGATACAGCCAGCCCTCATTCCAGCCCCCATTCCTGCATCCTGCAGGGACACAGCCTTTAGGGGCAAATCCATCTCCAATTCCTGCATCCTTTAGGGGCAAATCCATCTCCAATTCTTGCATCCTTTAGGGGCAAATCCATCTCCAATTCCTGCATCCTTTAGGGGCAGATCCAGCCCTCATTCCTGTATCCTTTAGGGGCAAATCCAGCTCCAACTCCTGCATCCTGCAGGGGCAAATCCAGCCCTAATTCCTGCATCCTGCAGGGGTAAATGCAGCCTTAATTCCTGCAGGGACACAGCCAGCCCTAATTCCTGCATCTTTAGGGGCAAATCCAGCCCTAATTCCTGCAGGGACACAGCCAGCCCTCATTCCAGCCCTGATTCCTGCATCCTTTAGGGGCACATCCAGCCCTCATTCCTGCATCCTTTAGGGGAAAATCCAACCCTAATTCCTGCAGGGACACAGCCAGCCCTCATTCCTGCATCTTTTAGGGGAAAATCCAGCCCCAATTCCTGCATCCTTTAGGGGCAAATCCAGCCCTAATCCCTGCATCCTGCAGGGGTAATTGCAGCCTTACTTCCTGCAGGGACACAGCCAGCCCTAATTCCTGCATCTTTAGGGGCAAATCCAGCCCTAATTCCTGCAGGGATACAGCCAGCCCTCATTCCAGCCCTAATTCCTGCATCCTGCAGGGACACAGCCAGCCCTGATTCCTGCATCTTTAGGGGCAAATCCAACCCTAATTCCTGCATCCTTTAGGGGAAAACCCAACCTTAATTCCTGTATCCTTTAGGGGCAAATCCAGCTCCAACTCCTGCATCCTGCAGGGGCAAATCCAGCCCTAATTCCTGCATCCCGCAGGGGGAAATGCAGCCTTAATTCCTTCAGGGACACAGCCAGCCCTAATTCCTGCATCTTTAGGGGCACATCCAGCCCTCATTCCTGCAGGGACACAGCCAGCCCTCATTCCAGCCCTAATTCCCGCATTCTTTAGGGGCACATCCAGCCCTGATTCCTGCATCCTTTAGGGGCACATCCAGCCCTGATTCCTGCATCCTTTAGGGGCACATCCAGCCCTAATTCCTGCATCCTTTAGGGGCACATCCAACCCTAATTCCTGCATCCTTTAGGGGCACATCCAGCCCTAATTCCCGCATCCTTTAGGGGCACATCCAGCCCTAATTCCTGCATCCTTTAGGGGCACATCCAGCCCTAATTCCTGCAGGGACACAGCCAGCCCTCATTCCAGCCCTAATTCCCGCATTCTTTAGGGGCACATCCAGCCCTGATTCCTGCATCCTTTAGGGGCACATCCAGCCCTGATTCCTGCATCCTTTAGGGGCACATCCAGCCCTAATTCCCCCATCCTTTAGGGGCACATCCAGCCCTAATTCCTGCACTGCTCAGCCCCTGTTTCCCATGGGAGCAGCTCCTGCTGAAGGGCTGGGATGCCCCACAGGACTCTGAGCAGGGATCACACCCAGCAGGATCAGACACAGAACTCTCACCCCACTCCCAAGATGATCAGCAGGAGGTTCTGTCCCCCTCCTGAGGAGCTGGGCTGTCCCCAGACCCCTGTTCCCAAGGGTGGGAAATGGATTTGTAGAGAGCTCTGAGGGTCTGACAGAAGGCCCACACAATATGCAAACTCTGAGATAAGAAATACTGATTTAGCATTGTTATGGAATAAGATAGATACTGTTGAGAGAGAAATGGAGCTAGGAAAAAGTTTCAAAAATGGCCTTACAAATAAGATTAAATACTTTGGAGAAATAGAATTATGAAAGATGTATTACAGTGGGACCCACAAGGGGCAGTTTTAGATGATAAGGCATTTGCAGCATGGTGTGACAAAAAGTTAATAAGCTAAGAAATGCTTCTGGTGTTTTGTAATCAGGAAATAGCTTCTGATTGTGATGGTGTGAATTGTAACACCTGTATTGTCTCACCTTTCTCACGAGACTGAAAATGGAATAGAAGTTTTTATCTCTCAGTTTCCCCATCTCTGAGTCACACGAAGGCATTATCCAAAGCAAGGGCTCACCTCAGAGCCATCTCCTGGCAGGCCTGGCTCAGGGGGACAGGGGGAGGCACAGGAGGGGCCAAATTCCATTGCTCCACCTGGAGAAGCCTGTCCAGAGCCTGTGGAGATGGAGATGGAGATGGAAATGGAAATGGAGATGGAGGTGGAGATGGAAGTGGAGATGGAAGTGGAGATGGAAGTGGAGATGGAAGTGGAGGTGGAAGTGGAGATGGAAGTGGAGATGGAAGTGCAGATGGAAGTGGAGATGGAAGTGGAGGTAGAGATGGAGATGGAAATGGAGATGGAGATGGAAATGGAGATGGAGATGGAAATGGAGATGGAGATGGAAGTGGAGGTGGAAGTGGAGGTGGAAGTGGAGGTGGAGATGAAGATGGGAATGGAGATGGAGATGGAGATGGGAATGGAGATGGAGATGGAAGTGGAGATGGAAGTGGAGGTGGAAGTGGAGGTGGAAGTGGAGGTGGAAGTGGAGGTGGAAGTGGAGGTGGAGATGAAGATGGGAATGGAGATGGAGATGGAGATTGGAATGGAGATGGAGATGGAGATGGGAATGGAGATGGAGATGAAGATGGAAGTGGAGATGGAGATGGAAATGGAGATGGAGATGGAAGTGGAGATGGAGATGGGAATGGAGATGAAGATGGGAATGGAGATGGAGATGGAGATGAAGATGGAAGTGGAGATGGAGATGGAGATGGAAGTGGAGATGGAAGTGGAGATGGAGATGGAGATGGAAGTGGAGATGGAGATGGAAGTGGAGATGGAGATGAAAATGAAAATGGAGATGGAGATGGAAATGGAGATGGAAATGGAGGTCCTGGCAGTGCCATCCCAGGGGCTGTCAGTGGGGCTGACCCAGAGCCAAGCAGCAGCACGCACAGAGTCACAGCCAGCACTGCTCCAGGACAATTAAATAAATCAATTCAATGCCTGAGCCCAGCACACTCGCAGGGGCTGTGCCCCAGCGCAGCAGCTCTGCTGTGGCAGCTGCAGGTGCAGCAGCATTTTCCTCCTGCTGCAATTCCCATTCATTGGGCACACCCCCCCCGTGCCAGGCAATCCTTGGCACCACCAGCAGGACAAAACACCATCTCCAGCTCGAATCACCCACAAAAACCTGCAGCAAGGGGTTCAGGAACCCTGCAGGGCTCCCCTGGTGAGCCCAGGTGCTGCTGGGGAGGAGCAGGAGGAGCCGCAGCCCTGGACACCCACGCCCTGCAGGCAGTCCTGGCACTCCATCATCTCCACACTGCAGGCACTGATGCGGTTGCTGAGCCTCTTCAGGTGCTTCTTGACCTCACAAACTTTCCTGGAAAGAGGAGAAAATGATGTCAAAACTCCCAGGCAACACTTGGCATAGTTTATTTTATTTTATTTCATATTTTATTTTTATTTCATATTTATTTTATTTCATATTTTTATTTTATTTCATATTTTATATATTTTTATTTATTTTATATTTTATTTTACTTTATATTTTATATTTTATTTCATATTTTACTTTATATTTTCCATTTTATTTTACTTCATTTTCTTTTATTATTTAATTTTGTGTTTTAATTGCACGCTGCTTTCTGCAGAGCTGTCTGGATTCAAAATCCTGAAGGGAAGCAAATGAGTCAGGGCTTGCTGTAATTGCATAGGCCAGGTTATCCAAACAGCACTAAGAGCTAATTAATCAGGGAAAGTTGATTGTAAATGAGGCAGCTCAGACCTGTCAGTTCACCCAGCACAGGCTGGGCCTCCTGTTCCTACCCAAAAAAGGCTCCTCACACCCAGCAGGCACAGCAGGAGTTGAATAAAAAAATAAGAATGTTTGTTTTGGCTTTAAAAAAACAAAGGAAAGAATATTTCAGGTGAATGATCCACCTCAAGTCCCCAGAAAAACAACCACCGCCCCACAAACCCTGGCAGGAAACAAAACAGGACAATTAAAACTGAAGTCAGGAGAAATTAAAAATATCCAGCCGTGACTCACGGTGCTTTCTCCATAAGGACAGGAAAACAGGTACAAAAATACCCCAGGAAAAGGTGGGGAAGGGTTTTTCCTCCCTGGGTAAAACCCTCTTTAGTGCTTTTAGTGCTTTAGTGTCCTGCACTGCGTGGATTCTGTGGGGCTCCACATGCAGGGGGGAATCCCAATCCAAAACTGGGAAAACTGGAATCCCAAAAAAACTGGGAAAAGAAAAAATGTGTTCTGTCCCAAATCCCTGTGGGGGCTGGTACCTCATTCTGCTGCTGTGCAGGGCCAGGGCCTCCTGGTACTGCTGGACACAGTCATTCTGGAAAATGGACAGAACCCTCCTGGCCAGGTTCCCCAAATTCAGCCTAAATCCGGGAATAAGAGAGAAAACATCATTATTTCATTAAATGTGTGAAAAGGAACGTCCCAGGAGGCCTAAAGCTGCCTCCTGGATGGAGAAATAAAGGAGTTACAGGGAAAACAAACCCTGGCTGTGATGGAGAGGGAGGTTTTGGGGGATACAAAAATACAAAATACAAAGAGCATTTTGGTTCTGGAGGTTTAGGGGGGATACAGAACACATTTTTGATACAAAAATACAAAATACAAAGAGCATTTCCCAAAATCCCCATTTCCATCTCCACACTCCATCCTTAGCAGAGAGCACTTGGAAGCCCTGGATGCTCAGAAATGAATCACAGGGAAAACAAACCCTGGCTGTGATGGAGAGGGAGGTTTTGGGGGATACCAAAATACAAAAAAGAGCATTTTGGTTTGGAGGTTTAGGGGTTTTTGGGGGATACAAAAAGCACTTGATACAAAAATTAAAAAAAAAAACCCAAAAACAAAGAGAATTTTGGTTTTGGAGGTTTAGGGGGGGTACAAAAATACAAACTACAAAGAGCATTTCCCAAAATCCCCATTTCCATCTCCACACTCGATAAAGCAGAGAGCACTTGGAAGGCCTGGATGCTCAGGAATGAGTTACAGAGAAGACAAAATACCCCTGGAGAGGGAGGTTTTGGTGGATTCACTCCCTTTCCCCCCTCCAAGGGCACTCTGAGAAGTCTCTGCCTTGGAATTTAAGGCAAATGCTCAAGGTTAGACTGAGCATTGAGACAGAGGAGTCTGTGGAATTTCACCCTCCCTGCTGCAGGCTGAAGTGGGAATTTTATTTCTTGCCTGTGCTGAATTCCCCTGGTTTGGATGAAAACTGAAAGGAGAATTCTGAAAGGTCCCAAACCCAGCAGGCACTTCACAAGCAGATGGGGGAGCAGGGACACTTCCCAAATCAGCAGCTCAGTGCCAAAAAAATTTGCCTTTTTTTGATCTTTTGCTCACACAGAGCAAAAATTTGCCTTTTTTGGATCTTTTGCTCACACAGAGCGAGTCCTGCATGAGCCCAGCCTGGGATGGGTTTGTCCCCTCTGTCAGCACAGGGATGTGACCCCAAAGCAGCTCCCTGTGCCCAGCTCTGCCCCCACAGCTCCATCTGGGAGAGCTCAGGGCTTGAAACCTCCCCTGGGAGAGCTCCTGCAAGGAGGAACCACACGGGAGCCTCCCCCAGGGCTCTCTGACAGCAAAAGGGACAAATTTTAACCCTTTGGGACCCTCTTGGAGCCAGCAAGGGGCAGGTCCTGGGGAGGGGACAGGGTGGCACTCACTTGTCCAGCTTGTGGATTTGCTCCTCGTTGTAGCTCAGCCCTGGGGAGGAAAAGCAAGGTCAGCACACAGGTGCTGCTGGCAGCCCAAGAAATGGGCAATTTCACAAGGCTGAAGGGGATTTTTCCTTGTGGGTATTTTCAGTTCAGCTGAAGAAAGAATAGAGATAATTTGTCCCAGGCTGAGCCTGGGAATTCTCAGAGGAGAGAATCCAAACAATTATTATTTCTCTTTCTGTCGCCACTGTTTATAGATATTGTCCTCCAGAGTGTGCTACTGATAATTCACCCATAGTGGGAGAGGTTTTCCCTTTGACACCAATCAGGTCTTAAGTGCACCACTGTTTCTATAAAAACTGTAAATTTCTAATAATAAAGTGGCTTTTCACACCTTTTGCATCATAGAGTCAATGCTAATTATTACCCAGCTGGGGGCTGCTACCACATTTCCTGGCTCAGCCGTCAGGACACAGAATTAGAAAAGCTCTGCAAGGTTCCATGAAGTCACTGCTGATCCCAGCAAACCCAAATCACCCATTTTCCCACGTGCAGGGACATTCCTGCCCGCTGTCCCCAGCGCCAGCACTCACTCAGACACGTCCTGGCCTTCTTGAACTGCTTGTGGATCATCTGCATCTTCTCCAGGCAGCATTCCATCTGCTGGATGCTGCAACGGGGCAGGGAGGGGGTGAGGCTGGGCTGAAATCAGCATTTGGGCTGATTTGGAGTGGAATCAGCATTTTGGAGTGAACTGATCCCTTTGGATAAGTGGGATGTGAAGCTGCTGCCTGTCTGTGAGCAGGGACATCACCCCTGGCAGGGGAACTGCTCCCTTCTGTGGGGCTCTGTTGGCAAGGATGAAAGGTTGACAAGGAAGTCTCACAGATATGAGTGCTTAGCAGAAAGATTTTTAAATGTAGAGTCTGATGAAGGAATAGAGATGGAAGCAAGTTTTGATATAGAAGAAAAGAATTGCTGAGCCAGTCTTACTGGATAACCAAGGAGGCAAAGGGTGTGTTAGTTAGAAGGGGTTTTATGGCTTAGAGCAAAGGATAAACCCACCCCAAACAAGAAGATGTTTTTACCAAGCAGAAAGATAGCACAGGCAAACAAGGCAGCAAAGTTGCAAGTAGAAAAAAGGTCTCAGAATTTTCTACTGCAAGAAAACTGAAAAACAACTTCTAGCTTAAACTGTAATGTACTGACTTGGAGTGACTGGAGAACAGTAACATGAATATGGTAATTATAGCAGTTATGATAGGCTATAGATAATAGTTAAGGTATAGATTGGTTCTACTGTATTGAGATGCTCAGCAAAGTAAATAATGCATTGTAACCTAAAGAAAAGTATATAATGCATTGTACCCAAAATAAAAGTATATAATGCATTGTACCCAAAAGAAAAGTACATAATGCATTGTAACCAAAACCAAAGGGTCTCCAGGCCTGCCTGCAGCTGGAGCTGACAGCTGTGGGCACAGCTCTGTCACCCACAGCCCTGGGCTGCTGTAACCTCTTGGATGGAATAAACTGCATTTTGAAGAGCCCTTGGAGTCCCACATCTCTCATTCAGGCTCTTACAGGGCTCCACATCCAGGGGGGAATCCCAAACCAAGAGAGAATTCCCACAGAAACGGAGGGAGATTTCACTGCCTGGGTGTGATGAGGGGACTGCAGGACACAGTTCCTGTCCTCAGAGTGAAACCTGCCTCTGGGTGAGGGTTGGCAGCAGGGAAGGCCCTGGTGGGACAAGCTGGGAATGGGAGAAGGATGGGAAAAGACTGGGAAAAAACTGGGAAAAGAAAAAAGAACTGGGGAAAGAAAAAAAAACTGGGATAGGGCAGGGAAAAGGCAAGGAGGAGGAAGGGAAGGCACAGGGACAGGGCAGCTCCTGCAGAAATTCTGAGCATCCAAATCAAACTCCCAGCCTAAAAACCCCCTCCACTTGTAAATCCAGCCCTGGTGGGGACAGCCAGGTGGCACCAGGGATTGCCCCACACACCTCTTGTCCTCGTGCACCTGCTGCCTGTCCTTCACCAGCTCGGCCAGGATCCCATCCAGGGCCCCCTGGAAGTCGAAGATGCTGTGGGAGCACTGGGAGAGCTCCTCATCCACCTGCAGAGGAGGGGCACAGGTTGGGCCCAGCTGCTCTGAGAGCTGCGGGGGCTCCAGGGGCTGGGGATGCTCCTCACCCTCTGCAGCCTTGCCTTCACCACATCCAGCCCAGCCGGGGCCCTGCTGCCCGCAGGAACGGCCTCGGACCTGGGGGAAGGCAGAAAACGGAGATTCCTTGTTAAAAGAAAAGTCACCATTTAAGGAGAAATACACTATTTAAGGAATGCTACTATTTAAGGAAGGGTCACTATTTGAGGAGGTGAAGGAGAGACGTGCACATCTTAGGGGTGATGATCATTAGTCTCTAATTTATTGATTAGGTTACATACTTTTATAATAGTGTTAATAAGCTTATACATATTCTGTAACTTAAGCATTCTATTCGTTAAGCTAAACATCAACTCTTCTTCATTGTTTTAGTCTTACATTTTACTTTCTCACGCTTCTCTGACTCTTTGTTATCACATTTAGAGATGTTTAAGGACACAGTATTTTTGCAGGTGCAAGAACTCAGATCAGAAGGCTAAACACAGTACTTTTCTAGCTTCTAATAATTAGCATTCCCACAATTCCTGAAGGAGGATTTCTGTTGGCACAGGAATCCGCCCCGCGCTGGGGCTGCAGAGGGATTTCCTTGGGCAGCAACCCAGATTTCAGAGCCACGAGACGCAAAGTGCTGGTCTGGTAAAAAACTCGCCCCGCTGAGTGCAATTTGTTCCAAAATTGTTGGTTTTACACCCACTGGCTTCGGGCCAGCTGGGAGGGTGTCTGTGTGCCAGGCTGAGCGTGGCACAGGGGCTGAGTCAGCAGAAATGCTGCTGCTGCAGAGCTGGAAGGGCTGGAAGAGCCAGAGCACCCAGCTGCAGCTCTGCTGCTCTTGGCACTCCAGCCCTGAGGGCTGCACTCAATGGGAACCACGTGTCCCTGTTTATTTTTTTATTTTTTCAGATGAAATTGAAAATTAAGAGACTTTGCTAAATGGCAAAGAATGAAAGAACAGCAACCCAGAGGCAAAGAATTTTCCACGATAACAACAACAAAAAAGCAGCAGAAAAGTAAAATATCCATGGGTTGCTTGAGATAAAATGGGTTCAGCTTGGCCCAGGGCAGCTGGGTGGGAAGGGGGGTGTGGGGAAGGCTGAGGGGCAGCCCAGGGTTTCTCCATAATTCAATGGAGACTCTTGGAAGGAAATGGGATCTCTCCCCATGGCTGGTGGGATGCTGGATCCCTGGGAATGCAGCCCAGCTCTCCAGGGTTGGTGATAGGAGTCAGACCCCCATGGGGCCATGGAGCTGGTGCCATTCTGCTCTTTATTTACTTTATCCCAATTTTCTCAGTTTTCCTTTCCCTGGAGCTGGTGCCATCTTGCTCTTTATTTTATCCCAATTTTCTCAGTTTTCCTTTCCCTGGAGCTGGCAGCAGCTCTGGCTCCTTCCTGCCCAAGGGCTGCAACATTCAGAAAACCCCACAGCAGGAGCCAGTCAGGACTAACTCTGGCTCCTGTGAAATCATTAAAAACTGAAGCAAAGAGCCAGAGTGGCTCATTTCCCAGACACTGAAAAAGCCGCCTACCTCCACAATATCAGCTCATTCCTGGCATTTTCCTTATTCCTGATTATCCAGGACCTTTGAGAGACCCTGTTCCAGATTGCAAGGCAAGATGCTTTCCATTACCATCTGTATGGCAGATTACCTTTGTCCAGTGGGCAGTTTGCCTTATCTCTCTCTCTGAGTGATCACAATCACTCTTCCCTGGGAGGGGACATTGCTGATAACAGCCATTGAATGTCCCTGCATGGCTGATAAGAGCTACAGCATCCCACTGGGAGATGTGAGCCCAGAGGGAGGAGCCAAGCATTCCTACCCGGATAGAATCTGGAGATTCTGGAACACCAGCACGGCTTCTGCACTGGATTCCCCAGAGGAACAGCAGCTGCCTCTGCCACTGGATCTTCAGAGGAAGATGCACCTTTCTCCAGGATCCCTGCTCCAGCAGAGCCACCCCTGACACTGCAGGAGGGCTGAGCCACAATTCCAATGGGGCTGTGCCAGCACCCTGACCCACAGGGTGTCAGGCTGTGCTCTGACTCTGCCAGTGTTGGTTTAGTTCACTGCATTGTTTATTTTATCTTTTTATTTTTCTTCCCTATTAATGAACTGTTATTTCCTGCTCCCACTTTTTTTTTTTTTTTTTTTGCCTGAGAGCCCCTTAATTTAAAATTTATAACAATTCAGAGGGAGGGGGTTTACATTTTCCATTTCAGGGGAGGCTCCTGCCTTCCTCAGCAGACTCCTGGCTTTCCAAACCCAGACAGCCCCATATGTCCCCAGCACAGCCCAGCTCACTTACAGCTCGTGTGTCTTCCCCATGGTGAGCTGCAGGCAGGTGAGCACGGAGTGAGCTCCCCTCCTCTGCTCCAAAATCCTGCAGCACTCTGTCCTCAGGTTCCCACTGCCAAGAGAGAAAACAGCCCCTCCAAGATGTGCATCCTGGAGTCACAGCTCCATCCTGGGGTGGGGATGGAGCTGGGGGCTTCTCTCAGGCTGCTCTGAGATACTGGAGGGGCTGGGTGAATCTAAAATTGGGTGTGGCTGCTGCTTTTAGGGTCTCTCACCCTCTGTCATGCCCCAAAAGGAGAGGGCAGGGCAGTGAAATTCATCATGTAATGGTTTGGGTTGGAAGGGATGTTAAAGCTTAAATTCCAAATCCCTGCCCTGGGTAGGAACGTTTCCAATAGATGCACAGAGCGATGATAAAGAAAGAGGGAAGGGAAGGGAAAGGGAAAGGGAAAGGGAAAGGGAAGGGAAGGGAAGGGAAGGGAAGGGAAGGGAAGGGAAGGGAAGGGAAGGGAAGGGAAGGGAAGGGAAAGGGAAAGGGAAAGGGAAAGGGAAGGGAAGGGAAGGGAAGGGAAGGGAAGGGAAGGGAAGGGAAGGGAAGGGAAGGGAAGGGAAGGGAAGGGAAGGAAGGGAAGGGAAGGGAAGGGAAGGGAAGGGAAGGGAAGGGAAGGGAAGGGAAGGGAAGGGAGGGAAGGGAAGGGAAGGGAAGGGAAGGGAAGGGAAGGGAAGGGAAGGGAAGGGAAGGGAAGGGAAGGGAAGGGAAGGAAGGGAAGGGAAGGGAAGGGAAGGGAAGGGAAGGGAAGGGAAGGGAAGGGAAGGGAAGGGAAGGGAAGGGAAAGGAAGAAAAAAATAATTATGCTTTTTTTCTCAGCCTCTCCTAAACTGAAAAAAGTCCCCAAAAGGAACAAAAGAGGACAGGAGCATCCTCCCAACACCAGCCCCATGGGGACAGTGTGCCCCTCCTGCCCTGCTCCCTCCAAGTCCCCCACGACCCCATCCCACCATCTCCACTGGTCTGCACCAGCAGGAAGAGGCTGGAACCCCTTAGCCCAGCAAACCCTGAGCCCTGGCAGGCCGTGTGCCCCCTGTGCCCTGCCCAGCAGTGGCTCTGGCACTCACATCACCCAGTGCAGGCCCCTGGCCAGCAGCTCCCGGCCCCTCCGCAGCGCCTGCCCCACGCGCAGGGTCTGGTGAGCAGCACCCACGGCACTCTGCAAGGCAAAGGGCACTGCCAGGGCCTGTGCCAGGCACGGGGCGCCGCCAGCACGCTGCCCTGGCACACACACCCACCTTGGCTGCGCTGCAGTCGGCCACCACGTCCACCCTGGGCGCGAACTTTGGGAATTCCAGCGCCGCTGCAAAGACAGGCAGGGTCGGGGTGTTTGTCACCAGCTGGGGGCTGCGGGCAGCTGCCACCCACCAAGTAAACCCTGGGGACACTCAGGATTTCAGCCTCAGGGTTGGAGGCTCAGTGCAGCCCTCCAAGATATTTTGGGAGCAAGGATGAAGGCAGGAATTCCCAAAGCTCAGCACGGTGCGTGGCCGTGGAGCAGCAGCGCATGGCAGGGGAAAACTGACCCTGAAATCCCCTAATCCTGCTCCAGGGGCCAGAAACAGGACTGGGAATTGGCATCAGGATTGGGAATTGGCACTGGGAACCAGGACTCCTGCTGCTGGAGCTGGGGTCACTGCTGGGAACGGGGACTGGCAGTGGGAAAAGCGACCAGTCTGGAGAACTGGGAACCCCAGTGGGAACTGGGATCCAGGTCAAACACTGCCCAGGCCCCAGGAGCTGGGATCATGCAGGAAATGGGAAATCTCTCAGGGTAATAACTGGAATAAATCCCTCTTGCAGCAGCCGCTCTCTCTCCTGCTGTGGCCCATCTCCCAGCAGCCCCACTCACGGTCTCGGTACCGGACCCCCACCACGTCCTCGGGCTGCTCCGAGGTGCTCAGCAAAGTCAGGGGGCTGCTCTCCGTGGTTTTGCAGAAATGATGAGCTTGTAGGTTGGGATCCAGCTCATACAGGTGTCCTTCAAAAAAATATTCTTGATGGTGAGGGACTATGTTTGTCTGTTTGAAGACAGCGTCTAAAAACTTGGTGGTACTGAAATGGAGAGAGAAGGGAAAGGATGGGGATAAGCAATGAGGTGAGCACAAAGATTTCCATCCCTTTGGCAGCCTGCTGCCCTTAAAATACCAAGATGTTGATATTTTCTCTTAGCAAAATATCAGACAAGGTCAGCAGAGCCCCCGGGGGCTCTCAGTGTGCCCAGAGCTCTGTCAGTGCACTCCCACCAAAGGCTGATTTGAGCCTGGTGTGTTTTAACCTGGCTTGGGAGCAGTGCAAAGCCATGGTGGTGCCCCCAGGTTCCCCTGCTAAAGTGAGGGGAACTCACAGCTCCATTCCCAAATCCCAAATGAATCTCTATCCCAGCCTTACGTGTTGTAGGAGTGGATGTAGATGCGGTGGGAGGACGCCTGCTGCAGGGAGAACACGTCCACCACCATCCTGTGCAAAATGTCGTTGGTCCCTGCAAAAAACTGGTCGAATCCCCAGCATTTCTCCTGATCCACCTCCAGGATATTCGCCAAGATGGGGATCAGCTGGTCCTTCAGCCCCCTGCAGCAGCAAGGAAAGTTTTGTATTTGGGTTGCCCCCAGAAAAAGGAAGGAATGATGAATCTGACTCCATGAATGATGAATGAATGATGAATCCGTTCTCAGAAGGCTAATTTAGTGTTTTATAATGCTATATTAAAGAATACTTAATTAAGTACACTAAAGAATACAGAAAGGATACAGACAGAAGGCTAAAAAGCTAATAATGAAATAATAAAAAGATAATAATGAAATAATGAAAAGATAATAATGAAGACTCGCAACTCTTTCCAGAGCCCTGACACAGCTTGACAGAGTCAAAATAATTCACATGAAATCAATGACACAATCACCTGTGGATAAACAATCTCCAAACACATTCCAAATGAGCAAAACACAGGAGAAGCAAATGAGATAATTATTGTTTTCCTTTTTCTCTGAGGCTTCTCAGCTTCCCAGGAGAAAAATCCTGGGTAAAGGGATTTTTCCAGAAAATATGAATGCCATAGGGAAGAAGAGATCTGCATGGGCCGGTGTAACCCCGAGTCACAAACACTGCCCTGCACCCCCTTTTCCCGTCTGGAAAGCAGAGGTCTGCTCTGAAAGCTGTGACAGCTGAAGATGAAAAGTTTATGTGCCTTGTTAACCCCTCCTGTGCTGAGTGAGGACACCCAGCCCCAGCAGGGCACACTCACGTGGAGAGGCGGCAGGTGATGGGCAGCTCGTAGCTCCACTCGATGCTCCCGTTCTCCTGCCTCTGGATCCCTGCAATGGCCCCTGGAGGCTTCTCCGTGGTGATTCTGTACCTGTGGGAAGGGAATTGTTTGCTGCTGACTCGAGCCAAGCCAGCTCTGTTTGGGCACTGAGTCCCTCAGGTGGAGGGAAAGGGCAGAGCGTGGATGTGCTGGGAAAAACACGATCCACTGAGGGGAAAGGAGGTGCCCAGAGGGAAAATACTGCAAGGAACAGTCAGAACCTTCCATGAACCCTGCCTCCCCTTCCAGCTGTTTAGCCAGGACGTCATGGCCACATTTTAGAGAATCCTAGAATTATCTGGTGGTGGTGTTTGAGGGTCCCCAGGACAAGGGAAGAGATGAGAATCCTGACTCTGTGTTTCAGAAGGCTGATTTATTATTTTAGGATATATATTATATAAAAAGAAAATTATATGCTAAAAAGAAAATATATATCCTAAAAGAAAAGATATAAAAATAATATAATATTATATTATTATTTTAATGTAATATAATTATTATATATAATATAATAATATTATATTGTTTTATTATTATAATATTATTATATTATATTATTATATGTGATAATAGAATATATAATATATAATAATACAATATATATCATATATAAAAAAGAAAATATACTAAAAGGAAATTATGTACTAAAACTCTACTAAAGAAAGAGCAAGGAGACATCAGAAGGCTGGAAAAGAACGCATAATAAAATCTTGTGACTGACCAGAGAGTCCGACACAGCTGGACTGTGATTGGCCACTAATAAAAAAAACAATCCACAGGAGACCAATCAAAGATGCACCTGTTGCTAAACCATCTCCAGACCACACTCCACAGCCATCAGATCATTATTCTTTACATTTCTTTTCTGAGGCTTCTCAGGAGAAAAATCAGAGCGAAAGGATTTTTCAGAAAATGCATCGGTGACAGGAAGGAACCTTAAAGATCTCCCCACCACAGCTGGGCATGGTACCCACATGATCTCCTTGTTCCTGCGGGGTCCCCCGAAGGGCACGAAGGGCAGGCTGCCGGTGGCAGCGTGGTAGAAGGTGACACCGATGCTCCAGAGGTCCACGGTGACACCAAAGGCCTTCTGCTGCGGCTTGCGCAGCACGGCCCGCTCGTACACGTCGGGGTGCTGGGGGGGCACAGAGACACGGGCCTGGTGAAAAACAGCACCTGGAACGCAGCTCCGGGTCCTGGCTGAAAAATATCAACTGCAACACAGATCTGGGTCCTCCCAAAAACTTCTAACTCAGCTCTGGGTCCTCCCAAAAACCTCTAACAGAGCTCTAGAGCCTCCCCAAAAGACCTGGGACACAGCTCTGGGTCCTGGCTGAAAAATATCAACTGCAACACAGATGTAGGTCCTCCCAAAAACTTGGAACAGAGCTCTGGGTCCTCCCAAAAAACATCACCTGGAACACAGCTCTGGGTCTTCCCAAAAACCTCTAACACAGCTTTGGGTCTTCCCAAAAACCTCAACCTCTAACACAGCTCTGGGTCCTCCCAAAAACCTCTAACACAGCTCTGGGTCCTCCCCAAAAATCAGCACCTGGAACGCAGCTCCGGGTCCTGGCTGAAAAATATCAACTGCAACACAGATCTGGGTCCTCCCAAAAACTTCTAACTCAGCTCTGGGTGCTCCCAAAAACCTCTAACAGAGCTCTAGAGCCTCCCCAAAAGACCTGGGACACAGCTCTGGGTCCTGGCTGAAAAATATCAACTGCAACACAGATCTGGGTCCTCCCAAAAACCTCTAACAGAGCTCTGGGTCCTCCCAAAAAACCTCTAAAAGAGCTCCAGAGCCTCCCCAAAAAAACATGACCTGGGACACAGCTCTGGGTCCTGGCTGAAAAATATCAACTGCAACATAGATGTAGGTCCTCCCAAAAACTCGTAACAGAGCTCTGGGTCCTCACTGAAAAACATCACCTGGAACAGAGCTCTGGGTCCTCCCCAAAAAAACATCAACTGCAACACAGATCTGGGTCCTCCCAAAAACTTCTAACAGAGCTCTGGGTCCTCCCAAAAATCATCACCTGGAACACAGCTCTGGGTCTTCCCAAAAACCTCTAACAAAGCTTTGGGTCTTCCCAAAAACCTCAATCTCTAACACAGCTCTGGGTCCTCCCCAAAAATCAGCACCTGGAACACAGCTCTGGGTCTTCCCAAAAACCTCTAACAAAGCTTTGGGTCTTCCCAAAAAACTACAAAGCTTTGGGTCTTCCCAAAAACCTCAACCTCTAACCACAGCTCTGGGTCCTCCCCAAAAATCAGCACCTGGAACACAGCTCGGGGTCCTCCCAAAAAACTTCTAACGTAGCTCTGGGTCCTCCCCAGAAACCTCTAGATCATCCCAAAAAAATGATCACCTGGACACAGCTCTGGGTCCTCCCCAAAAAAATATCACCTGGAATAGAGCTCTGGCTCCTCCCAAAACACATCAACTGGAACACAGCTCTGGGTCCTCTCAAAAACCTCTAACAGAGCTTTGGGTCCTGACTGAAAAATATCAACTGGAACACAGTTCTGGTCTTCCCAAAAACCACTAACACAGCTCTGGGTCCTGACCAAAAACCAGCACCTGGAACACAGCTCTGGATCCCTTCAAAAACTTCTAACAGAGCTCTCAGTCCTCCCCCCCAAAAAAAAAACACCTCTAACAGAAGCTTTGGGTCTTCCTCAAAAACCATACCTGGAACACAGCTCTGGGTCCTCCCAAAAACTTCTAACACAGCTCTGGGTCCTCCCAGAACCCTCTAGATCATCCCCAAAAAAATCATCACCTGAACACAGCTCTGGGTCCCCCCCAAAAAAACACCTCTAGCAGAGTTCTGGGTCTTTCCCAAAAACCATCATCTATAACAGAGCTCTGGGTCCTGCTCAAAAGCCATCATCTATAACAGAGCTCTGGGTCTTCCCAAAAAAACCCCATTACCTCTAACAGAGCTCTGGGTCTTCCCCAAAACCCATCACCTCTAACAGAGCTCTGGGTTCTCCCAAAGAAAAATCACTTCTAACAGAGCTCTGGGTCCTCCCAAAAACCTGGAACACAGCTCTGGGTCCTCCCAAAAACCCATCCCCTGCAACCCTGCCACAAAGCACTGAGCCCCTCCCCTTCCAAAAGCACAGACCAGGCTCTCCAAAAGTGACTCAGCTGCAGGGCTGAGGGACAGGGCCCAGCCTCCCCCAGGGCTCCCAGGGCACCACCAGCCTGGCACATGCCCCCCTCACCAGGTACTCCTCCGTGCCATAGACAGACACAAACTTCTCATCGTCCTCCAGCTCTCGGGCGGCTCCGAAGTCGGTCAGTTTGTAGATGCTCTGCCCGTCCTCGCCCACCAGCCTCATGATGTTGCCGGGCTTGATGTCCCTGTGCACGACGCCGTTCTCACGGAGGTGGTTCATCCCTGCCACTGGCACAAGGAGGAGGTGTTGGGGAGGATGAAACAGGAAAGCCTTATAAATATGATTGCCTGGCAAAAGATTTTGGGAACACGGAAACTATAAGCGAGATTGAAATGAAAGCAAGCTTTGAGATGCCTTGGTTACTGAACAACTGGAAAACAATGGTGTGGCCAGCTGAAGGTGATCCCCTTTTGATGGAACAACACCCTCTGCCTGCAGACAGGCCCAAGGGTCAGAGCAGACCCTGCCAGCTTGGCAGAAGGGGCCCAAAGAGGAGTTTTTAGGGTTTAAAATGTAACACAGTGTGGTGATGTAATGATTCTTATAGGTTGTATGGAAATGCTGTAGGATTTGCATGCTGTATTAGATTGGTTAGTGAGAATCAGAATATTCAACAAAGAAGATGATTTATTGTATTGTAACGGGAACTTCGAGCACTTCTACTCCTCTGCACTTCTTCTTCTTCACCTCCTCCTTTCTACTTGCTTACTTACTTTTCCATGCTCTCCGCTCTTAAGCTCTTGCCTTCTACTCTCTTACGCTCTACCCCTCTCTTCTCTCAGTCCTGCTCCAGCTGTGGCTGGCAGGTCCAAGCAGGGCCCTGCACCCAGGCCCTTTGCAATAAACCCCAAATCCCAGCAGGGCTCTGTACCCAGGCCCTTTGCAATAAACCCCAAATCCCAGCAGGGCCCTGTACCCAGGCCCTTTGCAATAACCCACAAGTTCCACAACCTGGCGTCAGAGATCTCTCGTCTCCGTCCCGACCGTGCTGACCCCCCCGTCGCTCCTACAGGGAGGAAAAATTCCTGTGTGGGGCTGGGCCACGGGGCTCCAGGGGGGCCAGTTTGAGTTTTGGAATGAGAAAAGAGCTGGGGAAGGGGTAAATGCCACCGTGGTTGTCGGAACTCAGTACATCCCTCCGGGTGTCCAGAGTTGCCGGGGGGCTCGGAGACCCTGGAACGCACAAGTACCTCACAAAATACCCAATGCCTCACAAAATACCCAATACCTCACAAAATACCCAATGCCTCACAAAATACCCAGTACCTCACAAAATACCCAATGCCTCACAAAATACCCAGTACCTCACAAAATACCCAGTACCTCACAAAATACCCAATACCTCACAAAATACCCAATGCCTCACAAAACTTTCTACCAATTACCATGCCTTCTGGTACTTTGTTGAGACAGGACTTATCTGCTCCTGTATCAACCAAAAATTCAAATTCTTCATTTAGGGGGTCCCACTTCAAAGTTTACCAAGGGCTCCTCTAGGTGTTGGATGAGGTCCCTTAAAGTGTAAAGCCCTTGACATCCCTAATTGTCACCTCTAAGAACCCTCTCTAAGGCTTCTTGTTCCCTGGCTGTTCCCTCACTGAGACTGAGCTTTTTACAAACCCTCCTAACATGTCCAGTTTCTCCACAATAATCCCAGAGCACCTGCGGATTTGATCATGACCCGTGGAGCAAATTACCAGCTTTGTATGAGGACCTGAAAGTCACAGAGGTTTAAACAGTATAAAAATAAAATTATCACAGGGTGAAAAGGTAGATTTTAGGATTTTTAGAATGGGGGTTTTGGGGACAAGATGGAGGAATCTGGGTGTGTCCCGTCTTTCTTCTTCTTTTTGGTCTCCATATTCTGCTGTGATGTTGGCACTTTGGGATTGGTTTAGAATAGAAGTTCACTGTCTAACATAGGTGATAGGTATTGAGGACTAAGTGTAAATATGTTATAGGTAGTTTGTAGTATAAAAAGTGAAAATGTAGATTTTGGGATTTTTAGAATGGGGGTTTTGGGGACAAGATGGAGGGATCTGGGCGTGTTCAGCCTTTCTTCTTCTTGGTCTCCATCTTCTGCTGTGATGTTGGCACTTTAGGATTGGTTTAGAATAGAAGTTCACTGTCTAGCATAGGTAATAGGTGTTGGGAATTAAGTGTAAATATGTTATATGTGGTTTGTAGTATAAAAGGACAACACCGCCCCGGTGGCGGTCAGAGTGCCTGTGGCTGCCCTGCTGAGCAGATCTCGGCTGGGCAGAAAGAAAATTTTATAAATAAGAATTAATAAAAAACTTCAAGACCAAAAACTGAAGAGCTCTGACTCGTTCTTCGGACACACCGGGCTGAGACAGAGACACCCTGCACATCTGGGGGCAGCAAAACTAAACTCCGAGAGGTGGCTGCACTCGGATGGGGATCAGCGTGACTGGGGGGATGGAGAGGACGAGGACATGGCAGGGCACGGCTCCTTGTCACAGCAGCTTCGCAGAGCAAGGAGAATCCCTCAGCACAGAGCTCACCCTCACCCTGTCCAGGGCTGCAGCTCCTGACCCCTCGCTCCATTGCCCAGGGCTGGAGGGTCTCAGTCCTGCTGGTGGTCCCTGACCCCCACACTCACCCACACACTGCAGCACGATGAGGAACTCGGACTCCGCCAGGCCAAAGGCATTGGCTGGGTCTTCCAGCACGTTCAGCAGGCTGCCACTGGAGCAATACTCCATCACCAGCACCTTCTGCTTGCTGCTGCCCTGCGGGGGGAGACGGGCAGGGCTCAGCCAGCCCCGTGTGCCCCCCCAGGTCCCCTCCCTGGGCTGGTGAGCCCCGGCATTTCCCACTCACTGTCTCCTCCACGGCGAACAGCTTGACGATGTTTCTGTGGTTCAGCTTCCGCAGCATCTCGAACTCTCTCATCTGCACCTCCTGCGGCCGCAGGTAGCTGGCACTGTTAAACACCTTCACAGCGACCAGCTCCCCCGATTTCTGGGGAAAACAGAGCAAAAAGAGGCAATGAAAACACCGGGTGACGCCATTCAGGCGCAGAGCAGCTCCGGGAGCGCTGTCCCGGCTCCCGCGGGGGATGCCAGCGATGAGACGATGCCAGTGATGAGACGATGCCAATGATGAGACGATGCCTCTGCAGCGCTCGGCTGCACAAACAAACCGCGGTTGTTCATTCACCTCCCTGCCCTTCCTGTCGCGGCACCCACGTGCTGAGTGTCGCCGTGTTTATCCGGCCCCACAGAAAGCTCCGTCTGCAGCTCCCCGAGGGATGGGGACGTTCCCAGCCCGCTCCCGCAGTTTGCTCAATAAACTTCAAAGGCTGCTGAGGAGGAGGAGGAGGAGAGCCCGCTCCAAGCCCGGCAAGTGTTTGCATGAAGTATGCAAATGGCCAAGGATGGGGTTTTCAAAACCTCTGGGCATTCCCCTGGAAGCAGCAGCTCCTTCCCCCTGCGCCGCTCGGGAGCGCCCCAAAAGCCGGGGGAAGGAGCCCCGTGGAAAATGAAAATAAAACGCAAACAGCGCCTCTCGGTCCAGAGGTATGGTCCAATATTTGGAGGTTTTGTTTTGCTCCAAGGTCGCCCCAAAGCGAAAAACCCAGACTAGCAGCGAACCCGGCGGGTGAGTGTGTGTTTTTAAGGCGGTTGCTGGTTTTGAAGTTCCACAGGCTCTGCTCGCCTTATGGGTTCATCCCTGCTTTTGTACAGGGAGATCAAATAAAATAAAACGCAAACAGCGCCTGAGCTGCTCCACAGGCGAGGATCTCCGGGGAGGGAGAGCGGAGCGGGGCTGGGGCAGGGATGGGGGCCCGGGCACGGATGGGGCACCGGGGCTGGGGCACGGATGGGGCACCGGGGGCTGGGGCACCGATGGGGCACCGGGGCTGGGGCACCGATGGGGCACCGGGGCTGGGTCAGGGATGGGGCACCGGGGCTGGGGCAGGGATGGGGCACCGGGGCAGGGGCACGGATGGGGCACCGGGGCTCGGATGGGGGCACCGGGGCTGGGGCACGGATGGGGCACCGGGGCTGGGGCACGGATGGGGGCACCGGGGCTGGGGCAGGGATGGGGCACCGGGGCTGGGGCAGGGATGGGGCACCGGGGCTGGGGCACGGATGGGGGCACCGGGGCTGGGGCACGGATGGGGCACCGGGGCTGGGGCACGGATGGGGGCACCGGGGCACGGATGGGGCACCGGGGCTGGGGCACCGATGGGACACCGGGGCTGGGGCACGGATGGGGCACCGGAGCTCTGCACTTTGGGGTTCCTGCCCCCCCCCCAAGCTGCCCCCGCTCACCTTGTTGCGAGCTTTGTAGACAGAGGCCGTGGCCCCCTGGCCCAGGAGGTCCTCGGTGCTCCACAGGTAGTTGGGGGTGCTCTGCATGTCCGGTGAGGTTTATCCCACCGAGCCCCTCCGGGAATCGCGGCCGCTGCCCTGGGTGCAGGGTGGGATGCAGGATACGGGGCCGAGGCTGAGCATGGACGGGCCCCAGCGCTGCCAGAAGCCCCAGGAGCCCCAGAAGCCCCGGGCCGAGCCGGGGCTGGCAGCAGGAGCCCGGCGGGTGCCGGAGCTCGGAGCGGGGCGAGAGGCGCCTCCCCGGCCGGGAACTGAAACCCGCGGATTGCAAAACCCGCCCGGCGAGCACGGCCACGCTGCAGGAGGAAACGCCTCAGCTTCCTGCTCGAGAGAAAACTTCCCAGCCCGGCTGCCATGCCCGGGCACCCGGGCTGCCATCCCCGGGCTGCCATCCCCGGTACACCGAGCTGCCATCCCGCGGCACCCGGGCCACCATCCTCCGGAGCACCCGGGCCACCATCCCCGGGCTGCCATCCTCCGGGTACACCGGGCAGCCATCCCCCGGGAATCCGGGCTTCCATCCCCCGGCACCCAGACATACATCCCCGGTACTCGGGCAGCCATCCCCCGGAGCACCCGGGCTGCCATCCCCGGAGCACCCGGAGCACCCGGGCTGCCATCCTCCGGGTACTCCGGGCAATCATCCCCCGGCACCTGGGCAGCAATCCCTGGGCACCTGGGCTGCCATCCCCCGGGAATCCGAGCTGCCATCCCCGGGCACGCCGGGCTGCCATCCCCCGGCACCCAGACATGCATCCCCGGTACCCGGGCAGCCATCCCCCGGAGCACCTGGGCAGCAATCCCCCGGCATGTGAGCAGCCATCCCTCGGCATCCGGGCTGCCATCCCTGGGCACCTGGGCAACCATCTCTGGGCATACCGGGCAGTCATGCCTGGGCACCCGGGCTGCCTTCCCCGGGCTGCTCCGGGACAGCGCCGGTGGCGGCTGAAGGTGCTGAGCTCCGGCTGCCATTGGCACTGCTGGGGATTTGGGAAGCAGAGCCGGATCAGGATCCGTGCCCAAGGTCGGTGTCCAGCCCTTGTCATCTGTGCCAGCACGGGGTCAGTGCTCGAGCCCTGGCACAGACACAGCATCGCCTGGCAAGGCTGGCACGGTTGGGGCTGCCTGTCGGGGATGTAGGACAGCGTGGGATGCGGGATACAGGTGACATGCAGGGTGCAGAGCAGGATGTGGGATGCAGGACAGGGTGGGATGCAGGATGTGGGATGCAGGATGGGATGTAGGACAGGGTGGGATGCAGGGTGGAATATGTAACGTGGGCCAGGGCGGGATGCGGGATGTGGGATGCAGGGCAGGATGTGGGATTCAGGGCACTCTGCTGCCCGCACAGGGCAGAGCAGGGCTGCTTCTGTCCCTGCTCACTCTCTTTTCACCATGACCAGCTCAGCGTCAGGGTCCCACTGTCAGGAATTATTCCAGGCTGGCGTGGATGTCTCTAAAGGCTCCATCCTCACCAATAAAGCCTCCAAAGGTCTGAGAGTTCATCAGCGTGTGGGGCATCCAAACATTGGCATCGCTTCACCAGGCTGCACACAAACCCCCGCCCCTAATTAATCCCTTAATTCCTGCTGAGCTTCATTTTCCTGAATGCCTGGAGCAGCCTGCAGAGGGCTGGCGGAGGGCACAGCCTGGCCCTTTCCTTGAGGGGATCCAGGGGTGCCCAGGGCTGGCAGAGTCTCGGTTTAACCGCACGGAACCCGAAATCGCTTTGAGCGCAGTCACTCTGCCGCAGCTCAGCTGACAGGAAGAGAAAGGGCCGAGGTGATTCTTGAAATTGTGTCTGGTTGTATTTTCTGTGCATGTGGAACAGGAGCATGTGTTTCATTTTCTGTGCATGTGAAGCAGGAGCGTCACTCTGTCCCCACGCTGCTGGCCAAGGGAACTCACCCCCAGCACCTGCCTGCCTCCTTCCAGCCCCCTTATGCTTTCTTCTGCCATCCTTTTAAAATTCCCAGCTCATTTCCTCTCCCTGGCTGCCCCATCAGCAGGATTTTCCTCCCCAGTCCCGTCTGAACCCCAGGACTGGATGATGGATGAAGTGATAAATGATGACCCAGGATAAACCGTGGTGTGGTGGCAGAGCTCCTCTGGCACAGGCTGGGAGAGAGAAAAACCCGGCCCTGAAAGCAATTTGTGACAAGAATTTATCGTTCCAGCTGGTGGCAGCAAAGCCCGAAGAATAAAGGACAAGCAGTGAGCTCTGTGTGCTGCAGGGAGCTCGTCCTTGGGGTCAGAAAATCCAGGAGAGAATCCCAGCGATGTCCCCCTCGGTGTCACTGTGACAAACCTGTGACAAACCTGTGACACCGAGGGGACAGTGAGAGCTGAACCCTCCCAGCACTCCCCCAGGTGTTTCTGTGTTAAAAACCACCAAAAACCATTTGTTTGTTAAAAACCATGGGGTTTGTGAGGGAGGGTTGGCCCCACCTGTGGTTTGATGAGGGTTTAAGAGATAATCACAGCATCCTCTGCTGGACAGTGACCAAGGAAAAATCAAAAATTCCCTTGGTATCTGTGCCACCCCCTCCTGACTCCTCTTGACTTTCTGACTCCTATTTCATGTTTTAAAAGCAAAAAGCCACCAGCAGCGTGCTCAGCTGGCTCTGGGGTGGTGCCACAGAGGCTGCTGTGATTTTGGAAAAAAAAACATCCTGGATTTCCAGGCTGATCCCTACAAGAGATGTGGGACAGGGAGGCTCACCCCAGGGACAGGGGGGGACAAAATGCCTCAGTTAAGCATCAAACTTCACTGAAAGTAAGTAATTCCTTCGAATCTTAAGAGAAAGAAGCCAGAATGAACAGCCCTGCCACATTCTGGAAAAGGCCTGTGGAAAAACCAAGATGGGGAAAGCTGGTAATGATAAAATAATGATCCAATCCATAATCCCAATCTTAAATCCTCTTTCCTGAGCCAGCTGGGGGTCCATCCTCCACAGGAGAATGATGAAGATTAAGCATTTTTAAATCAGGTCAGTGCCAGGGAAGTGCTTGCCCTGGGCAATCCTGCTCAGGTGGCTGCGTGTGAGCCCAGGGAGGGGGAACTCAGGGCTGGAACCAGGAATCCGTGGGGTCACAGAAAGAATTGGCTTGGGAGAGATCTTTTAAAGCCTTATCATTCCACAGCAGCGATTTTCCTGCTTTTCCATGATCTCAGGGTGCTCCAGCCTGGCCTGGGACATCCCCAGGGATCCAGGGGCAGCCACAGGTTCTCTGAGCATCCTATGCCAGGGCCTGCCCACCCTCCCAGGGATCAATTCCTGCCCAATATCCCACCTAAACCTGCTCTCCTTCAGCTTCAGGCCATTCCCCTGTCCTATCACCACATCCTTGGTGTCCCCTGTGCCACCACGCTGCTCCTGCCCCGCTGCCATCGAGTGTCCCCAGGAACATCCCCAGGGATCCAGGGGCAGCCACAGCTGCTCTGGGCATCCTATGCCAGAGCCTCCCCAGCCTCCCAGGGAACAATTCCTGCCCAATATCTCACCTAAAGCTGCTCTCCTTCAGCTTCAGGCCCTTCCCCTGTCCTATCATCACATCTCAGTGTCCCCTGTGCCACCACGCTGTTCCTGCCCCGCTGCCATCGAGTGTCCCCGTGCCCAGGATGGCACCAGGAGCTCCTGCAGATCCTTCCTCACCCCCTCACCAGCATCCCTGAGCATTCCAGGAGCCCCCCAGGCCCTGCTCTCCCTCTCTCCCACTCCGTCCCAGGACATCACACACCAGCACCCTCAGGTCAGTGTTTCCACCATACCCAAAACATTTATTTCTCCAAAACTATTGCTAATGACAATGGATACATTTTGTTGCCCCAGTATGGATTTAACACTTCCAACACATCGACTCCTAATACTGTACAAGACTGTACCAAAAGGGAGGGGGGGAAAAACAAAAAACAAAACCAAAAAAAAAAGGCTGTACCTCCATATTGTACAGAGTTCTATGTACAAAGTACAATTTTACACAGTTTAATATATACACCATATATATATTGGTGTAGAAGACATGAAACAGTGGAAACTTGTTTTAGCAAGAACATTCCATCCCACCATGAAAACAACTGCTGCTGACAACCCCAGGTTCAGACAGAAAAACACAATTCCTACACTTTGCAACCCGACTTTCCTGCAAATTTTACAGCAGGACCACTGGAAATCAGAGATGGATTTCAGCAATCGCCCTGTTTGAGCTACATCGAGCTGGGCTTTCAGAGGAGCTGCTGCTGCTGCTGCTCACAAGTATTGCTCCAGCAGTTTGGCACACTCAGGAGTCCAACCCGGGCTTGGGTTGTTCTTCCCACCTCAGGGCTGTGCCTGGAGGAAAGGCTGGTGCAGTCCGTTCAGGGGTAAGGTTACTACAGTGCCTCAAAAAGGACAGGCCCGCCTACGATTCCCACTGCAAACTGCTGAGTATTTACCCTGTGTGAAGCTTGGCAGATCAAGTATTAGCACGGCAGGGAGCTGCCCTCCCTCTCCACCTTCCCCTCTTTTTGGCCCATCGTTGAGAAACGCTTTCATCCCAAACTACGTTCGAGGAAGCACAGAATTGAATAGGAAAAAAAACCAAACAACCTCCAAACCAACAAAACCCTTTGCATTTTCCAGGCTTTGAACTGCTGTTTTGGCATCTCTAGAGCCACCCAAATAGATGGTTTGCTGCTAGAGCAGCCTGGAAAAGGATTCATCTGCCTTGTGGTGGGCGGTCGGCGGAACCGCTTGTGCGCAACGCAGCCGGGGCCATCCCGGCCCCGCAGGCACAGGGTCAAGTATTTCTGTTTTTATTTCTTGTTTTCAAGTACCAGGTTGTCACACGGACACAGAGACATGCAGGGAGCCGACGTGGAAGGAGCTCAAACCCCAAAGTTCAGTCCATGAAGTGCTTGGTGATTGCTCAGAGCTGGTGCTGGACGTCCCCTCCTTTCCACCTCTTGTGCCACCAGCCCACTAAAGGAACAGCTCTATGTCCCCAGCTGCACTTTTGGGGCATTAGCCAAGGCCAGATAAACCCAAAAAAGGGCTGGGTATTTTTTTGTGAAAGCTAAAAAATCTCAAAATAAATAAACACCCAGCTTGTTAAACTCAATTTCCTGTTCTGTTCAGGCCCATCAGCAATGGAAATGCCCCAGTGCTCCTGTTTTCCTGTGGGTTTTGAAGCAGTTTTTGAAGCAGTTCCCTACCCAGGGGTGTTCAGCGTGTTTGCACTTTGGGGCACATCCCTCTACACCCAGGGCTTGGTCCTGCCAAGCACAGGTGCCCCTCACCTGGGGGGACAGGGGGCACCTCCTTCCTCTCCCTCCTGCGCTCATGGACAAGGGGGTGAGCTCAGCCTCCCATGGAATCCATCCAACTGTCTCAATGGGGATTTTTGGGGCGTTTTTCCATCATTCCTGATTGCTCACTGAGAGCATCACCTCCTGCCAGTGTCCCCTCCACACAGACCCCACAGCCCCAGGAAGGATCTTCAGCGCCGACGTCGATTTTTGCAGAAGAGCATCTCCCAAAAAGCTCCATAAATCCCCAAACCTACACCATGCTCCACGGAGTTTGAGGTTTTTGACACAGAGAAGAAGAGAAATAAGGCAGCAAACTCCACCTGCAGTGAACTTCTCCTGTCCCAGTATTGCTGGAGCTCCTCCAAGTGCGCCGGGTCGGCCCCGTACCGAGTGCAAGGTGGGGAATTACAACAGATGGGATTTCTTGCCAAGCTGAAGCGTTTTGATTCAGTAAATAAATTTATGAGAACTCGGTTATCTTAACCTACTTTTGTGCAAGAACAATCTTGCCTTAAAAAAGAAGAAGAAAAAAAAAAAAACCAACAAACTAAAAAAGAAAAAAATATCAACAAAAACTCCAAAAACCCAACACATGAGGTATTCAGCACAGGAAACCCAAAGACTCCTTTTGAACAGGTATCAAAATACAGACATATACAACAACTTTTTTTTTTGTTTTTGTTCTGCTGTCACAGTGCACTCTAATTATTTACTCATTTTTGTTGCAATAAAATACCCAGCACAGATAAAATGAGAGGGTTTTGATCGTGTCCCACTGCTCGGACATGAAGGACAAATTTACAATTCATAAACTTTGGACGACCTCAGAGAGGCAGAAATTAAGCAATGGTTAAAGCACACTGCTCCATTCCCAACTAGGGAAATAACCCAGAAAAGGTCTGAGCTTCAGAAACCATTCAGATTGATCACCTAAAACCGTGTTTCATTTTAAAAGTTTTTAGTTTTTCAGAATTTTTTTTTTGTTTTGTTTTTTGCTTTGGATTATTTCAATCCAACACCTGATGAACAAGGTTCATACAAAGCACTATCCAACAGACAGACGTCATTCCAGTTATCAAACACTTCTTTTGTCTTCATATTCCACACAAACGTTACAGGAAAAGTAATGAAAAAAGAGGAATTTCCTTGGAAGAGCTAAAATTTCTTCGGGATATGAAGATGTGGAGTGACATTGGTACCTCCCCAAGCAAACCACTGAGTCAGACCTGTCCTCAGGGAGGGAACATTTCCAGTTCCTCCTTCCCACCTTTCCGGCAGCCACTGCTCATAAAACACTCGCGGCAAACGTCCTCTCAGCCTTGTGTGTTCAGAGGGAGGAGGAGAAGCTGAAAATCTCCTTTTTCTCATCGTTTTGCGTGCGATTTTCTCGTTTCATCCCTCCCACGTGTGGCTTTTCCGCCCGAGGAAGAGGAAGGAGGAGCTTCAGCCTGTCCTATTGCTTGTGTCAATCACAGTGCACACCAGAATTCCAGTTGAGTTGCTCCATATCCAGGTGATCCTGCCAAGCACCTTGCCCTTGGCAGCAGGATTGTCCCAGAGCTGTGGATGCTAGAGAAGCGCAGTAATAATTCAGATACAGACAGTTGCTGTTACAGTAACCTGAAGTCTTTTTTTTTTTAATTTTATTTTTTTTTTCCCATCTAATTCCATACTTCAGACCTTGAAGCTGGAAAAGAGCAGCTCCTCCAATGTGCTGTGCGTGGCTGAACACTTATTCTTAGGAATATTGAATGCTAGGCATAAAAATATAAAAAAAGAAAATAAGGCATTAAAATGAGGCAAAGTCAATTTACAGAGATCCTGCTCTTGACACAGATTAACTTCGGTCATTTGAGACCAAAATAAAAAAAAAAAAAGAAATCAAAAAAACCAAAAATTCTTACTAAAAAGGAAATGCCAGAAAGTTCTGCCTGAGCAAAAAATTACAAGTTTAATTATTCTATTTATTAATTTTTTTTCCCCAAAAGAACAAGTGATTCCTTGGTGGTAGAAGTCCATCAGAACCTGAGAGCAAAGGTGGCACTGGTGGCATCTCCTGGAGGGGCAGGGACAGTCACACTCGTACCATGGGGCTCCCCCAGGACAGCTCAGGAGAAATGGGAAATGAGGGGAGTTCTCACCAAAACCTTCCCAGTGCTCCCCAGTTCTTGCATGCCCTTGGTTCAGGGCCCAGAGGAAGCTGGCTTTTTGGAAAGTCATTAATTCTGGGTTGATTGCTTCTGTAGAAAGGGGGTTGTGCGCGTGGGGATGGACAGGGATGCAGGAAGACCCTGCTCCATTTTTCCAGGTATCATCCTAAATGCATCAGAAAAGGACATTTCAGCAACTCATCTTTGCTGCTTCTTGTTTAAGTGCCAATTAAACAGACTTTGCAGTCACCAGGAACTCACAAACTGCAAGGAAACTCAGCTTAAATGGGCGAGAAAAATGACTTTTCTCCTCTTGTCCGAATCCGTTATTTGATGGAAGCCTAAAGATGCGCAGCTCGTTTGAAATCCCAGAAAAGCTGAGGAACGAGGCGAGCTCAGGGTCAGCCAATCTCCACTAAGTGGCACGAGCCTTTTAATTATGAAATTAAAGAACTGTGGGCACCGTGGAGAATTCCCAGGGGAGGGAGTACAAAAAGAGTCCGTGGATGCTGCTGGCTATGGATAAATACAAATAACAGCAAAGGATTCATTCACAGGTCAGCCCTGCACGGAGCAGGGAGCGCGGGGGCAGCCGCTGCTGTCACATCCCTGTCCCCAGCAGCGCTCCCTGCACTGCTCTATGAGAGCAGAGAGGGACGAGGCAGGGAGCTGAGAACTCCTGAGTGAAGTTTTTACAGTGCTTGGCGCTGGGATGGGGGTCAGGATCTGTCCTGAGGAACAGGCAAACCAGCAGAGTGTGTCTTGGGGACGGGCTCCCAGCAGAGGATGCTTGTTTTCAAAATGATCTCTTTTTTTTTTTTGTTTTGTTTTACATTCAGTCTCCCGAGAGCAAACGCCACATCAGAGCCCACGGGCTGAAAATGCCACTGGAAACAATAAAGCTGCTTTTAAATATGGGAGAGCCAAGGGGGAAACCAGTGAAGATTGTCCATAAGCAATGACTGGGCTCTTTCTTGTGCTCCCAGAGCTCAGGAAAACATGTTTGTTTATATTTGCACAGACACATCTCACGTAGAACTCCACAAAATCTACCAGTGTTCCAGAGTAAACTGATTTTCCCATGACAAATAAAGCATGAGGCTGGAATGGCCAAAGGCTTTGGCCCTGAGGGGGAGGAATGGGGAGCAAACAAACAAAACCAGAGGATGTGATGGAAGTCGAGACAGACCCTTAACCACCGTGGCACCAGCGGGCGACGGAATAATAATAATAATAATTATAATTATAATAATAATAATGCACAAGAAACGGGCATGTCCAAGCTCCACGTAACCAGTGGCACCAAAACATGCAATAGACTAAAATCTATCCTATTGTTTCCCTGTGGTAAATGAAACACAGAATACAGAAGTCACTACACCAGCATCCCAAAACAGGACACCACCAAATGTTCCTTCCAGCGGCCGAACGCTTGAACAAGGCATGGAAACCAAAATCCAACTCATCCCTTGGTGTTTTCCTGCCCAGCTTCACAGTGGATTGTGGATTTCCCAAGCGTGGCAGGAGCTGTCCTGTGGCTGCCCAGGAGCTCCCAGCATCTCCCTTTCAATCCAAGCATTCATTAAATAACAACTTCAACGTCTTTGCCGTGTGGGACAGCAGGATTGTACCCAGAGAGCAGCGGGGGGGTGCATCAGACAGTACAGGACTTGTCGGGGGGCTGCTGGGCTGCCGAGGAGGCCACGCCGGGGCTGCTGGCGCTGGTCTTGGGGAACACGGCGGGCTTGGGCCGCGTGGCCGGCGGCTTCACCTGCGAGGCCGCCTTGACGGACTTGACGGGCCTGAAGGTGCAGGGGATGTCCCCGGCGGTGCTGGCGCTGCGCTGGAAGGGGGGCTCAGTGTCCTTGAGGAGCTGGGTGTGCAGGGGGCTGGAGGGCTCCGAGGTCGGCGCCACCACCGGCGAGGTTTTCAGCGGCTCCAGCGTGTCCAGGACGACGTCGGGCGCGTGCTTGACGCTGCTCTGCCTCTCCAGCTCCCGCAGCTCGTTCAGGGCTGAGTTCATGGTGGCTTCAATGTCCTGCAAGCACAGCACAGGAGCCCGGTGAAGGCAAGGCCCAGACACACAAATCACCAGGTGAAAGGCAGGTTTGGAGCAAGGTTTTGTTTTCTAAACACCAACTGCGCATCAAGGACCGAACCGCGCAGCGCCGCATCCCACACTAAAATTTTCCAGCCATGGGGAGCAAAATAATTGCTAGCACTGACTTCACTGCTCCTGATCCTGCCCAGAATTCTAAGTAAAGCCCCAAATGGCAGCAAGGAACAGAAACCAAAGCACTGGTGCCCTTTCTTGCAGCTTATTTGGCACATGAGGTTCAGGAGAGTAAATTCCTGAAGGGAGCCCTCATGAACAGAAACCAAAGCACTGGTGCTCATTTTTCAGGGATGAGTTCATGGTGGCTTCAATGTCCTGCAAGCACAGCACAGGAGCCCGGTGAAGGCAAGGCCCAGACACACAAATCACCAGGTGAAAGGCAGGTTTGGAGCAAGGTTTTGTTTTCTAAACACCAATCGCGCGTCAAGGACCGAACCGCGCAGCGCCGCATCCCACACTAAAATTTTCCAGCCATGGGGAGCAAAATAATTGCTAGCACTGCCTTCACTGCTCCTGATCCTGCCCAGAATTCAAAGTAAAGCCCCAAATGGCAGCAAGGAACAGAAACCAAAGCATTGGTGCCCTTTCTTGCAGCTTATTTAGCACGTAAGGTTCAGGAGAGTAAATTCCTGAAGGGAGCCCTCATGAACAGAAACCAAAGCACCAGTGCCCGTTTTTCAGGGATGAGTTCATGGTGGTTTCAATGTCCTGCAAGCACAGCACAGGAGCCCGGTGAAGGCAAGGCCCAGACACACAAATCACCAGGTGAAAGGCAGGTTTGGAGCAAGGTTTTGTTTTCTAAACACCAATCGCGCGTCAAGGACCAAACCGCGCAGCACCGCATCCCGCAGCCAATAATCGCTAACATTTTCCAGCAATGGGGCACTGCCTTGATGCTAATCTGGCCCTTCACTGCTCCTGATGCTGCCCAGAATTCAAAGTAAAGCCCCAAATGGCAGCAAGGAACAGAAACCAAAGCATTGGTGCCCTTTCTTGCAGCTTATTTGGCACATGAGGTTCAGGAGAGTAAATTCCTGAAGGGAGCCCTCATGAACAGAAACCAAAGCACTGGTGCTCGTTTTTCAGGGATGAGTTCATGGTGGTTTCAATGTCCTGCGAGCACAGCACAGGAGCCCGGTGAAGGCAAGGCTCAGACACACAAATCACCAGGTGAAAGGCAGGTTTGGAGAAAGGTTTTGTTTTCTAAACACGAATCTCACGTCAAGCACCAAACCGCGCAGCGCCACATCCCGCAGCCGATAATCACTAACATTTTCCAGCCATGGGGAGCAAAATAATTGCTAGCACTGCCTTGGTGCTAATCTGGCCCTTCACTGCTCCTGATGCTGCCCAGACTTCAAAGTAAAGCCCCAAATGGCAGCAAGGAACAGAAACCAAAGTATTGGTGCCCATTCTTGCAGTTTATTTGGCACATGAGGTTCAAGAGAGTAAATTCCTGAAGGGAGCACTCATGGCTTGGATACTGGGCCACACACTGAATGCTGAAATCCTCGTGGGCTCCTGCCTCACTGGTTTTCCTGCTGAGCTGTTCCCAGAAATGTATTTCACAGGACTCAGAATTTTAGAAAACACAGGAGATGTCAGAAACACGTGTAGCAACCAAAACTGGCCCTTCTCCTTTCTCTTAAAAACCATTGCAGTGATTAACAAATAAATATAAATAACTTTTGAGCTAAAACCAAGGGGTTTTGTCTCAGGACCTACACGTTGTCTGCTGGAGAGTCCAGTGGTGCACAGAACTCCCTGGGGAGCAGGAGAGCTCAGCCTGGCTGTGACTCACACTTTTGGCTGCAGCTTTGCAGCTTCCTCAGAGCTTTTTCAGGGGGTGGGGAAGGTAAATCAGTCAAGGAATGGTGGAAGAAAGCAGAGGCAGAAATCTGACACCTCCCACTCTATCTTGGGGCCAGGCAGATTTTTGTTATGAAGTTGGGGAAATATGTAAGATGGTTATTGGGTGGTGCTTGAGCAGATACTACAGAGAAAAACACTGATTTAACACAGCTTGGGTTTTTCCTCCCTCCTCTTTTTTATTTATTTTCCCCTCCTCTTTCCTTTTTGTCCCCAGACTCTTCTCCAGTGAAACAATGGAGTGAAGGTTCTGGCAGGGAGAGGAGACAGAACAACTTCAGTCAGAGCCTAATTGAAAAAACAAAGAATCTGATTTATATCAACCAAAGCCTCAGAAGGACAGGGAAGCACAAAGACAGCAGGAGCTGTACGCCACATTTCCACTTTAACAAATGGGCTTAAGGTACTCAAAATGGCAAAATACAAATTCCCATCAGCATTAAACCCACTGAGTTTTAATGTGCCCCTTATTTACTATGTGGAGTCGCTGTTTTGTCAGTAACAATTCAATTTATTTCTCAGAGATTTCCCCCCCAGCTCCTTAGGAACCTGCAGAGCCCCGAGGCAGGCAGAGCAGTCAAGTCTCTCTGTAACCTGAGCCTGGAGCATTCCTTGGCTGCAGGCAGAGCCATCCATCCCACCCTGCAAGCACTGGGTACAGACAGATGCAAGTGCAGGCACATCCACCCAGGAAGGGCCCTCTGGAAGAGGGAAATCTGTAAATTCACATTTTTTGTAGCCAGCCCCGACTTCAGTGCCCCTGTGCAAATAACTAACTCCTGAAAACCAGCAGGGCTGTGCTCAGAGCTGGCTGCTGATCACACTCTGAGCCCTGCAAGAAGATGAGGATGCCACTGGAGCACTGCACAAGTCAGCAGCCTGGTTTTATCTGGGCTCTGCTGCTCCATGTGCTTCCCATGCTGTGGGTTTGTATGTGCTGAGTGTTTTAGTGGTGACACTGGCAGTAATACCTTGCATGCTTCACTGTGTACAACAAATAACAGGCATAACTATCAAAAAAGTTTTTATCATACAAGAGAGAGAAGGAGGAAATAGATTTGCAGAGAATCTTAGAGAGATAGCAGATGAAAGTACAGACAGAGATGTCACACCACAGGCAAGCCTGCACCACTGACAGGAGAGTGTTAAATCCACAAGAAATACTTCATTTCTCTCATGTCTTGAAGTTATGGTTGCTTAACTCTCTGCTGGCAGCTTTGGAATCTGCCACTTTCTGAAATGGGTGTGTTGAGATGAAATTCTGGGTAACCAACAGGGCCAAGTGTTTATGGAGCAAGGACCTGGCTGTTTATCTCCCCTCAGGAAAGCACACAGGGAGGAGGAAAGCCCAGGCTGGGGCTGTGTGCTGAGCTCATTCTGCACTGAGAGAACCACAGAATGCTGGGCTTGGAAGGGACCTCTGGAGTCCAACCCACTGTCCAGGCAGGGCCACCTGGAGGTGACACAGGAACTCATCCAGGTGGCTTTGGGGTGTCTGCAGAGAGGGAGACTCAGACTCCACTCCCTGCCTGGGCAGCAGCTCAGGGCTCTGCACCCTCATGGACAGAAGCTCTTCCTCACACTGAGGCTGAACTTTTTGTTTTAATCTACGGCTCCTTGTGCTGCTGCTGAACAGAGCCTGGCATCATCCTGGCACTCCTTGGGGACATCTGTGTGGATTTGTGGGATCCCCTCTCAGCCTTCTCACCAAGTGACACACCCACACTACTCTCTATAACCTATTTCACACTTTTGTGGATTCCAGTCTATCCTGAAGTCTGGGAAACTTTCTCCATTAGTGAGTCAGTGTTCCCCTGGGGTCAGGACATCCCAGAGCAGACAGAGAAATATTCCCTGTGTGCTGGGGGCTTCCACAATTCCTTTCCTGCCACAGGGAACCTCAAAAACACCCCCCTGCTGCTCACTTTGTGCTATGACCTCGGGGTGAAGGAGGAAGAAGAAGCATGAAGAAGAAACCCAGGACAGCACCCTGTGCCCTCCATCTTGCATACTAAAAATCCCAAAACCTCAATTTCTCACCAAGTGATACACCTATACTGCTCTCTAGAATCCATTTCACATTTTTGGGTATTCCAGTCTCTCTTGAAGTCTAGGAAACTTTCTCCATTAGCGAGGGTCAAAGTCAGTGCTCCCTGGGGTCAGGACATCCCAGAGCAGACAGAGAAATATTCCCTGTGTGCCCTGGGTTTCCAGAATTCCCTTCCTGCCACGGGGAACCCTGAAAACACCACCCTGGTGCTCACCTTGGGATGAAGAAGGAGGAAAAGAAGCATGAAGAAGAAACCCAGGACAACACCCTGTGCCCTCCATCTTGCATAGTAAAAATCCCAAAACCTAAATTTCCCACCTAAGTGATACACCTACATTACTCTCTATAATCTACTTCACACTTTTGTGGATTCTAGTGTATCTTGAAGTCTTTAGGAAAGACTCCAGTCTGTCTTGAAGTTTAGGAAACTTTCTCCATTAGCGAGGGTCAAAGTCAGTGCCCCCCTGGGCTTAGGGCACCCCAGAGCAGACAGAGAAATATTCCCTGTGTGCCCTGGGTTTCCACAATTCCCTTCCTGCCACGGGCAACCCTGAAAATACCACAGAGCTGTTCACCTGTGCAATGACCTCAGGGTGAAGAAGAACGAAGAAGAAGAAACCCAGGACAGCACCCTGTGCCCTCCATCTTGCTTCCATCCACAACATGCTAAAAATCCCCAAACCTCAATTTCCCACCTAAGTGACACACCTACACTACTCTCTGTAATCTATTGCACATTTTTGGGTGTTCCAGTCTATCTTGACGTCTGGGAAACTTTCTCCATTAGCGAGGGTCAAAGTCAGTGCTCCCCTGGGCTTAGGGCACCCCAGAGCAGACACAGAAATATTCCCTGTGTGCTGGGGGATTCCACAACTCCCTTGCTGCCCCAGACCCCGCCCTGGTGCTCACCTGAGCGATGACCTCGGGGTCCATGGGCCGGTGGTTGTTGAAGCTCTTGGAGCGGCCGGCGGCGAGCGCCTTGCGCACCTGCGGGCTCTCCATCCTGCTCTTGAGCGACGAGTGCCGGCTGATGGAGTTGAGGCTGCCGTGGCCACTGATGGAGCATTTGTCTGGAACCTCCTTGGGAAGGCTTTGGCTCATTATGGGCTGAGATGAGGGCCTGGAACCGGCTATGGCCCCGGGGGAGGCTGGTTCTGCCAGGGAACTACCTAGGCCGTGGCCGTCACTTTGGCGGAACGCTCTTCTGATGCTGCCTGACTCTGGTTTCTTTCTTTGCCTTCAGTCACAAAAGCAAAACAAGTCAATACAAGCAGGTACAGGGCTGTCATTTTGAAGATATCCCCCCAAAACAACACACAGGACAATGGGGAGAGACACAGAGGTAACCCGGATTACAAACGGACCCAGGGGGTTGAGGAGTGATTGCGGTACAGTGAAATAATTATAAATTATAAATTATAAATCATTCCAGTTTCACACTTCTAACAACAAGGCTGAGTCCTGGCAGCTGTGCACATTCATAGCAAAACCAGAAAACTTGGGTGGAACGTGATTAACTTGGTCAAGAGGAGAAGAATTTATACTGGAACAAAAAAAAAAAACCAAAAAAACCCTCTGTGCCATCGACAGGTTTTGATGATGTGTTTTTATTACATTCCAAGAGCAGAGCTACAATCTTTGACTGGAGGACACAGTATAAGTCTACTAAGCTCCTGGCCCAAGGCATCAAGTTATTATTTTCAGAGATCAGCAAGCAAAGACCCCCAGTTTGGGGTGAATGATCATTTCCAATGTTTGCTGGTGGTAGGAGATGGTTCTTTTTCATGGCTTTGGCAGGGCCACAAGGCATGGGCTACAGATAAACCAAAGGGATGATGTCAAATGGATGAACTGGTCCAAAGAATTTAGTTTCTACCCCAGCACCATGAGGTCTGACAGCACGATTCCACTCAAATCATGGCAAGGCCAATGCAGCAGAATACTTTATGCCATAGGTCTGAAGCTTGGCATCCATTATACAGGGAAGGATCCATTTATATATAGCACCAGCCCCATGAATAACTGCAAGAAAGTGTTAACTCCAGTAGGATTTTGGCATCCAAATAATAATTCAGTGGGTGGCACAACTGTCATTGCGAAACCATCTGATTTAATTTTGCTCAAGTCTGTTCACACATAGGTCAGAAGATTCATTCCTAAAGAAAAAACAACAAAATGAGTCTTATGCTACTTATTGCTAAATATCAGGTATTTCCCTAGTAAAGGGGGAAAAAAAAAGCCCCAAAAACTAGGCTGGACATTCCCCAGGCTCCTAAAAACCACCAGACACAACTCTACCAAAGGCAGCAGATGGTGAAGCTCCAGCACAGGTCTGTTATTACACAAATCTCTCCATAACTGGCAGAATGGCCACTCCAGTGGCTCAGACAGCAAATATCATAAAAGAAAGCCCAGATCCCAAGCTGATGCAGATTAACACAGCTTTCCAGATATCACTGAATCCCATAAGGAAGGCCCAGGCTCTCTAGGCCATGAGCAGGGTCCAAACCTTTTAAAAGGATGCATTTGTGCTAATGCCTTTATAGACTACATTGTGTTAAATTAGCTGAAGGTTAAGAACATCCCCTCCCATCAAACTGTAATTATCACATAAAACCTTCACTGCACAATGGAGAGAGGTGGGGGCTTTTAACACAAAGGAAATAATCAGAAATGTACGGGGGGATAAATCTGTCTAGAAAAACTATTTAACAGATCATGGAATTTAGTCTGCTGCTAGCTTGATTTTCCAGCTTTTTATTATGTTGAGTGTTGGCGAAAGCAACAATTTCTGGTGGAGGAGGCAAGGTTAGAGCAACAGGGGGTTGTGCTGTTCCACTGCAAGCATATGGTTAGTAACCCGAGGTGAGGAGTGCTGCAGAAACAAAGGAGTGCTCCAGGCAGTGCCAGATGGTTGGGACTGCAGGTATGGCATTTATCACAAACTGGGACACAGCTTCCTGCAGGAACTGTCCCCCCCAGCCCATCAAACGCGGAGGAGACGTGACAGATCACACAACACGACGAGGGACGGGGACAACGACACCAGAGCTCAGCCCAGCGCTCCCCTCCCTCCCTCTGTCTGCTCAAACAGGGCATTTTTGGGAAAACAGGACCAGATGGCACCTTGGAGACAGGGAAGAGAAGCCAGTGGGGTTTCAAATGAGCGATGGCCACGCCGGTGACAGAGAGGGGACAGCAAAGTGCGAGTGAGTTAAAAGAGGGGGAAGCAGAGAAGAAAGGGGTGGCAGTGCTGGTTAATGAATCATTTTCAGGGGAGGAAGCATTTCACTGGACTCATCAGCAAGCTCCTGACAGGCAGGGGAAACAATGCAAGGCTGCTCTTACTTGTTGATGTTGGCAAGGTAAATATCTGCGACGTGGCCCCCGCTCGGGCAGCTGGCACCAGCTCTGGCTGTCACCTTCTCCTCCGGTGGCTCAGAATTTATTTCTATCTCCGACTTGGGGC
>JBBFKN010000012.1:15271675-15314491 GCA_039654755.1 Calcarius lapponicus | reverse complement strand
AATATTTTTTTCTCCCCACTCCCGCGAGGAGAGCTCACACCATGTATTTCCTAGTAAAACAGAGCGGTTTTATTTTTAAATTTTGAACCATTTTGACGCGCTGTGCCCCGATCCCCCTCAACACCCCGTGTGGGGAGGGAGAGAAGGGCCCGTGGGCTCTGCCCAGAGCGCCCTGAGGGCAGGCGGGAGCTGGGGACGTGACGGGGCCGCTTCGGGACCATTCGGGCCTTTCGGGAACGGTTCGGGGCCACTCGGGGTTGGTTCGGGGCCATTCGGGGTTGGTTCGGGGCCACTCGGGGTCGGTTCGGGGCCATTCAGGGACGGTTCGGGGCCATTCGGGTTGGTTCGGGACTGTTCGGGGACAGTTCGGAACCATTTGGGGCCGATTCGGGGCCGTTCGGAGCCATTCGGG
This sequence comes from Calcarius lapponicus, assembly GCA_039654755.1. NCBI lineage: Eukaryota > Metazoa > Chordata > Aves > Passeriformes > Fringillidae > Calcarius > Calcarius lapponicus. The sequence continues at coordinate 15,314,079 of JBBFKN010000012.1, read as the reverse complement.
GCCGGTTTGGCCCCGTTCGGAGCCAGTTTGGGGCCGTTCGAGGCCGCTTCGGGGCCTTTTTGGGCCCCATTCGGAGCCAGTTTAGGGCCATTCGAGGCCGCTTCGGGGCCGGTTCGGGGTCGGGCCCGCGCACATGGCCCAGCCCGGGCACCGGGACCGCGCGTCCCGCCCGCGCCCCACGCCCCGCCCTTAACCCCGCCCCCTCATCATCAGCGCGCCCTCCCATTGGCCCGCGGGCCTCCCGCTGCCGCGCTCCGATTGGCCGCCTCCCGCGAGCTCCGCGGGCCCCGTGGGCGGAAGCGGCGCTACGGCGGCCGCGGAGGGTCCGTCCCGCGCGCGCGCCCCCGGCCGTGTGTGGAAGGCGGCCGCCCCGCGCTGCCCCGCCCGGCTCCGCCCGCCCGCCGGGATGCGGCCCCGGCGGCCGCGCCGGGCATGAGGGACGGCGGGGGGGCCGCGCCCAGCACCGGCACCCGACGGCACCGGGCACCGGCGGGGCTCCTCCTCGGTGAGCGGGGGCGGAGGGCTCCTGGGGAGCGGCGGGCCGGGCTGCGGGGGTGCGGGCGGTGCCGCCGGCGCTGCCCCTCGGGAGCCGCACCGGGCGCGGAGAGCGGCCGGGACGGGGCTGGGGAGAGCCCGGGCTGGGTTTGGATCCAGGCTGGAGCGGCTTCGTTCCCTCCTGGGGGTGCTTGGTGGGATCCGGGAGGTTTTTGGGTGCTGGAATTGGTTTTTTGGGTCCGGGGGGTTGTTTGGAGTCGGAGGTTGGGTGATGGGATCCCGGAGGTTTTGGGATCCAGAGGTTGGGTCGGGGCATCCAGGAGTTTTTTGGCTGCAGGAATTGGGTTTTTTTCGGGTCCAGGGGTTGTTTGGAGTTGGAGGTTGGTTGGTGGGATGCAGGAGATTTTGGGATCCAGGAGATTTTTGGGTGCAGGAATTGGGTTTTTGGGTCTAGAGGCTGTTTTGAGTCAGAGCTTGGTTGATGGGATCCAGGAGATTTTTGGGTCCAGGAATTGGGTTTTGGGGTCCAGGGGTTGTTTGGAGTTGGAGATTGGTTGGTGGGATCCAGGAGATTTTGGGATCCAGGAGATTTTTGGGTGCAGGAATTGGGTTTTGGGGTCCAGGGCTTGTTTGGAGTTGGAGGTTGGTTGGTGGATGCAGGAGATTTTGGGATCCAGAGCTTGCTTGGGTGAGATCCTGGATCCTTTTGGGTCCAGGAATGGTTTTTTTTGGGTCTAGAGGTTGTTTTGAGCCAGAGCTTGGCTGGTGGGATCCTGAAGATTTTGGGATGCAGGAGATTTTTGGGATGCAGGAATCGCTTGTTTGGCTCTAGGAATTGTTGGAATCCTGGAGTTTGTTTTGCTCCAGGGCTTGCTTGGTGAGATCCAGGAGATTTTTGGGTGCAGGAATTGGTTCTTTGGATCCAGAAGATCCTTGGTGGGATTCAGGAGATTTTTGGGTTCAGAAGGTTTTTGGGTTCAGGAGGTTTTTGGGTTCAGGTCTTTGCAGGCTGAGCCCAGCCGTTGTTTGGATCCAGCTTTTGCTTATTTGCCTCCAATGGCTGCTGGGTTTTTTTCTTTTTTTTTAATTCCTCACCACTATTATTTTTATTTTTTTTTCACTCCCCTGTCTGAGCTGGGTGGATTCCTGCCCACATCAATAGGGGAGGCAGAGGAGAAAGTATGCAAATCCTGCAAATCCTGCTTTTTATTTGCTGTTCTCTCATCCACACATCCCATACCTGGATTCCACCTCCAGCTCCCTCCCTTCCTCTCCATCCCCAAAAATTCCCCAGCAGGGCTGGACAACCTCCAGGGCTGTGCTTGATTTTTGAAGTGCTGAATTTAGATTTTTTAGAATTTATATTTTGTCTGGATTTTGCTCCTGAGCAAGGCAGGGGTTTGCTTTGGAGGCTCCACTCTTAAGGGAGTGTGGAATTCTGCGTCTTTAGTTTGAATTTATTGTTTCATTCCTTTATTTGACACATTTTAAGAGGCTTTTACCTGGCCATTTCACCTTGGTGTGTTTTGGACTGTAGATTTGTGGATTTTTTGGGGGAGGGGGGGGTTTGACAGTAAAAATTCTCTTTCTAAAATGAATTCAAATTAATAAAATCCTAAAAGTACAATTCAGGTGAGTCACAGCCCTAGGAGCTGGAAAAGCTTTTAGGAACGGATCATTGGGATTTGGGATTTCTCTCGCCGTGCCTGACACGGGGATTTCGGCCGGGCTGTTTATTTTAGGGTCTCTGTGCCTGTTTGCAGGGAATAGTTGTTCCAATCACCATGACAACGGGGCTGAGTGTACCATAAACATTGTTCCAGCTTCAATCCCATTTCCCTTTTCACCATCCAGCAGGAATTTTAACCTGGGATTTTTATTTTATTTTATTTTATTTTATTTTGGATTGTTGCTGCTCTGATCTGGGGGATGTTTTTCCTTCCAGCACAGGGATTGTGCCTGTGCAAGGCAATTTAATTGAATTTGCTGTTGGTAAACACTGGGCCCCAGATGAGGAGGAAGTTGAGTGTAATCTCCTTAGGAGCTTCCAGGAAATCTGAATTCTTTTTTATGGGAACAATCCCAGCAGGGTCACAAACCCATCAAAGGCTTTTTGGTTTTGAAGTTTCCCATCCCCTCTGCGTGTCCTAAACCTTTGCTGGGCTCTCATATCCTAAAAAAATAAAAGAGGGATGGAATAATGCTGATCCAAGTGTGGGAAATCAGGGAAATTAATAATTTCATCATCAGGATGGGGGAGCAGAGGGATTGTAGCACCTGCAGGAATGACACAAAAAGGGCTTTAAAATCCCCTTTTCCCTCTGTTTTCCATTAATTTATTATCAAATATCAGGTGGGATAATTTGAAATAAAAGGGGGATTCTGTTGTCTCTGTGTCAGGATTAAAATACCCTCAGGAAACTGCTTGGGCTCATCTGCTGCCACCCTGAGTGCCATGGAAAATCCTGATGTCATTGTTGTCCTTCATGCTTTGTTCCTGATCTTGGCTAATTCAGAAAGGCCAGAAAACACTGAGGAAAAACTGGAAAAATATATATAAAAAAAAAGAAATATTTCTTTCTCAGGACTTACAAGCTGAAACAGTTGGTTCCTAACCCCTCAAATTTTTTGCTAAAACACTTAAATTTTGTCTCAAGCAGCTGAATTTTTGAGCCAGGGAGACAAAATCTGTTGCAACATTTGTTTTGAGTTAAATAAAAAAAAAAATAAAAGAGAGGCTTGGAGTGGGATTAGGCAATGAAAACTCTGGAGCAGCTCTTATCATGAGGACATCCTTCAGCATTTCCTTCCAAGGAACTTCCTGCCTTGATAACCACGGCTTCTCCTTCACAATAATCTGATTTTCCTGCCTGGATTGGCAACAACTGTGCAGGGAATGCCAGAAGCAAGGAGAAAAACAAGAATTTATTCAAGTTTGGGGTGGTTTTCCCTTGATTTTTTGTGATTTATTAGAGATGGTTTGATTGGTTTACTACTTGGAATGCTGCCAGGGGTTGGGATTTTTAAAGGGGGTGTAGAATTCTGCTTGTCTAGTTTGAATTCCTTGTTAATTCCTTTATTTTACACATCTAAGAGGCTTTTACCTGACATTTCACCTGTGTGTGCTCTGGAAAAGGACCCAATTTCCTTCCACATCAGGGAATGGAGTTTTGGACAGCAGATTTGTGGATTTTTTGGGTTATTTTTCACAATAGGCTCTTTCTAAAATGAATTAAAATTGATAAAATCCTCAAAGTACCAATTCAGGTGAGTCACAGCCCCGAGAGCTGGAAATCTTTCAGAAAAGGTTTCTTAGCAATGGAATATTGTTGCTAAAACTGTTGCTTGGTTTTATTTTGATATCCATTTTAACTGGACACTTCATCAGCCACGTCAGGGATGGGGCAACCATTTCTTTAATGAATAATGATTCATTAATTTAATTGAACAAAGAGAGGGGGAAAATCCTGCTCAGGTTTTGAGGTTTTCACTGTGAACTTGGGCCTGTGACCTCCAAAATTCTCCTTCAGCCACCTCTGTTTGTTTTCCTGGGCCAGGCACCAAGGCCTCGTGTCCACAGCAATGTTGCACAACAGAGCAGGAATTCCTGCTGCTCACACACCGTGCCCTTCCCAAAGGGCCCAGAAATTCCCTGGGAATGCCTTTGGGAAGTGGCAATCACTGCAAGCTCTGCTCTCCTGGAATTCCCTGATTTTTTTCCTGGAATTTCCTGAATTTTTCCCTGGAATTTCTTGAATTTTTCCTGGAATTCCCTGATTTTTTTTTCTGGAATTTTCTAGATTATTTTTCTTTTCCTGGATATTTTTTTTCCCATTTTCTCACCTACACCACGAGCTTCCCCAAACCTGTTGCTGCCTTTATTCCAATTTTTATTTTGGGGCTGGGAGCCCTTTGTGTGTCTCCAGGGCCCTTTTTGGGCTGTGACACTGGGACAGCTGTCCCCGTGCTGGGGATGCTTTTGCTCTGTGCCTGGCAATTCCTTCCCTTTCCCTTTCCTTTCCCTTTCCCTTTCCCTTTCCCTTTCCCTTTTCCTTTCCCTTTTCCTTTCCCTTTTCCTTTCCCTTTCTTCCCTTTCCCTTTCCCTTTTCCTTTCCCTTTTCCTTTCCCTTTTCCTTTTCCTTTTCCTTTTCCTTTTCCTTTTCCTTTCCTTTTCCTTTCCCTTTTCCTTTCCCTTTTCCTTTCCCTTTTCCTTTCCCTTTTCCTTTCCCTTTTCCTTTCCCCTTTCCTTTCCCTTTCTTTCCTCTTTCCCCTCTCCCTCTCCCTCTCCCTCTCCCTTTCCCTCTCCCTTTTCCTCTCCCTTTTCCTTCCCCTTTTCCTCCTCCTTCCCTTCCTGTTTCCTGCCTGGGGGATTTTTATTTTTTTTATTATTCAGCCCATCTGCAGGAATCATCATGGCTGCAGATGCTTTAGCAGAGGCTGCCGCAACAAATGGAGGTGAAAGATTATCGGAGATTATTTGGTGTTGAGTCAAAGCGCAGCAAATCTGCCAGAAGGTCTTGAAGGAGGGGCTTAGGCCCGGCCTAAAGCCCTTTAATCCTGCCTTTACTCCTTTCCCAGGGGGCACAGGGTGAATATTTGGATTTTTTTGTGCCCCGTTTCCCAGGAAAATCCAAACCCTCCGGGCCCTGTAATCCCACAGAGGGGATGGCAATTCCCAAATCTTGGATTTTCTGGCTAAATTCCTGCAAAGCCAGGCCTCCAGCAGGGCTGAGCAGCAGCAGGGGAGGAGGCTCAGGTTTTTTGGCAGCTCGGTGCCAAAGCCTGGCAGCTCCTGCTGAACTCCAGGGTCACCCGTAGGCGTCGGAGAAGATCTCAAGACAATAATAGTGCTCTATTTTAGCTCCTCATTACAAAGCAGAGCTGCCCTCTGCCTCTAGCAACTATTTTTTCCTCCTGCTCACATGGTGCAGGAAGGGAAAGGCTCTCAGCTGAAATTTCCTTCGCACTTTTCCTTTCTTCATGAATTTTTAGGAGGAGGGGAAAAACTTTCACGAAAGGATGGTTTGGAGTGGGGTGTTGGTAATTATTGGTAATTATTCCCCATCCTGGAGGAAAAGCAGTTGGGTTTGGGAGGGTTTTGTGCTGTCAGAGGATTTAAAAAGTTGAAATGTTTTTTACAAACTGAGCCAGGGGATTCTTGAGCCACTTCTCATCCCTTGCTGGTGCTCAGGAACTGCAGCAGCTGGAGAAGGAAAAACCTTTTCCTCACATTTATTAATGCTCAGCTCACCTGTGCTGGTTTTAATTTGACATTTTGTGTGATCCCTTTTCCCTTTTCCTTTCTCCAGGGGTTTCTAGGAGGGAAAAAACCTTCCCAAAAGGATGGTTTGGAGTAGGATGTTTGTAAATTATTGGTGTGCTCATCCTGGAGGAAAAGCAGTTGGGTTTGGGAGGGGTTTTTGTGCTGCTGGAGAGGGGTCAGAGGATTAAAAAAGTTGAAATGCTGTTTACAAAGTAAACAGAGAGAATTTTTCACCCTCAATCATGTGGGCCAGGGGATTCTTGAGCCACTTCTCATCCCTGCTGGTGCTCAGGAACTGCAGCAGCTGGAGAAGGAAAAACCTTTTCCTCACATTTAGTAATTTAGCTCACCTGTTCTGGTTTTAATTTGACATTTTGTGTGATGCCTTTTCCCTTTTCCTTTCTCCATGGGCTTTTAGGAGGGAAAAAACCTTCCCAAAAGGATGGTTTGGAGTAGGATGTTGGTAATTATTGGTGTGCTCATCCTGGAAGAAAAGCAGTTGGGTTTGGGAGGGTTTTGTGCTGCTGGAGAGCTGTGAGAGGAGGAGAGTGAGGCCTTTTGAGGAAATTTAAAAAGTTGAAATGCTGTTTACAAACTGAGAGGACATTTCACCCTCAATCATGTGGGCCAGGGGATTCTTGAGCCACTTCTCATCCCTGCTGGTGCTCACAACTGCAGCAGCTGGAGAAGGAAAAACCTTTTCCCTCACATTCAGTAATGCTCAGCTCACCTGTTCTGGTTTTAATTTGACATTTTGTGTGGTCCCTTTTCCCTTTTCCTTTCTCCATGGGCTTTTAGGAGGGAAAAAACTTTCCCAAAAGGATGGTTTGGAGTAGGATGTTTGTAAATTATTGGTGTGCTCATCCTGGAGGAAAAGCAGTTGGGTTTGGGAGGGTTTTGTGCTGCTGGAGAGCTGTGAGAGGAGGAGAGTGAGGCCTTTTGAGGAAATTTAAAAAGTTGAAATGCTGTTTACAAACTGAGAGGAGATTTCACCCCTCAATCATGTGGGCAGGGGGTTCCTGAGCCACTTCTCATCCCTGCTGGTGCTCAGGAAGGGCAGCAGCTGGAGAAGGAAAAGCCTTTCCTTCACATTTAGTAATGCTCAGCTCACCTGTTCTGGTTTTCATTTTACATTTTGTGTGATTTTTTTTTAATATATTCTGCTTTTTTTTTTTTCTGGAGAAACAAGAGGGTTTTTGTGTATTTTTCTAGAGGAAACTGGATGGTACTAAAGGTGAATGAGACAAAACTTTGTGTCCTGATACCCACTGGACTTTCCCAGGTGACAGCTCTCTCCTGGATCCACCTGTGATCCCATTGCTTTGACCAAGGCTGTTTTCTGGCCTTCCCTTTGGATAGAACCTCCAGAAAAACTCCACTTTCCCCATTCCTTTGAAGTTTCCATGAGGTTCCACTGTGGGATCTCCATCATTCCCTAGGGACGAATGCAGTGAATATTTAATAAAGAGCAATATTCAATTTTATGCCCTAAAACCCATCCATGAACAATTCCAGAATACTCTCTGCTCCTGTTCTGTGACAGCCAGGGGATCACTGAGACCTCTCCACCCTTTTCAGTGGTTTTTAGACAAGACTTTTCCAAGCTGGGGATGTGCCATGTGTCCTCTGAGTGATGGACAGAATCGTGACACGCCTGGAGCTGCAAATGCCAGAAACATCAGGAGGAACTTGATCAGAATTGCTCTCCAGTACAGTCTGTAACTCTGCCCCTGGCTCAGGAGCCTTCCAGCTGGAAAATGCAGCATTTGAGCAGCCTGAACTCTTTAACTTTGCTAAACGCTCCTCAGAACAGCTTAGCTCATCTCTGGGAAAGGTGGTTTGGGTTTTTTTTGTAATGTTTGTTTTTTAATATCTAGTATTTTCCATCATTTTGGCTGCTCTTTGTGTGCTGTTTTACAGAATATTGTAATAATAATAATAATAATAATGTATTATATAATATATATTATACATACAGTATATATAATATATATGATATATATAATATATCACATTATATTATATACTAAATGTATATTATTATACTATTATATTAGATATATATAAAATATATATAATAATTAATAATTATATTTTACAGAATATTCTGTGCATCTCCAGCTGGATTCCAGACCAGCTGTGACCTGGGCAGCAACTCTTGGCTTGGGTCAGCTTGCAGTTAAGGTGGAACTTCCTCAAGGAAAGCATAACACCAGTTCAATTTTGGGATGAAACTCTGTGGATTTTTAGCAGGAGGAGTGGGGAAAGATATAAAAAAAGCCTTTGGTCAGCTTGGAGTTAACAGCAAGGTGGAACTTCCTCAAGGGAAGCAGCACCATGAAATAACTAATGCCAGTTCAATTGTTGTGATGAAAGCTTTCAATTTTGGGATGAAACTGTGGATTTTTAGCAGGAGGAGTGGGGAAAATATAAAAAAAGCCTTTGGGTCAGCTTGGAATTAACAGCAAGGTGGAACTTCCTCAAGGAAAGCATAACACCAGTTCAATTCTGGGATGAAACCGTGTGGATTTTTAGCAGGAGGAGTGGGGAAAGATATTAAAAAAAGCTTTGGGTCAGCTTGGAATTAACAGCAAGGCAAGGTGGAACTTCCTCAAAGGAAGCATAACACCAGTTCAGTTCTGGGATGAAAACTGCATGGAATTTAGCAGAAGGGGGGGTGGGGAAAAATTAAAACCCAAGCCTTTGCCACTGTGTGAAATCCTGTTGCTAATCTGATTTCCACGTTGCATCAGTTTGCTGCAGAGCGCTGGAGAGAAGCGCAGCGTGGGAATGATGGCTCAGCTCGCTGTGCCTGCTCTCTCCCAGCTCATCTCAGTGCTCCTGACAGCTCTGCTGGGTGCCAGAACCCAGTCCTCGTGCTCTGCTCTCCACCACGTGTGGCTGCATCATCCCCCTGGATAACACAGCCCCCTGGGATGAACTGGGGGTGAATGGCAGCACCAAGGGTTTGGAGGTGTTTCCCTAGTCCCTAAATCCCGTATGGATCAGCTGGCGCAGCACAGAGAGGTGTGGGAAGAGTCTGGAAGCGCAGCAGCCTCCAGTTTCTTCGAGTGCTGAGCAATTAATTTGGGCAAGCAGGGAGTTGTGCAGTAATTAACAGGGAAAGCACCTCGGGCCAGCCTCACCAGGGGGTGTGGGTGGCCCTCGCTGTGTAATTGCAGCAATTCACCTGCCTGGATCAATGTCACATCAGCCAGCGTGTGCCACGAGGCAGGGATTCTGCACAAGGGCTGAAATGCCCAAAAAGGTGCCCAGAAAGGTGCCGTGCCCCGGGGGCACCTGGTTTTCCCCAGAGCTGGGTGTGAACTGTCAGCTCTAATCCTGTCCCAGCGCTCCCTGAGTGCTCTGGACGCAGTTCCCTTCCTTATATAGGGCTGGCTAAGTGCTGGGCACTAATGAGATTGGAATAAAAGGCTTTGGGAGCAGGGATGAGCTGGCAGGGCAGGGACATCACCCAGCACCAGCCTGGCCCCTGCTCCTTTTGCTTTGGAGCTTGGGATTCCTGTTTGAATATCTTGGAATTCGTGTTTGAATATCAAACTCACCCAGATGGACCCCCTGGACCCTCTTTCCTAGGAGGAAAAATACAGTGTATATCCAGTATTATGTATATCCAGTGTTATTTGCTATCCCAGAGCATTTTTTCCTGTTTTTATTTCACAGGAAAGAGTTTAAGCTGCATTCATGAAACAGTTCTGGACTAAGAGAATCTATAGGAAGTGCTGAATTAATATTTTGCCTGGTTTAATTCTCACTGTGTCTTATCCAGAATGATGAGTGTTCTGCTTAAAAATATATGTGGAAATTCTGTTTGGTGTAGTCAGAAATGGCAAAAAAATAGGGAAAATGTAGTGTATATCCAGTATTATATATATCCAGTGTTATTCACTATCCCAGAGCATTTTTTCCTGTTTTTATCTCACAGGAAGAAGTTTAAGCTGCATCAATTAAACAGAGAATCTACAGGAATGCTGAATTAATATTTTGCCTGGTTTAATTCACACTGTATCTTATCCGGAATGATGAGTGTTCTGCTTAAAAATATGTGTGGAAATTCTGTTTGGTGTAGTCAGAAATGGTAAAATGTTATTTGCCTGGTCTATCCTTGATGAATTTATGCATCAACAACTTTAGAGCAGGAATCAACTGGCAGATATCAGTCCTAGAAAGTCCCAGCCTAAATCATTGATACCAGTCCTAGAAAGTCCCAGCCTAAATCATTGCTATCAGTCCTAGAAAGTCCCAGCCTAAATCATTGATGTGGGTAGGACATGGCAGGAATGGAGCAAAGGCTCTGTTGGAATAATTTTAATTTAGTTTTGTGTTTACTCTCATTTAAAAAAAGGGTGATACCTGGAAAAAGAAAGATTTTGAAGGGAGATTGGAGTGATTGAGAGGCTGGAATGGAAACTGGGGGGAGATTTGAGTTGTTTTGGCTCTGGCATCTTCCTGGAGCTGTGCAGTTCCTGGTTGTGCTGTGCTCCCTGTGAGGTGGGAACAGGAGGGAAAATCAACAACTTTAGAGCAGGAATCAACTGGCAGATATCAGTCCTAGAAAGTCCCAGCCTAAATCATTGATATCAGTCCTAGAAAGTCCCAGCCTAAATCATTGATGTGGGTAGGACATGGCAGGAATGGAGCAAAGGCCTGTTGGAATAATTTTCTTTTGTGTTTACTCTCATTAAGAAAAATGGGTGATACCTGGAAAAAAAAAAAAAAAGATTTGAAGGGAGATTGGGGTGATTGAGAGGCTGGAATGGAAACTGAGGGGAGATTGAGTTGTTTTGGCTCTGGCATCTTCCTGGAGCTGTGCAGTTCCTGGTTGTGCTGTGCTCCCTGTGAGGTGGGAACAGGAGGGAAAATCAACAACTTTAGAGCAGGAATCAACTGGGAGATATCAGTCCTAGAAAGTCCCAGCCTAAATCATTGCTAGCAGTCCTAGAAAGTCCCAGCCTAAATCATTGATGTGGGTAGGACATGGCAGGAATGGAGCAAAGGCTCCATTGGAATAATTTAGTTTTGTGTTTACTCTCATTAAGAAAAATGGGTGATACCTGGAAAAAAGAAAAGATTTGAAGGGAGATTGGGGTGATTGAGAGGCTGGAATGGAAACTGAGGGGAGATTTGAGTTGTTTTGGCTCTGGCATCTTCCTGGAGCTGTGCAGTTCCTGGTTGTGAGGTGGGAGCAGGAGGAAAGGAGGAGGTGAGGGGGTGGTTTGATCCCTACCTGGCTGTACCTGAGCTCTTTCTCACAAAGCACCACAAGCCAGAGTGGGTGAACATGGAACAACTTGGAAACTTTTTTTTTCTGGGGGTAGTGACTCATTGCAACTTACCCAAAGTGACCTGATTTAGTTAAATGAGGCTAAATATAACCCATGTGAAAAGTACTGACATGTGGGAGGAGACGCCAGAGTTGGCACTCAGCCCCTCAGTTCTGCAGGGAACATCTTTCACGACTGGTGACTAATAATTTTTTACTCTTGCTACCTTTGGAAATAACAATCCCTGCTCCATTTTTTTTTCACCCCCTTGTAGGGGGAGAGAGAGGAGGGAAATGCTCCGGGCTTAACCTTCCCTTTGTGAATTGCAGCTCTCTGCTATGGACAGTGCCATCACCCTGTGGCAGTTCCTCCTCCAGCTGCTCCAAGAGCCCCAGAACAAGAACATCATCTGCTGGACCTCCAACGACGGGGAATTCAAGCTGCTGCAGGCAGAGGAGGTGGCCAGGCTCTGGGGGATCCGTAAGAACAAGCCCAGCATGAACTATGATAAACTCAGCCGGGCGCTGCGCTACTACTACGTGAAGGTAGGCTGGAAATCCTGCTCCAATCCTTATCCCTCTGAGCTAAGGAGCTTTGTTTCCTCCTCCTCCTCCTCCTCCTCCTCCTCCTCCTCCTTGCTGTGCCTCTGCCAGGTTGAAGGAAGTTGAGCTGCTTTGTTTAAAGGTGTTGGGTTGGTTTTTAATTTCATTTATCGCTGCGCTGTTTCCTCCTCGCTGGTTGCGGTGGCTCGGTGGCTTTGCTCATACAAATTTGCCTTTGGGTTCTCATGCCACTTCCAAAAACACACGCCCCTGCAAGGGTTAAAATGCAGGTAAAGCACAGGGAGAGTTTTTATTTCACAGGAAGGAGTTTAAGCTGCATCAGTTAAACAGAGAATCTATAGGAGGTGCTGAATTAATATTTTGCCTGGTTTAATTCCCACTGTATCTTATCCAGAATGATGAGTGTTCTGCTTAAAAATATTTGTGGAAATTCTGTTTGGTGTAGTCAGAAATGGTAAAAAAAAAAAGGAAAAAATATAGTGTATATAATATAGTGTATACAGGGAGAGGATGATGATGGAGAGTGTGAATATTGCACCACTTCCAGATCTTTTTGCAGCTTTCTCTTTACATTTATTTCTTTCAAAAGCAACATTTTCCATCCCTAAGTATTTTTATTTTCTCTTGTGTATTTCACCTTCACTTTGACCATTGTTTTCAGCCCAGCAGTGTAAGAAGCTTTTGTTTATCCAACATCTTGGAGTCTCACCTTTGTTTCCCTTTATCCCACGGCTGCTCGTGTGTGAGTGCAGCAGATAAAAATAACCCCCAGTTTCTGAGGAGCCTCAGCCTGGAGCAGGTGGGAGGGTGCTGGTGTTCATTACTGGGTGCCACAAATCTGCTTTGGTACTGAGAGATCTCAGCAGCAATCAGGGGATGATAAATAAGGATAATTCCAAGTGCAAAGTGTGTGTGGCATTTCGCTGAGGAGCAAAACAAGTTTGACAGATGCTGTTCTGTGGTATTGAAATAACTGATTAGCCTGCGTTCTGCTGACGAGTTCAGCTGCTTCTTTTCCTTTATTATCATCTTATTAAGAATAAAGGTGGTTTGATTTGAAGTGCAAGCTCTCAATTCTGCAGTCCTGGAGAAAACCTTTAGCAAGTTCTTCTATTAAATTACCCATAGTGTATCCAGCTGAGTGATCCTTGCTGGGGGTAACGGGGATTTTTTGATGTTAATCAGGATTTCTTGGCATTTTTTAAGCTGTTTTTAGTATGTTTAATGTCAGGTTAAGCTCACCTGTTGCAGTGTTTTGTCTGCCAGCTCCGAGAACAGAACTGGAACACTCAGGGTGTTTTTAAAACAGGAAAAGGAGAAACATTCTTTTTTTTTTTTTTTGGCTGAAAGATTACAGACTTTAATTCCTCTGCCTATTTTAGGCAGTGTTTGTAGGAAGAAAATTAATCTGAAGAAAGATCTAAATATACTTTTGTCTTCTTCCCCCCTCCCCAGAATATCATTAAGAAGGTGAACGGGAAGAAGTTTGTGTACAAATTCGTGTCCTACCCGGAGATCCTCAACATGGATCCCCTGGTGGTGGGCAGGATCGAGGGGGACCCCGAAATGCCCGGCTTTGGGGAGGTCACCAGCACCCCCAAGGACGTGGAGAACTGCGGCAAGGAGAAATCCCAGTCGTGTGCGAAGTCCTCCAGCCGGAACGACTACATCCACTCAGGCCTCTACTCCTCCTTCACCCTCAACTCCCTCAACTCCTCCAGCGTGAAGCTCTTCAGGTCCATCAAGATCGAGAACCCAGCCGAGAAGCTGACAGAGAAGAAACCTCAGGACCCCACCCCTTCTGTCATCAAGTTTGTCACCATGCCCTCCAAAAAGCCGCCCTCTGCCCCGCTGGTGTCCACCACTTCGGCTGTGGCCGTCACCTCCACGGCTCCTGCCACCCCCGCCGTGTCCTCCTCGCTGCCCCTGGGCTCTGAGGAGACTCTGCAGACCCTGGAGACTCTGGTCCTGCCCAAGCTGAGCGTCCCTGAAGCTCCTCCAGCACCTTTGCCAAACTTGAGCACCAGCTACACCCCGACCCCCCCCCATGTCCTCGGTTTCCCCCGGGCTCCAGGTGCCCTCCACGCCGCCCTCGCCGCCCCTGAGCTCCAACCCCGACCTGGACATTGACACAGACATCGAATCTGTGACTTCCCAGCAGCTGGAGCAGGCCCAGAGCCTCCAGCAGCAATCCCCAGAGCCCAAAGAGCAGCAGGATTCAGCTGGGCTGGAGAAGGAATTTGCCAATCACCTCTCCAGATCGAAAAAACCCAAAGGGCTGGAGCTGGCTCCCACTCTGGTCATCACAGGCAGTGATCCCAGTCCTCTGGGCATCCTGAGTCCTTCTCTCCCAACTGCTTCTCTTACTCCAGCACTTTTCTCTCAGGTGACCAAATCTTCAATTCCCTTCCTGGTTTCTTTTTTTTTTTTTTTTTTTTTGTTTAAACTAACAATAGTGATGATGTTATGCTTGAAAACAGCGAGTGGAAAATGAATAGTTCATTGTATGCAGAGATTTGAAACTCAGGATGTCACTCCCTGGTTGTTTTTTTGTTGTTTTTTTTTTTAATCAAACAAAAGTTTGGTGTTAATTCACCTCAAAGTGTGCCCAGGTGCTGGGCATGTGGAGGCAAAACCCAAACCAGCTCCAGCAGGATTTTGTAAACCTTGCCAGGGGAATACTGAATAATTCCTAAATCCTTCAGCTGGGCCTGAAAATCCTTCAAAACCAGCCCCACAGAGGTGTCTGCTGAGCTTTTTTTTTCCTCAGTTAGCAGCATTTAGTTAAAGCCAAAGTCTTGTGAGCAAGCAGCAATAAGAGCAGCTGCTTAATTTGGTTGTTATCTTTGTGTGGGAAAGGAAAGCTTTCATGTCTCATGGAAAAACTTGGAAGGGAACTGAATCCAGCAGGGCTGTTAAATCATTCTGTATCTGTGTGATCTCTCCCCTGCAATAAATTGGGATTAGAATGAAACCATGGGGGAGCTGCTGGTTGAAAACTGAAGTGGCTGAAGACAGGGGGAAAAAAGAAAAAAAAAACAAAATCCGAGTGGAGTTGTTCTTTTGGCACCCTGGGAAGTGCTTGGCTGCTGAACCTGGAATATTCACGATGGGAACTCCTTTCGTTGTTGCTGGCATTGTCAGTGGCACCAGGAGCAGCCTTGTGCCCATTGTTTGGGGTTTTTTTTTGGTTTTTTTTTCCTTTTTAAATCCAGAATCCCACTTTGGTTCCAGAGTGCTGGATTGGAGGAGGAGCTGCTCTGCTGTGGCTTCCAGGATTTAGGGGAAAAAAAAATAAAAATAAAAGGGCTGGATTTTGCTCAGTGAGGGGAGGGAGGGAGAGCTGGATGGGGCTGGCAGGGAGGAGGAGGAGGAGGAAGGAGGGGATGGGAGTTCTGAGAGCTGAGGGGGTGTTGTGGCTGGAATTCAGTGGGAAAAGCTGGAATTTCCCTGCTGGAGTTCCATGGGGAAAGGCTGGAATTCTGTGGGAAGGGCTGGAATTCCACAGGAAAGGCTGGAATTTCCCTGCTGGAATTCCATGGGAAAAGTTGGAATTTGATGGGGAAAGGCTGGAATTCTGTGGGAAAAACTGGAATTTCCCTGCTGGAATTTCGGGGGAAAGGCTGGAATTCCACATGAAAAGCCATGATTCCACAGGGAAGGCTGGAATTCAGTGGGAAAAGCTGGAACTTCCCTGCTGGAATTCCACAGGAAAGGCTGGAATTTCCCTCCTGGGATTCCAGGGGAAAGGCTGGAATTCCACAGGGAAAGCTGGAATTCCACAGGGAAGGCTGGAATTCAGTGGGGAAAGCTGGAATTTCCCTGCTGGAATTCTGTGGGGAAAGGCTGGAATTCCTTGGGAAGAGCTGGAATTCCACAAGGAAGGCTGGAATTCAGTGGGAAAAGCTGGAACTTCCCTGCTGGAATTCTGTGGGGAAAGCTGGAACTTCCCTGCTGGAATTCTGTGGGGAAAGGCTGGAATTCCAGAGGAAAGGCTGGCATTTCCCTGCTGGAATTCCACGGGAGAGGCTGGATTTCCAGGGGAAAGGCTGGAATTCTGTGGGGAAAGGCTGGAACTTCCCTGCTGGGATTCCAGGGGAAAGGCTGGAATTCCACAGGGAAAGCTGGAATTCCACAGGGAAGGCTGGAATTCAGTGGGAAAAGCTGGAATTTCCCTGCTGGAATTCTGTGGGGAAGGGCTGGAATTCTGTGGGGAAAGCTGGAACTTCCCTGCTGGAATTCTGTGGGGAAAGACTGGAACTTCCCTGCTGGAATTCTGTGGGGAAAGGCTGGAATTCCACAAGGAAGGCTGGAATTCCACAGGGAAGGCTGGAATTCAGTGGGAAAAGCTGGAATTTCCCTGCTGGAATTCTGTGGGGAAAGGCTGGAATTCTCTGGGGAAAGCTGGAACTTCCCTGCTGGAATTCTGTGGGAAAGGCTGGAATTCCAGAGGAAAGGCTGGCATTTCCCTGCTGGGATTGCACTGGGAAGAGCTGGAATTCCACTGGGAAGAGCTGGAATTCCACAGGGAAGGCTGGAATTCAGTGGGAAAAGCTGGAATTTCCCTGCTGGAATTCTGTGGGGAAAGGCTGGAATTCTGTGGGGAAAGCTGGAACTTCCCTGCTGGAATTCTGTGGGGAAAGGCTGGAATTCCACAGGGAAGGCTGGAATTCCACAAGGAAGGCTGGAATTCCACAGGGAAGGCTGGAATTCAGTGGGAAAAGCTGGAACTTCCCTGCTGGAATTCTGTGGGGAAGAGCTGGAATTCTGTGGGAAAGGCTGGAATTCCAGAGGAAAGGCTGGCATTTCCCTGCTGGGATTCCTTGGGAAGAGCTGGAATTCCCCGGGACGGGCTCTGACGCCGCTGTGCTCCCTTTGCAGACCCCCATCCTGCTGACCCCCAGCCCGCTGCTCTCCAGCATCCACTTCTGGAGCACCCTGAGCCCCGTGGCGCCCCTGAGCCCCGCCCGCCTGCAAGGTGCTAACACCCTGTTCCAGGTGAGTGCTGCCCAGGGAGCCCCTTTGCCTGGGAATTCCTGTTCCCAGGGATTCCCTTTTCCCAGGGATTCCCATTCCCAGGGATTCTCAGGGAGTCTCGTTCCCAGGGAGTCCCATTTGCCTGGGAATTCCCATTCCCAGGGAGCCCCATCTCCCAGGGAGTCCCGTTTTCCATGGAGTCCCATTCCCATGGATTCCCTTTTCCCAGGGAGTCCCATTCTTCAGGGATTCCCATTCCCAGAGATTCTCAGGGAGTCCTGTTCCCAGGGAGTCCCATTCTGGAGGGATTCCCATTTTCCAAGGATTCCCATTTCCCAAGGATTCCCATTCTTCAGGGAGTCCCACCTCCCAGGGATTCCCGTTTTTCCCAGGGATTCACATTTTCCCAGGAATTTCCATTTCCCAAGGGTTCCCATTTCCCAAGGGTTCCCATTTCCCAGGGATTCCCATTTCCCAGGGATTCAGGGATTCCCATCTCCCAGGGATTCCCATTCTGGAGGGATTCCCATTTTCCAAGGATTCCCATTTCCCAAGGATTCCCATTCTTCAGGGAGTCCCATTTTTCCCAGGGATTCCCATTTTTCCCAAGGATTCCCATTTTCCCCAGGGATTCCCATTTCCCAGGGATTCCCATTTCCCAGGGATTTCCATTTCCCATGGATTCCCATTTCCCCAGGGGTTCCCATTTTTCCCAGGGATTCCCATTTTCCATAGTTTTCAATTTTCCAGGGATTCCCATTCCCAGGGAGTCCCATTTTCCAGGATTGTAATTTCCCATGGATTCCCATTTTTCCCATGGATTCCCATTTTTCCCAGGGATTCCCATTTTTCCCAGGGATTCCCATTTCCCAGGGATTCTCATTTTCCATAGATTTCAATCTCCCAGGGAGTCCCATCTCCCAGGGATTCCCATCTCCCAGGGATTCCCATTTTTCCCAGGGATTCCCATTTCCCAGGGATTCCCATTTTCCATAGATTCCCATTTTCCCAGGGATTCCCATTTTCCCAGGGATTCCCATTCCCAAGGATTCCCATTTCCCAGGGATTCCCATTCCCAATGATTCCCATTCTCCAGGGTTTCCCATTCCCATGGATTCCCATTTTTCCCAGGGATTCCCATTTTCCAAGGGAGTCCCACTCTCCAGGGATTCCCATTTTCCAGGGATTATTATTTATTAGTTGCCCAGAGGAGCTGTGGCTGCTCCTGGATCCCTGGAAATGTCCAAGACCAGGGAATTTTTTACTATTTAGGAAAAAATCCACTATATTTAAGGAAAAACCCCTCCTTTAGTTGTAATTCTCATGTTTTTCCCTCACACTTCCACTCTGGCACTGGAATTACCACATTTGCTGTGGCCAAGGGGTAGAATTTAACCAATTGAATTAATTTTTATTTGATTTCATTGAAATGAAAGAATTTAATGAAATCTTCTGGGTTGGGATCTGTCATCTCCATGGAGATGAAGGAAGTTCCTCATCTGTGCCACCAGCACAGGGAATAAACAGGGAGGGCTGGAATGACAATGGATATTTCAGCTTGGAAAGAGCTGATGATTAACTCAGGGGTAATTTAGACTCTGTTTTCTTTAGAACCTGGATTAAAATCACGTTTTAACGAGGATATGGGGTCATTGTGACATCATTTGGCATTAAAAATAAATTAAAAGTGAGAAGCCAAAAGCATCCTTGAAATCTGGGGTGGTTTTGCTTTGTTTTGTTGTTACATTTGGGGTTTTTTTCACCCTTTTTTGTGCACAGATATGGGAGGAACATTGAATTAATTTTTTTTTTTGCATGATTCTTGTTTTATCCTTTAGTTTCCATCCGTGCTGAACAGTCATGGCCCGTTTACCCTGTCTGGACTGGATGGACCCTCCACCCCCGGCCCCTTTTCCCCAGATCTGCAGAAGACATAGCACATGGAATTCCTGCACAAGGACACAGCAAGGCAAGGATGGGACATTTCCCTTCAACCACCTTTTTTTGTAAAAACAAGCAGTTTGTAATTCCACAGAGATTCTCAACAGTTGGAGTTGGAGTTGTTGCCATTCCCGAATCCAAAAAAAAAAAAAAAACAACCCCACAACAAAAAAAACCTTTTTTTGTGCAAAAATTCCCCCTTTTTTTGGAAGAACCCAGGTTGGGAATGTATATGCAAACGCCTTAATAGGAGCTGCAGCTCCAGTTTCTTCTCCTCCTCACTTTGGAAGGTTTTTTCCCCGTGTCCAAAAGGAATTTTGGGTGGTGTTGCAGCAACTGACCCTGCACTGACTGCAGCAAACAGCACCAGAGGAGGCTTTTCTCTGTGACTCTTGGAAAAAAACAAACAAAACCCTCTGTTCTTCTGCTTCCTGTGCTCAGCAAGGAGAACCCTGAATCCTGATGGAAGCTGGCATTCCAGGAAAAGTTTGGGAATGGGGTGTGTGCTGCCAGCTCTGCCCTGGGGGCACCACGACTTGTGCAGCAACAAAAGCACCTGGGCTTTCCTGCTGCCCTTGTCTTGATTTTTATTTGATTTTTGCAGGGAGAATAATATTTTTCCAAGGATTTATTCCAAGTTTATGTCCAGGACAATTCTGTGGAGCCCCTGGGAGAAGAGGTGGGGCTGGATTTTGGATGTTTCCTTTCCCATCAGCGGTGGGATGAGCTCCTTTCACTTCTCACAGAGTTTCAATGCTGGAGTCCAAACATTTCTTGTGCCACAGCCTGGGAGCTCCCTGCTGGATCAGCAGGTTGGGAGGATTTTCCCTGCAGTTTTGGGGTTGTTGTCCTGCAGTTTTGGGGAATTTCCCCTGGGTTTTTTGGGGAATTTTCCCTTGGTTTTTAGGGGAGGTTGCTGCCTGACGTGCAATTCCAGAGCCCAGCAACATCCCAGCATTAATGTTGCTCTTCTTTCCCCACAGTTCTGGAAAAGTTTCCTGCTTTTCCCCACGTGGAGAAGCTCCTCTTTTGCCAGCTCTTATCCCAAGTTTTGCAGTGGAGCTGTTGATTTGGGGTTTTTTCTTTTTGGACCCCAAACCAGGCTGAGGGGTTCCATGGGGTTTAACCTCGTGATAAATCTGGTTTTTTTTACCTCCTTGGTGTCCTGGATTAATGATGCAGGATTGTTTTCCAGAGCCATTGGAGGTGAGATGGAATTTGTAGGTGGATTTTTTACACCTCAGGAGGCCTTTTAAAAAAACTGAGGGCTGAAGAAATGAGAGCTGCTCCTCTCTCAGCCCCTCAGTTCTGGGTGTGTTGGGTTGTGGGTCCGTGTCCTTCCACATTTGGGGCATCTGATGTCAGGCAGCAACTTCTGTCTTTGAGTTGGGGGTGTCAGAGGATCTTCCCCATCAAAAATTCCCAGAAAACAGCTGGAGACATCTCTTTCCTTCAGCATCCTCCGAGCTGCCACGAGCAGAGGAAGATTTTCCCCTGTCCAGCACGAGGAGCTGACAGAGTTTGCTGTAAATACTGCACCTATTCCATGGAGAAGTGGTGAACTCAAAACTTTTCCAGAGGTTTTTTTTTGGTTTTTTTTTCTCCTTCTGCCACTTTTGCAGGCTTGGAATTCCCTTTAAAAGCCACAAACACCCAGGACTTTTCTTTTCCTGCAGTGATGTTCCCTTTCTATATCCTGACATTGAGATACAGGAAAAACAAAAACCACTTTTGTGTGTTCCTGATGTGACACCTGGGACAGGTGGGTGGAACATTTTTTTTTTTTGGGGCATTGTTCACCTGCCCAGGGGAAAAGTGGGAGAGAAAAATCTTCCTTTTTCAGGTGGAGAAGCAGGGAGTGAGCTCATGGAGTGACCTGTCTTCCTGTTGGCTCCTGTCAGAGGCAAAAAAAACGCTTCACATTCAGACATCAGCAGATGCAGGAGGAAATTCCTGCGCCAGCAGCTCTTAAAATGTGCAATATTGACCTTTTTTATTTCATTTTATTTTTCTTTTTGAAATGCAGAAGCGAAGCTGCAGGTTGATGGTGAAGAGCAGGCATCTGGAATTTATTTTGGTTTGCATGTTTGGAGCCTGCTCTGGGAAATTTCTAGAGCTATGTATAAAATAGCAGCACTTTGGTTGGTTCAGGTTGGCCAATTTGATGCCTACCAAATACTTGGGACTTTTGACATTTGCAGGCTGGGATTCGAATTGAAAATTCATGAATGAGCACTAAAAACTTGCAATTGAATTGCTTCCCTTCCCCCTTGTTCCCCTTGTGGAAAAAAAGCCAAGTTTAGCTGTTGAAAATTTGTGCACTTAATTCTTTGTGAGCTTTTATAGCCCAAAAACAAAAATATTATTTGTGGGCTCCTGCTCCTCTCCAAGAAGCTTCCCAAAATTGCTGTGCCACAGAGATCCAGGTTTTCCTGTGGAAATGCAACCTGGATGGGAAAGTTTCCACCAGGTAAAACAGGAAAAAACAAATCAGTGTGGACAGAATGAGAAGCTCAGGAGGAAAAGGGAGAGGAGGTGGGAGAGGAGCAGCTTTTGCTGCAATTTTCAGGTCACTGAAGGGAATATTTCCTTGTTCCAAAGGGAGCTGCCAGCTTTTCCTGGGTCACATTCCTGACAGACTTTGTGTCACCTGCTGGTTCTTTAGGTCACTTCAGGAGCGCTTTTGTGCAGCTCCTCACAATTTGTTTTTTCATTTAAGGCAGGTGGGGGTTAGAGTAGATTCTGTTTTAGTTCTGTACCGTGGTAATTTAAAAAAAGCAAAAAAAATTGAAAAAAAATGCAGCATTACAGAAGCTTTTTGTCTTAGGTTCCTGTTGCTGGAATAGCTTTGGTTTTGTGGAATGTTTGGTAATTTTTGCATCACTTTGTGCCTGGCTGGCTTGGGTTATGTGGAAGGTCAAAGGATTTTGGTAGGAGACAAATAACAACCCAGCATCCTCCCCAGCTTCTGGAGATGGGAATAAACCCCTAATGTTGGTCACACCTTCCATGGAACACAAAAATTCAAAAACCTGGTAGGATTTAGGGAATCCTGGAAGCTGAACTCGTGTCTTGCTTCTGGAAATCTCTTTGGGTTTTGGTTTCTTTTTCCATGGGGAGCTGCTGCCGCTGTTCCCTGGCTCTGTTTGGGATCCTGGATTTTCAGGGTTCCTGGCAGGAGCAGGAAAATGTCCCATGGTCATGGAACCCTTGGTGTTGTGTATTTCCTGGGAGGGTGATCCTTTATAAAAAGAGGGTGAGGGAGGAATTTTGGGGGTTTTTTTAGCAGCAGCTTTAGGTTTAGAGCTTTGTTTCAGACCTGTCCTCAGCAGGGGATGCAATTCCTGTGCCCAGATTTTGGCACATTCAAGCTCTGGTTTGCAATGGATCAGGAAGGGATAAAATCCCCGAGGTTGGACAATTCCTTGTTTTCACTTGGAGCATCCCCAGGCTTTAGAATCCATGGAATCTTTGGGGTAAAATGTGCCAGATTTTGGCACATTCAAGCTCTGGTTTGCAATAGGTCAGGAAGGGATAAAATCCCTGGGGTTGGACAATTCCTTGTTTTCACTTGGAGCATCCCAAGGCTTCAGAATCCATGGAATCTTTGGGATAAAATCCCTGGGGTTGGACAATTCCTTCTTTTCACTTGGAGCATCCCAAGGCTTCAGAATCCATGGAATCTTTGGGATGGTGGAATGGTGAGAACAGAAAGGCTTTGCTTGGGATCATTTCCCCCTCTGCTGCATTTTCAGACCTCAGCTGTCTCACAAATGGAACATTTTGGGGTTTTTAGTGTTGATTCTGCAGTTGAACCTCTCCCATTTTTAAGGCAGATTTGTTTCCAGTCCATCTCAGTGTCAGCTCTGGAAATCAACCTCGGCAGTGGGGCAGGGAATGTTAAAATCCACAGGAACTTGAAAACTTTGGAGTTTTGGGTGACTATTTTGGTTTGTTTCCTTCCTCAGCTCTGTGAGGAATAGAATCTGGATCTGGAAGAGTAGAAATGAGGAAAAAAAAAAGAAAATAAAGAGACCTTTTGGCCTCTGAGGTGGTTTTGTCTTAAAAATCAGAGTGGGGTTTTGCAAGCAGCCCCCGAGGGTCTCCCACGTGGCAGAAGAGCCCAAAATTCTTGAATATTCACTCAGGAGCTCTCCAGGATGGTTGATGAGGCTAACCAGAGGTGTTTATGGATTGATTGGGAGTTAATTAAGCAGCAATTAGCAGTGGCTGTTGAGAGGGAGCAGATCCAGGGGAGTGGGACAGGCTGGAGGGGAAGAATTTGGGATCAAATGCAGTTGATCCCAAAAGTTTTATGTCCCTTTGCCTTGGGGAATGCTGCTTCCCCTCTGGTTTTAGAGCTGAGAAGTTGATTTGGAATAATAAAGCTGGGAAAAAATAAAAAAAAAATGAGAAAATTCTAGGGAGACACAGCAGTCCTGTGTGAGATCAGGGCAGCTGGAATTCATCTTTTTCCAGCAGGAATTCTGGGAGGCCAGAATCTGGGAATCAGCCCACATCCAGCAGCAGCTGCTCCAACCTCCCTGGGCTGGGCAGGTTTTTTGTGTCTTGGAGGGATTTAAATCGATTTAAATCAATTTTTAGCACCCCCATCCAGCTGTTTGTGTTGTCCTGTTCATTCCTGGAGTGCACATCTGGGTTGGGAAGGTGTTTTAAATCAATTTAAATCCATTTTGAGCCACTCCAGCACCCCCATCCCACCCAGCTGTGTGCCCTGTTCATCCCTGATGATTTTTGGGGCACAGAATTCCACTGGGAGTGACTGGGGAAGGGAGAGGTGGCTCTGGACACAGAGAAATCCTTGGGAATGGAACCAAATCTTCCTCCAGAGCAATTTTAATTTTAAAACCTGACTAATTTTAGTCAGGAGGGCAAAACAGAGGAGCCACGAGGGCAGTGCTGCCCATTTTTGTCAGGATTCCCTGAAGGGCTTGGAGCAGAAAGGTGAAATTTTGGGTTTGATGTCAGTAAATCCTGATTTTATTCTAAAATCCTGGATTTTATTCCTGCTTTTATGCCAGGAACAAGCAGGAATCAGAAAAATATGTTCCCTGCAGGTTGTTTTTTCTGTCTGACCACAGGTGGGCAAGGCCTGTTTATCCCTGGATATTCCAACATTTCCCTGTTGGAACAACAAAATATCTGCTTCCTATAAATTATTTTGGAACAAAACCACCCTAAAACTGACAAAAAAAATGAATTTTGTTTCCACCTCTCAAAGAAAGCAGCAGATTTTGCTTGTGGAGCTCTTCCAGGCCCTGATGAGAAGCACACTCAGAGCTGAAAAATCGTAATTTTTTATTTTTAGATTCCTCAGTGTTTAAGTCTGCCTGGCAGGATGTGTTCCCAAAAATCCATAGAAATATCCCCATCCTCCCTCTGAGCAGATTCTGCACTCTGCAGTGGCCACTTTGAAATATTTTGCACTCCCTTGGGAGGTTTTTTGGGGGGTTTTTCCTTCTCTTTTAGCCCTCAAATCAATCGTGCACTCGTGAGTTGCCAAAGGTTTATTTTTGACATTGTTGGTTGCCACATTTCCTCAAAAAAAAAGAAAAAAAAAGTGTCTTAAATGTGGTTTGGAGTAGTTTTGTGTGCATGGAACAAAAGTTTGGGCTTGATTTCAAAGATTTCTCTGCGAGGTTGTGTTGCAGGAGGTTTTCATCTCAATCAGGGCTGGAGCAGGAGAATCCTGAGCCTTTGGAATTCAGGGATCTGAGCGGAGCCAGGCAGGAGAGGCTGCAGCTGATGGCAGAGCCCATTGCAGCAGTGCTGTACCAATAACTGGAAGCTGTTGTTGTTTATTTTGATTTTTTCTTTTCCTTTCCTTTCGGGGTGATTTTTCTGTGTTTTAGGAGGTCCCCGAGGCTGTGCATGGTTCCTGGAGTGTTGCTGTGTGCTGGGCTCCCCATTTTCCAACCCCTGGCTTTGCTCTCAGCTCCTTGGGATGGGTTTTGGGGCTGTATTTTTTAGTTTTTATTTTTTCCCTAGCATGTCCTAACCCCTCCAAGCTTTGAAACTGCTTCCTAGAATTGTGTTGACTTTTTATTTTATTTTGTTGTTGTTATTGTGCTGTTGTTCAGTTGCACAGTTTTTTTTCTATATAAAATATACTTTGGAAACGTTTCGTTCTCTGTGAACAGGGTTGAGATTGATTCTTTGTAGCTTTGAAAAAAAAGATCCTAAAAAAATTCCCTTTTCCAACCTGTTTTTTGTAGCCTGTTGCAGTGTTACCAGATGGCCTTATGTACGTCACAGTGCTTTGTGATGGGTACAGTAGCACATTGAATGCTTCTTCCCCTCTGTTTTTAGAGCTGAGAAGTTGATTTGGAATCATAATAAAGCTGAAAAAAAAGAAAAAAGGGGAAAAAAAATTCCAGAGAAACACCCAGTGGTCATGTCCCCTACAGGAGATCAGGGCAGCTGGAATTCATCATGCTTTACCAGCAGGAATTCTGGGAGGCCAAAATCCTGGGAATCAGCACACATCCAGCAGCAGCTGCTCCAGCTTCCCTAGGCTGGGCAGGTTTTTTTTGTGTTCTGGAGAGATTTAAATCAATTTAAATCAATTTTTAACCACTCCAGCACCCCCATCCAGCTGTGTGTGCCGTCCTGTTCATTCCTGGAGTGCACAGCTGATTTTGGGGTGGGTTCCTTGCTGGAATTTTCAGGCTGAGCTGGGTTCTTGGCAGATTTTTGGGAGCTGGGAGCAGATCCCTCCCTCTGGAACTCTGGGCTGGAGTTTTACCTTTCCCAGTTTTACCTTGCTGGGATTTTCAGAACAATCAGTGGGGAAAACTCCCCTGAAAGCAGCAGAAAAAGGGGGAACATTTCCAGTGGCTCTTTCCAGAACAGAGTTGCATTTTGTTTTTTCTTTTCTCTATAAATATATATAAATATATATATATATATATTACAAATTCAAGAGGCAAAGTTATGTTGTAGTGAGTGTCTGAAACTTCCTACACTGGAGACTTTTCTGGACAAGACAACTGTAAAAGTCACCCCTTGTTCCAGCTAGGTGACCCTGCCTGGGACAGAATTGCTTCTCAGTCTAACTTTTTATTTTTAAATACTTTATTAGAGTATCTTAATGCCATTGTGTTTTAAAAAAAAATGCTGGTATGTAATGCAAGTACATAAATAGCCAAAGTTTTCAGTAATTGTTCAGTGTTACTAAATTTTGCTTTTATTTAACCTTCTGAGATAACATTTAGGAAGACCTTCAGCGTGTAAATCATCCTGAAAATTCAAAGTATGAGCAACTGGATTAGGGCAGGGATGGAGTTGGTGGAGCACATTTCAGGTTTGAATACAATCAGGAGGCAAAGCTTTTAAGATTTAGCAAAACTTCCTTTGCACTGTCCTGACACTTCAAAGTGACAAATGCTGCTTTGGCAGTGGCTCTTTGGGAATTGTTATTCAAACATCATGAAGGTCTTTCCTGAGAAATCAGGTGACTTTTTTCTATTGCTTCGATTTTTGTGCAAAAAAAAAAAAAAAACAACAAAAATCAATGTATTGCAATCTTTTTTTTAAAAAAAATGGGGTGGGAATAGTTAAAGAAAACTATTTTATGTAAGAACTGACAGAGGGATTTTGCTTTGTATAATGCAAGCTGGCTTTAAAAAAAGCATTGTAGCAAATTATTCAAGTCAATCATATGTTAATAGTTATGTGCAACCAGACATGCAAAACAATTGTATTTTTTTAAATAAATATTTTTAACAAACTTTCTGCTCATTTGACTGTTTGTTTTGTACTTCCAGTAGAGAAAATAGAAACTTAGAGTGTAGGGAATGTGCTAAGGAGGGAGTTCATCAGACCTTGAGGTAAATTGTATTTAAAGTGTTGCTAGATCAGGTGCTATTCTGCTGAAAATTTCCTTAAATTAGGATTTTTCTTCCTCTAAGTAGCCAAAATGGAGATGGGAATTGCCAAACCCAAGAACTGTGATGGTGGATTTGAATTGAGAAGAAATTGAGTTCTCTTTTACCAAACAGAACTCATTTTAATTTTAATTTTAATTCTTGGAATTACCAAGCCCTAGAACTGTGATGGTGGATTTTAACTGAGAAGAAATTGAGTTCTCTTTTACCAAACCTGCCTGGCCAGCGTGAGAGATGATCTCAAAGCTGCCAGCCCTGCTGTGACACAAACTGAGGAGATTTCTTCCCAAATTTTGGTGCTCATTTCCTCCCAGCAGGGCCCAGAGATGCTCTCATGCTGGGAGGGGCTCGAGGAAGGACAGATTGAGGTTTTTTTATTCTGCTGTAAATGGGATTTGCAGTCTGTGGTTGTTGATTTATTCTGGGCAGGTCCAGAGGAGGAACAGTGGCATCCTGTGGAGCTGGAGAAGAATTACAGCCTGAAATCAAATCCCACAAGGGTTTGGGATGGCAGCATCTTAAAAACCTCCTCATTCCATCCCAGGGTGCCCCAGCCTGGCCTGGAATTGGGTTTAGTTTCATTCCCGGATCACAGAATAGGTGGGATTTGAGGCACTGAAGTGCAGGGATGAGCTAAACCCAGAATTCAGCTGCACTGACCCGATCCAAACTCACCTTGAGGGAGGAAAACGACAATTTAACAACTCCAGGCTCTCTGTGCAGGAGTTTGTGGAGATATTTCATGGCAAGGAAGAGCTGCTGCTTGGAAAAATGGGAATTTCCCAGAGAATCCATGGCTGCCCCATCCCTGCAAGTGTTCAAGGCCAGGCTGGAGAAACCTGGGACAGTGGAGGTGTCCCTGGCCTTGGAATGAGGTTTTTAGGATCCTGCCATCCCAAACCCTTCTGGGATTTGATTCCGACCCTAGCAGAGATTCCAGTTCTATTCCAACCCCAGAGCAGATCCCATTCAGGCTCTATGGGATTTAAGGGATTATGGGATGTAAGGTCCCACCCAACCCAAACCATTCCACAACTCTTCATATGCCAAAACCAATAGAATTTAAAAAAAAATGTTCGATTTTAAATTTATGAGCTTAAAACCTGAGCACTGGAGGTGTTGGAGTGAATCCAGCCAGCGAGCAATTAGCAATCAATCACCTTTAATTAAACACTGCTTTATATACACACGTACATATGTACATCACATACAGCAGTTCAAGCAAGGAGTTGCATCCACAGCCACTCCTGGCAGGAGGAGTTTTGACATTCCCCAAAATTTCCAGTCCTTTCCTGGTGGCTGGGACAGGCCATGCTGGGGCTGTGGGAGTACCTTACACAAGGCACCTGGATGAGGAGATTGCACAGGTGAAGCAGCTGGAGCCTGGCTCCCAAAAATTAAAAAATAAATCCCTTCTGTCTTGGAGCTTGGCTTGGAAGTTGGAAATAAAACCAATATTAAAATAAGACACTGCAGCTGGAGCAGCTTGAGGAGTGATTTAAAGCAAAAGGAACCAACACAGCTCATTCTTGACTTTAAAAAACCAAAGAAAAGCCCCCCAAAAAAGAAAAAAAAAAGCAAATGATTACTTAAAATAATTGAAGAGGCCTGAGCATGCTGAGTAAGACACTGTTTAGAGTGTGGAATATACAGGAATTAAATGTGCAAACAGAGACAGGCCCTGCTACCTGTGTGTGCACCTGGGGGCTCTGCCACTGTGGGACTTCCCCCCTTTGGAAGGATCAAGGGAGGTGACACAGGATCAGTCACAAAAACAAATAAAAAACCAGGATTGTGCTGCAAATTGGAGGGGGTTCCTGTGCACCACAGGCCAGAAATAAAATCTATTCAAGCCAGGAGACGTTCAGTCTTGGATGGGGAGCAGAGAGCAGCTTTTCCTTTCCACCCTCTGTCCTGAGGGGGTAAAAAAAAAGTTGATTTGCAGGAGAAAAAAGGTGATTGCAGGAGGAAAAAAAAAACTTCATTTGCAGGAGAAAAAACTTCATTTGCAGGAGAAAAAAAACCTTCATTTGCAGGAGGAACTGCTGTGCAAATGTCCCTGCTTTTAGTCCCAGGATCAGGCTGGCAGGATTTTTGGCACAACCCCCGTGCTCAGCTCGGACATTTTGGGCTTGATTTCCTCGATTCTGCCTTACCCCACCTACTGTGCTTTTGATTGCAGAGAACTTGCATGATTCAGTTCATTAAATGTGAAATCACCCTTGGGAGTAATGCTTTAATTGGGGCTGGGTTTATTGCTTGTGCCGGGCCGGGCCCTCCCTCAGCGCTGGTACTGCCCCGTGTCCTCGGGCACTGCTGCTTTCTCCGGGGAGGCCTCGTCCAGCTCTGCCAAAGATTAAATCGGTATTTCACCTCAATGGATGCTTTTCTTGAGATTAAAGGGGATGGGTGTGAGGTTTTTCCCTCAGGAATGTTGTTATTTCATCACCCCACCATGTCCAGGCCTTCCCTGGGCACCTGCGGGGATGGGCGCTCCAAACCCCCCTGGGCAGCCCCTTCCAGCCCTTTCCATGAGGAAATTCCTGCTGATGTCCAACCTGAGCCTCCCCAGCCAGCCTGAGGCCGTTCCCTCTCCTCCTGTCCTTGTTTTCTGAGATAAAATCCCAAATCCCCCCCAGCTGTCCCCTCCTGGCAGGAGTTGTGCAGAGCCAGAAATTCCCCCTGAGCCTCCTTTGCTCCAGGCTCAGCCCCTTCCCAGCTCCCTCAGGATTCTCCAAACCCTTCCCAGCTCCCTCAGGATTCTCCAAACCCTTTCCAGATTTCTCCAAACCCTTCCCAGCTTCCTCAGGACTCTCCAAACCCTTTCCCAGCTCCCTCAGGATTCTCCAAACCCTTTCCAGGTTTCTCCAAACCCTTCCCAGCTCCCTCAGGTTTCTCCAAACCTTTCCCAGCTCCCTCAGAATTCTACAAATCTTTCCCAGATCCTTCAGGATTCTTCAAACCCATCCCCAGCTCCCTCAGGATTCTCCAGATCATTCCCAGCTCCCTCAGGATTCTCCAAACCCTTTCCTGGTTTCTCCAAACCCTTCCCAGCTCCCTCAGGACTCTCCAAACCCTCTTTAGCTCCCTCAGGACTCTCCAGACTCTTCCCCATTTCCATTCCTTTCCCAGCCCCTCAAAGTGCAGGCCCAGCCCCAGAGCTGTGACCCCAGCAGTGCCCAGCACAGCCCAAGCCACACCTGGCCGTGGTTTTTGCCAATCCCACTCTGCTCCTTTCGTATAAAAACAACCAGCAGCTCCAGACTGAGGTGAGACCTCAAAAATCCTTTATCTGTGAGGCTTTTCCCAGAGCCTGACAGCTGCCCTTGGATGGCAGCCCTGCTTATTCCCTGGATTCCAGCCAGGGAACAGCCCAGGGAAGCTGGTGCTGTCTGTGATTCCTGCTTTTTTCCCCTTGCTTCTCCAGCAGAAAAGAAAGCAAACCCTGAGCTGTGCCTGCCAAGGCTTTGTGGGCAAGACAAAGCAGGAAAAGGAGAGAGGAAGCAGCAGGAAAATAAACATTTCCTTGCATTTTGCTGGAATCTCTGGAGCGAGGCTTGTGCTGCTCTCGCTCCCATCCCGAAGCCGGGCTCAGGGCTGGGGTTCCCTTACCTGGGCAGGGCTTGGGGTACATCCTGTGGAAAAACACCAGCAGGGCGTAGAAGGTGAAGGCCAAGCATCCAAAGATCATCCCACAGACCAGGAAACTGTAGCTGCCCCGATCATGGATAATCTGCAGTGGGATGGGAAGTAAAGAAAGGGATCAGACATCACTCAGATTCCTTGTGGATCATCAGGGAGGGCTTTGCTGGCTGATAGCTGCTCAGGCAGTGCCCTGGAGCAGAACTGAGGGTTTGACTCGTGAATTCCAAATTTATTTTGGGGTTTTTTTGCCAGCTCCTGGCTACTCACCGAGCCCACCAGCAGCTGCAGCACCATCTCTCCAATGCCAGCTCCAGTCACCAGCACGGTGGTGGCACAACCTGTGAGGAAACAGGGCAGGGGGTGGTGGCAGCAGAGTGACACAGCCAGCAGGGCCACCCTGTGCTCCCTTTAAAGCTTTCCTGTGGATCTCACCACACAAAAATCAAAAATACTCAATGTGTATTCCCACTTAATGCTGAAAATTCCTCAGCAGGCCTGCAGTAGTGCAGAAAGGTGAAAGTTGAAGTAAAAAAAAATTCAATCTCCTGTCACCTGTCTGTGCTGGCAGAGCTGATGGTGCCTCTTGTTGGGAAGGTTTTTGTCTTTCTGTCTCACTGCCCTCAAGACAGAGGCTGCCAGGCAGCTCCTGGGGGAGCTGGCCAGGCTCTGTGTAGCCATGATATTTTCTGAAAAATCCCTTTTGCCAGGATTTTCCTCCTGAGAAGCTGAGAGGCCTCAGAAATGAAATGTAAACAAGAATGATCTGCTGCTGTGGAATGCAACAGGTGGATCTGTGATTGGTCTCATGGGGTTGTTTCTAGTTAATGGCCAAAGTCCACCTGTCTTGGACTCTCTGCGAGTCACAAGCTTTTGTAATCATTCCTTTCCTTTCCTTTCAAGCCTTCTGATGAAATCCTTTCTCCTATTCTGTTTGTATAGTTGTAATATATCATTTTCTTTTAATATAATATATATAATAAAATAATAAATCAGCCTTCTGAAACATGGAGTCAAGGTTCTCATCTCTTCCCTCGTCCTGGGACGCCTGTGAACACCACCACAGCTCTGGGCTTTCCACCTCAGGTGACCTGGTGACGTTTTCAGAACCAGCTCAGGTGATCTGGTGATGTTTTCAGAACCAGCTCAGGTGATCTGGTGATGTTTTCAGAACCATCTCCCTCCAAAGCAGCGTTCCTGCCCCTCCCTGAGCTCCCCAAACCAGGAACCGAGGCTGGATCCCTGCCTGGGATCTTTATTCATCAGCAAAATGGAGAATTTTGGACACTTCCCTGCAACAAATCTGCCTTCAAAAGCAAACCTGAACTTCCAGGCCTCCTGAGGGAGGAGGGAAGGAGCTGAAAAAATGGGATGGGATCTAAAAATGCACCTGGTTGAAATGGCAGCTGACCTTTGTACTGCAGGATGTCCTCGGTGTAGGCCAGCATGCTGGGGAAGGTGCTGCTGAGGAACAGCCCCAGGGATGCTGTGCCCACAAACAGGAAAACCACGCTGGAGGAGAAAATCAGGAGCAGCAGGAAGGTGATGAGGACCCCGACCTGTGAGCAGCGCACACAAAAATCAGTCAGAAAAAAAATGCTGAGTGCAACAGCGTCTGGAGTTTGGTTTTTTATAGGAAATATGGTGAAAGAGAAAATATGTTTATTTTTAAGGGGAAATAGTCTGGAAGAGGAAAAAAAAATCAAGTGTTTGAGAAACTGAATGGCCAAAGAAAATCCATCTGGCTTTGAATTTGCTAATTTTCATTACATAACTTGGTAATTAAGTCTTAATTTCATTACATAGAAATGAAAGGCTTTATCTGAAACATATCCTTTTAAATGCAATAGTACCTTCCACAACATTTACATGTCTTAATCACTAATAATTCTTTATTCTGCTGAGTAAGACTGAAGTCACTCTCAGTAATTACAGAATTAACTCTCAATAACTGCTCAGAAAGCAGCCACAGCATTAAAGCCAAAGAGGCAACTGCATTTAAATTAACTTTCCCTCACCTCTGGCTTGTAGGGGAAATAACCAAAAACTCTGGGGGAAATGATCCAGGGCAGAGTCAGCAGAGGGAGCTCTGATATTCCAGCTCAGCAGAAATTTGGATCCTGAAGAAGCTGAATTCGAGCTGGAATTTGTTGTGACGATGCTGCAATGACTCCAGGAGCTGCTGGATCCTCCAGCAGCTCCCAGCACTGCACAGGGTCAGTGGCAGCCCGGTGGATTTTTACTCAGAACATCCCAAAATCTTCTCCCCACCCTGTTAGATGGGTATTATAACTCACTGTAATGTGTATTATTATCAAAATACAGGAATCACCAAAACCACTTCTGGTTCAAATAAATTAGCAGTGAACTGCTGGTTGTGCTTTTTGTCTCTGTAAGCAGTGGATTGGGGTCATCCCCTCCCTGTTTTCTGCCATGTCCTCACACAGATCTTCCTTCCACATCCCACAAGGATTCCTGCCCCTTTCCCAAGGTGTTTTTATTGACTTCAGCAAGCTCTGCCAGCTCCTGCAGCCTCAGCAGAGAATTGACAGCGTGACCTGCCTTCCCTTGGCCATGGCCACCCCAGGAATCCATTTTCCCGTGGATGAAGGAGTCACTGGGTGAGGTCAATAAAATGGGCAATTTTTTAGTGCCAACCCTCCCAGCTGAGGAGCAGGCTCAGCCAAGTTGGGCAATCAAATTTGAAATTGTGGCTACCCAGAGGGCACCTTGCCCATCCTCCCTGTGCAAACCCCCCAGGTTTGCTGAGAGGAGCTGCAGCCCCAAACCCACCAAAGGAATGAACCCCATCCTTACCACGTTGATGAAGACCATGGTGGCTGGCTTCATCCTGTAGGACACGGGGATGGAGATGAGCCTGCCCAGGGTGATGAAGCCCCAGAAGAGGCTGGGCAGGTACCCAGCCACCTTGTGCACCACGGCCAGCGGCTCCTCCACGGCGTAGCTGTACACGAACCCCGAGTACTCTCCCTGCAGGGAAACCCTCTCTGTCACATCCCCGTGGGGACTTCAGGCTCCTCTGTCCCTCACTGGAGAGCCTGTGCATGGTGGAAGGGTTTGCAGATCCACCAGCAGCAGGATGTGGGGTTTAGGTCTGTCCCTAAAAGGGCAAAGCTTCACAGCTGTACCAAGGAAAAGAGCCTCCCTGCCCTCTTGGAGTTCCACACTCTCCAAACATCACATTTAGAGCTCAGGGTTGCTTATCCTTGAAGATGGAGAGCTTGGGAAATTCCCATTCCTGTACTCTTGAGCCTCTGAGGATGTCACAGGGGTTTGGAAGGAAAAAAATCCAGAAATTTGGGCAACTGCACTCACCACAATCCCATCGGTCATGAAGAGAACCAGAGCCCCGGTGATGTGCACGGCGAAATAGGTGAAGGAAGCCCCTCGGAAGTTCTTGCTTTGGCAGCAGCTGAACAAATCCTCGTGACCTGCTGGAGAACAATGCAAAGCAAACCTGACCAGAACGTCCCCCGGGGCTGGGTGGCTGCCAGCCCTCAGTGGGGTTTGCTTTGTGGGACAGCTGCAGGATAGACCCAAGCTGGACCCTGAATGTGGGGCACTGCTGAGCTCGGGGGGCTCCACCTCACCTTCAGCTTCCTCTGAGCTTCCAGAAGGAAATGGGAATGGCTGTGGGGTCTGCCCAAAGCCTGGGATCCTGGTTCTTTGGGGTACCTGCTGCCCACACCCCAAAATCCTGGGCTCTCCTCACTCCAAAATCCTGGGCTCTCCTCGCTCCAAAATCCTCGGCTGCCATACCCTGGGATCCCAGCTTTCCCATACTCCAAAATCCTGGGTTCTCCATACACCAAAATCCTGGCCTCCACAACCCAAAATCCTGGGCTGCCATACCCTGGGATCCCAGCTCTCCATACCCCAGAATCCTGGCTCTCCACACCCCCCCTAAAATCCTGGCTCTCCATACCCCAAAATCCTGGGCTCTCCTCACCCCAAAATCCTAGCTCTTCTCACCCCAAAATCCTGGCTCTCCATACCCCAAAATCCTGGGCTCTCCATACTCTGGGATCCCAGCTCTCCACACCCCAAAATCCTGGGCTCTCCACACCCCCCCAAAATCCTGGTCCTCCACACCCCAAAATCCTGGGTTCTCCATACCCCAAAATCCTGGGCTCTCCACACCCCCCAAAAATCCTGGTCCTCCCCACCCCGGGATCCCAGCTGTCCACACCCCCAGAATCCTGGGTTCTCCACAACCCAAAATCCTGGGCTCTCCACAACCCAAAATCCTGGGCTGCCATACCCCTGGATCCCAGCTTTCCATACTCCAAAATCCTGGCTCTCCATACACCAAAATCCTAGTTCTCCACAACCCAAAATCCTGGGCTGCCATACCCCAGGATCCCAGCTCTCCCATACCCCAAAATTCTGGTTCTCCACACTTCAAAATCCTGGCTCTCCACACCCCAAAATCCTGGGCTCTCCACACACCCCAAAATCCTGGGCTCTCCACACCCCAAAATCCTGGGTTCTCCACACCCTGGGATCCTGGTTCTCCACACCCCAAAATCCTGGGTTCTCCACACCCTGGGATCCCAGCTGTCCATACCCCAGAATCCTGGGCTCTCCATACACCAAAACCCAAAAAGTGGCTCTCCTGCCACTTCTCTTTAACTGCAGCTGCTCATGCTCCTTTTTTGCCCCCATTTTGGGCTCCCCACTCCTGGACCCCGCTCCCACAGGCAATGAAAACACAGCCATGGCACTCATGGCCCAAATCCCCTCATCCCTGGAGCCACCCCAGAGGGGAGCCCAGCCCAGGAGAGCTCCCAGTCCTTGGATAAGGGATATTGCACCCAAAAAGACACCTTTGGGAAAGGGGGACACGCACATACACAGCTTGGCATCACCCCTGAGCTTTCCCACATCTCCTCACCTTGAAGAATTCCCTGAAATTCCCTTTCATTGCCCAGGGCCAAAGCAATATCTCCAGGAATAACACGGAACACTTCCCAAAGTCCTAACCCATATTTACTTCTGAGATTCACTGTTTACCCAAAGAATTGACTGTGACACGTCCGTGCTGGCCAGGAAAGAACAATGTCACCATTGTCCCCAAGGCAGGGTGCAGCCATGAGGTCAAGAGCAAACTATTGCTGGATTTCACTTTTCCCCTCAAACAAGGGAGGGGAAAATTGTTATTTCTTATTCCTTTCCTATTAAAATCAGCATCTGCAGCACGATGAACTGAAATGATCAGTAAGAAATGTGACCCTTTAAAGTGAATTATCAGTAAGAAATGTGACCCAAAACCAGGAGGGAATTTAGGGCCACAACTGCCACGTGTCCCTAAAGGGTTTGGGGGGGCCCAGGATTGGCTTTAGGATGGCTCAGAGAAACATGGAATGGAGAAACACAGCCTGGAGGCCTCATTGGGATTGGGACACCAACATCTGTTCAAGATTCCTTCTAATTTGAGGGCAATTGGCCACCAAATGAATTATCTGGGTTCTCCACAACCCCAAAATCCTGGACTTTCCACAGCTCAAAGTCCTGGGCTCTCCACACCCTTTAAACTGAATAATTGGTAAGAAATGGGACCCAAAACCAGGAGGGAATTTAGGGCACAACTGCCACGTATCCCTAAAGGGCTGAGGGGCCCAGGGCTGGCTTTAAGGTGGCTCAGAGAAACATGGAATGGAGAAACACAGCCTGGAGGCCTCATTGGGATTGGGACACCAAGATTCCTTCTAATTTGGGGGCAATTGGGCACCAAATGATTGTTTGGGTATTCCAGGGTGAGATCCCTGCGCACACTTTACAACAGACAGCAGAGCTGGATCTCCTATTACACCCAGCCACACAAATATGGCTTTTTCTCCCCAAAATCCGTAAGAGAGGCACCTCCAGCTCACCTGCAGCTGTGTGGGGTCTCTGGGCAGTGGTGGAGAGCTCGTCCTTGTCCCCAGGCCGCGTCTCCAGGGCCAACTCAATCAGCTGACAGCAGTGGGTGGCTGCTGCCGTTGAAGCAGGGCACCATCCGCTCCTTGTAGAGCAGGAAGAACACAGCGATGGGCACTGGCAGCTGGGGAGGGGACAGGGTGGGGGTGAGCACCTGGACGTCCCAAAAACATCCCCAAACCACCGCAAAACCATCCCCAAAATCACCTCCAAACCAGAGCCCAGCTCCTCCAGCAACAGCGATGGGCACTGGGAGCTGGGGAGGGGGACAGGGTGGGGGTGAGCACCTGAACGTCCCAAAAACATCCCAAAACCACACCCAAAACCACCCCAAAATCACCCCTAAAATCACCCCAAAACCATCCCAAAACCACCCACAAAACCACAGCCCAGCTCCTCCAGCAGCACCAATGGGCACTGGCAGCTGGGGAGGGGACAGAGAGCAGGTGACCATCTGAATGTCCCAAAAACATCCCCAAACCACCACAAAACCACCCCAAAACCACCCCCCAAAACCACAGCCCAGCCCCTCCAGCAGCAGTGATGGGCACTGGAGCTGGGGAGGGACAGAGAGGGGGTGAATACCTGAACATCCCAAAAACATCCCAAAACCACCCCAAAAATCACCCCAAAACCACAGCCCAACTCCTCCAGCAGCACCGAAGGGCACTGGGAGCTGGGGAGGGGACAGAGAGGGGGTGAGCACCTGAACATCCCAAAAACATCCCCAAACCACCACAAAACCATCCCCAAAATCACCCCTAAAATCACCCCCAAACCACAGCCCAGCTCCTCCAGCAGCACCAATGGGCACTGGCAGCTGGGGAGGGGACAGGGTGGGGGTGAGCACTTGAACACCCCAAAATCACCCCTAAAATCACCCCCAAAACCACAGCCCAGCCCCTCCAGCAGCAGCAGTTTGAGGTGCTGGGCTCAGATTCCGCAGGAAGGTGCCTGGAGGAAATTTCAGAGCAAGGAGAGGTGGGGATGGGAGATGCTGAGGCTGGGTGGGAGAGGTGAGAGTGGAAAAGAGGGAGAAAACTGGGAGAAAAGTCCCCTGATCCACTGGGGCATCCCCAGCCAGTCGGGGGCTCCAGCATTCACCTGGAAATGGGCACAGGGACCCCCGAGGCAAACCTCCCAAATCGTCAGCCCTACAAACCCCAAATGTTCTGGGGTCCAGCTGCCCAAAGAGTGGAACCCCAGAGCCTGTGGAGCAGAACAGTTGGAATTCTGCCCGAGGGAAGAGGGAGCTGCTCCCCCAGCCATTAGCAGGGGTTGCTCAGCACCTCCTGAGAGAGGAGCCCGCGGTTCCCAGGCCAACAGGGACAGCCCAGTGCCCTCCAGCAGCCCCTGGGCACAGCCTGAGCAGAGCAGGGAGGGTCCAGCCACAGCTCCGGGGTTCTCTGTGCAGCCAGGGATGCTCCAGCACTCCCACGGTCCCACCACAATTCCCACATCCCTGGGGCAGCAGGACCCCCTGGCACGGTGATCCCAAGGGATGAGCCCATCCCAGCCCACACCCACAACTCCCTGGTGCCTCCAATTCCACAGGGAACGGCTCTTTTTATTCCTTTTCTTTTTTTCCCCCTTTTTTTTTTTGGTGAGGAAACAGAGGGGAGTGAGCGAAGCTCTCCCGTCTCCTCCCAGCACAGCCCAGCGCTGTTTACACTGCAACCAACTGGGGGAGAAAGCCAGGAAATCCTAAGTGACAGCTCATTCCCTTGTTTCTCTACATGTCTGGGAGCAAGTGTGAGCTCCAGCTCCAAATTTCCTGCCTTTTGTTGGCTCGTGGCATGATTTAAATGTATGGAGAATTCCCCCTCCTGCCTCCCACCCCGCCCCCTCGAGCCTGAATTCATTTATGAGGCCTGCATTGTTCTGGGAACAATGGGAATAGGAACAGTGAGTTCGGTCCCATGGAAGAAAAACGCATTTGCTTGATAGTTCTGATCCTTCCGGAGGTCAGGACCAGATTTCATTCTTCTGAATTGCAGATTTAGCAAAAATATTCCCTCCCCTCAGAGGGCCTGGCTGTGCAGATAACGGCACCGGGCACTCCCAGCCTCGAGGACAAGGCCCCAGTTTGGGATTCCCCAATTCCCAGTCCACTCTGGGTGTATCCCTGGTCCCCAACTTGGGATTCCCCATTCCCAGTCCCCCAGTATCCCTGGGCCCCAGTTTGGGATTCCCCAATTCCCAGTTAAACTCTGGGTGTATCCACTGCCCCCAGTTTGGGATTCCCCAATTCCCAGTCCCACTCTGGGTGTACCCCTGGTCCCCAACTTGGGATTCCCCAATTCCCAGTCCCCCCAGTATCCCTGGGCCCCAGTTTGGGATCCCCCAATTCCCAGTCCCACTCTGGCCGTATCCCAGTTTGGGATCCCCCAATTCCCAGTCCCACTGATATCCTACGCCCCAGTTTGGGATTCCCCAGTTCCCAGTCCCACTCTGGGTTTATCCCTGGCCCCAATTTGGGATTCCCCAATTCCCAGTTCCCCTCTGTGTGTATCCATTGTCCCCCAATTTGGGATCCCCCCAATTCCCAGTCCCACTGATATCCCTAGGCCCCAGTTTGGGATTCCCCAATTCCCAATCCCACTCTGGGTGTATCCATTGCCCCCAGTTTGGGATCCCCCAATTCCCAGTCCCACTCTGGGGTTTTCCCTGCTCTCCACACCCTCACCTTTAAATCCAGCAGGTTCTTTTTGTTTTAACCAGGCTGGGACAGTTTTAGGAGGTCCCAGCCATGGCTGTGGCCACCCCATCCCATCCCTGACCACCCCTCCTGGACAACCAGATTTTGGTGCCATTTTCTCCCAGAATTCCTTTCCAGGATATTTTTTGCTGCTTTTTGTGTGGTTGTTTTTTTTTGTTGTTGTTTTTTTGTTTTTTTTTTTTTTTTTGGCAGGAATATTTTCTTTTCCCAAGGGAGAAAGGGACACCAGAGCATTTCCCACCAGGAGCCAAGGACCAAGCAGAACCCCCAATCTCTGCACCCAACACGTCCCAAATTCCCAGAGCTGCTCCCTCCCTCACCTGGCCAAGCAGAATTCCCAATTTCCTGCACCCAACACTTCCCAAATTCCCAGAGCTTCTCCCTCCCTCACCTGGCAACTTTTACCCATCCCCAAAACCCCCACAAGCTGCTGCATCCCCCAGCTCCAGCGTGGGGATATTCCAGTTCCTCCCTTCCCTCCTTCCAAATTCCCAGAGCTGCTCTCTCCCTCACCTGGCAAGCAGAATTCCCGATTCCCCAGCACCCAACATTTCCCAAATTCCCAGTGCTTCTCCCTCCCTCACCTGGCAGATTTTATCCATCCCCAAAACCCCACAAGCTGCTGCATCCCTCAGCTCAGCATGGGGATATTCCAGCTCCTTCCTTCCCTCCCTCCAAATTCCCCAGAGCTGCTCTCTCCCTCACCTGGCCAAGAAGAATTCCCAATTCCCCAATTCCCAACATCCAACACTTCCCAAATTCCCAGAGCTGCTCCCTCCCTCACCTGGCCAAGCAGAATTCCCAATTTCCTGCACCCAACACTTCCCAAATTCCCAGAGCTTCTCCCTCCCTCACCTGGCAACTTTTACCCATCCCCAAAACCCCCACAAGCTGCTGCATCCCCCAGCTCAGCGTGGGGATATTCCAGCATATTCCAGCTCCTTCCTTCCCTCCCTCCAAATTCCCAGAGCTGCTCCCTCCCTCACCTGGCAGATTTTATCCATCCCCAAAACCCCACAAGCTGCTGCATCCCCCAGCTCAGCGTGGGGATATTCCAGCTCCCTCCTGCTGCTATTTCTGGCTGTTCCCCCCCAGGAATCCGGGATCCTTCCCTGCCATTGTGTCCCGGGCTCCTTCAGAGCACAATGGAGTGTCCCACACTTCCCCTGGGAAAGCACCTTCCTGACAAACACCTCCCTCTCCACGGAACATTTCCCTGATTTCCAGCCCCTTCTAATGGGCTGGGTGATGAAATTTCCGTTCTGTGGGAGAACTGAACTCTAAAATATGGGGGTTTTGTTCCAAAATCTGGATGAAAAGGCAAAAAATTTTTCTCGTTGAGTGAAAGATTTTGGCTGGGAGGATCCAAGCGCTTTGTTTTGATTATGCTGAGCTGCTTCATTTTCCCAAAGCAAACCCATTTTGCTTCAAAAACATCGGCACAGCTCTGCTGTCAGCTCTGCACTGAGCGCTTGTGCCAGAGTCAGATTGAGACATTTCCACTCTAAACAAAAGCAAGAGCTCAAAATGAATCATTTCAGCTCGTGCCTTGTCAGAATCCACACAAAAACCGGGCTGGAAATGTGGGATTTGGCCATTTTATAACCAAGCTGCTGCTCCTGGTTTCCATTTCTGTTGTTAACTCTTTTCACCCACATCCCTGGAGGTTTAAAAACCCCTTCCCATCATTTTCCTCTGCTGTTTCCACCTTGAAAAGAGCCAGCACTTTGGAGCTGAGCTGCTCCCAGCATCTCCAGCAGGTTGGGGTGGTTAAAATAAAATAAAATAAAATAAAATAAAATAAAATAAAATAAAATAAAATAAAATAAAATCAGTTCCCCCCCCCCCCCCGTGAGGATTTGGGAAAGGTAATCACAGCTTGGTTCAGGAGCTGAGCACATCCAACTCCCCCACTGGGTGTTTGTTATTTAAACCCTTATCCCAAAACCTCTCATTCTCCCAGCCTCCTTTCCACGTTCCTGGTGTTCCTGCACAGCCTGTGGGAATCCTGGGAATTCTGTATTCCACCCACCCGCTGGTGCGTGCAGCACTCCAGCGTGTCCTGATGCACAAACCCACAGCCATCCTACCCAAAAATCCCCTCAGGACGCTGCTGGGCTCTGGAAATTCCCAAATCAGACACACCATCGGGTTCAAAGCAGGTGTGAAACTCTGCTTCCCAACCAAATGGGTTTGCTCGGGATTTGCTGGCTCTGGAGTAATTAAAAGCACATTTCCCGTGGCACAGACAGAGCTGGAGGTAATTAAAGCTGCCCCTCCTCCCAGGCTGGGCCATTTTTTGGGTAATTCTCCCCCAGAAACTCAGCCCAGCACCTGCCCAAGCTCCTCCCGCAGAGAACTGGGAGGGCCTGGAAACCCCCTGGATGGGGGAAAATGAGGGTTTTAATCATTTAATAAATGGAGAGAGCCCAAGGAAAGGAGGTGCTGCCCTTGCCTGGTGCTGGTGGAGGGGTGGCAAAGCAGGGACAGGAGAAGGGGAATGTGCCCGTCCTCAAGCTCTGAGAGCTGAATTCCAGAGGGAAGGAGCTGCCAGGCAGCATCACCCATTTTACTGCTCCTAGGATGGGCAAAAGGGACACCAGATCCCTCCTGTCCCCCCTCAGAGGAAGGACTTTTACACCTGCTGGGACCTCCAGGGAAAATTATAACTACAGAGAGGCCCTGAGCTCTTCTGTCCCATCACCCACATAATAACTTAATCGTGGTTTGTTGATCAAATCGTTAAAATCTATAAAGGAAGGGAAGAAGAGGGGAAAGCCAATAATAGAAAAACCACGAAACGAACGTAACGAGCTACTACAACGGGCTAATATGTTGCAAAACAAATGTCGTAAGGCTCAAAACCTCACTATGCCACAAGCTAATATGTTGAAATGCTAAATAAGCAATGGGTAACTACATGCAGCTACATGTAAGGTAAAGGCTGTTGGAGGGTCATCAAACCTTGAGGAAGAGGATGGGAGCCTTCATCCGAACGACCACCAGAAGGCAGAATAAGACCCCTTAGGAACTATTGGTGCAGACAATGATGGATAAAAGGGAGACCTGAACTGATGGACGTGTTGATGGGTGGGTGTTGGACTCCCTGGCTACTCCCAGTGCTGTAATTTGCCTATTATCGCTTGCTCTGTTAATTAATAAATTGCATTTCACTTGTCGGTGGTTGGTTTCTCACTACAAAACTATAACAATCCAGGTCACCGATGGGCACTTTTCTGGGAATATTTCAAATCCCGTCCTGCCAGGCCATCCCCAGCTGAGCAGGAAGGAAGAGCTCTGGATCTGAGCAGAGTTTGCAGGTCCAGCTCATGCCTGGGAGGTGCTGGAGGCACCAACTGCTCCCAGAGAGCTCGGACGAACCCCAGAATCGATCCCGGCAGGGGACAGCCCTGATTAAAACAGGATCTGGCAACAAATGACCCTTTCCCTGCACCTCACCCCATTCCAGGACCCCCCCAAACA
The DNA here is from genome assembly GCA_039654755.1 of Calcarius lapponicus. Lineage (NCBI taxonomy): Eukaryota > Metazoa > Chordata > Aves > Passeriformes > Fringillidae > Calcarius > Calcarius lapponicus. The sequence continues at coordinate 15,271,864 of JBBFKN010000012.1, read as the reverse complement.
CCACAAACCCCACAAATCCCCAGAGCAGGGACAATCCCAGCTGGATCCCCCCCAAACACCAGAAACCCCACAAATCCCTGGAGCAGGAGGGATGATCCCAGCTGGATACTCCTGGGATGATCCCAGCTGGATAATCCTGGGATGGTCCCAGCTGGATCTTCTGAGATGATCCCAGCTGGATCTTTGGGA